>VONZ01000093.1:1610000-1634303 GCA_012976165.1 Labeo catla | reverse complement strand
AGAAAGCCTTGTTATTTCTACACCGGCTATGAAGCGGAACATACAAATAAACCAGTTATCACAGCTTTAGTGCTGGAAAGCATCAAAGGATCAAGAACGTCTGTTTCGGACAAGTAAAGTAATTGGTTTGATTAGAGCCTGGGTTTGGACAGACTAAGTAATTGGTTTGATTCAGACCTGTTTGTGGTCACAGTTAGAGCGAAACAAACAGCGTGATCAATAATGGTTGCGCTGTGGTTGATCAAACCCAAAGTGCGCTCTGAATCATCTAACGCGTTACTAGGAAGTCTTGAACAGGTCCACGTGGAATCCCCTGTCCCTTGTGTGGTTGTTTATTAAATGTCTCGACTAATTTGATTATGATTTGAGATATTTTCCACAGAAATCAGCATAAAAGGACTTTGAGATCTTTTGACCTGGAGACATGAAGAAGAAAGTTTAGCGGTTTGGTGGTTTTTGAACTTGCGCAGCTGATGTTATCTTCAGTTTTAACTGCTTAATGACCTTTATTTTACGCAATGTAATCACAGGTTTGTAGCGTAATGTGCACTTGACTTCAACAGCCAGACTTTCTTTAAAACCTTCTGGCTTTCCTCCAGCTGGCCAGACATCCTTGCTTTTCCATTTCTGTTTGTTTTTCGACTAACACATGAAAATATAACGTCGCATACTACTTTTGTTTCAGTACACCTGTGGGTGAACATGTATTTTGAGTGTTTGCATGAGAGGGAATATGACTTAAACTCCAAGCTCTGAGGTGCTCTGGTTTGTATCAGGCCGGTGATGGGTGGACACCTCCAGCCCACCCGCCTTGAACCCACCTGATTTGACTGATTGTCCACCTTACTTCCTCATTAGCTGTTTTCATCTGGAAAGCAGCCGTTCCAGACATGATATTTATCATTGCCAAGTTACACCGGCCTACGTTTTGTAATGGTCGCCGTCACACATGCAAAATAAATGGTGCTGGTTTATTTCACAGACTTTGTGATATACAAAAAGTGCACCTGTAAGAGCTACACTTCTCATTTAAGTATGCAAGTGCATTTAGTCTCTTATGTTTTGCTTTTTTTTTTTTCTAATTTAAAACTTTGTTTTCATTACAAATTAACCTTTTTTGCATAAAAAATGCGTCATTTAAACTAACATGGAAAAAGCTGAAGATCCATTCATCCAGCATGATTTGAAAATGTTAACACGGTCAGTGTCACAGATTTGCTTACATTTGACTGGTGACCTAGAAAAAGTGCAACTTAAGTTGTATGCTTTTTTTTTTTTTTTTGGACACTTTCTTTTCATTTCCAGGTTCCAGGGTTAATGTAGTTTCATGTTCTTGGATCCTACTGTATATTATGGCATATTATGAAAATTCCTGTCTACGTGCAGTGAACTATGGATCACCGAATGCTGAACTTACGTAATTGCTAAATTGCTTAGTAATTAATTACTGCTATTAATTCACTAGCTCATGGGAATTGCACTTTAGTGTTGCACAAAGACATAAAAGCATGGTGAGTAATCCAGTATTCTCATGAATGCTGCTACTTCTAAAGCGCCAGTCTGCTTATAATAGTGGCCACATTGTGGGATTTAAAAAAAATATGATTTAAAATAATATTTTAATATTATATATTAATATATATTATATATAATTATTAATAATTTCAAATTTAAATAATAATTTTAAATAATTATTCTTTTATTGATACTAGTTTTATAAACATTAGTTTTATTCATATTCAATGCATTTATTTTAATATAAAATATTAATATGTATGCATTAATAAAATGACAGTGTTTTCTGTCATCGCTAAAAGCTTAAAAAAAGATTTTCTTATTTCTTGAAATACAATTTTAAAATCTTAAACTTTTTCCAGCTAGTCAACACTGCTTGTTTTTATTTAGCTGAACTTACTGTACCAAAATAAACTAAAAATGAATTAAAAAAATGTAAAAATGAATAAATGACAAAAACAATAAAATTACTAAAACTTAAAAATAACACTTTATTCAAAATAATAATAAAAACCAAATATCTCATCATACTGAAATAACACTGGCATGAGATACTGACAGAGATTTTAAATGGAAATAATAATAATTAATAAATAATAATAATATATTATTTAAAATATTAATAATGTAAAATTAAAATAATACTTATTGTATTTATTTAAATGTTGTAAACATTACTTTTTATTAATATTTAATGCATTTATTTTAATATAAAATATTGATGTTCACATTAATAAAATAATAGTGAATTTCTGTCATCGCTAAAACCCTAAAAAATGCTTTTCTTATTTCATGAAATACAATTTTAAAACCTTAAACTTTTTCCAGCTAGTCAACACTCCTCCTTTTAGCTAAACGTACTGTACTAAAATGAACTGAAACAGAAATTTAAATAAATTTGTAAAATAAATAAATAAAATAATAAATGACAAAAACAATAAAATTACTAAAACTTTAACTAAATAAAAACATAAATATCACATTTTATTCAAAATAATAAATATCTCATCATACTGAAACAACACTGACATGAGATACTGACAGAGATTTTGAATAGAAATAATAATAATAATTAATAACATAATAATATGTTATTTAAAATATTAATAATGTAAAATTTAAAATAATAATTATTTTATTGATTTAAATGTTGTAAACATTATTTTTGATTAATGTTTAATGCATTTATTTTAATATAAACTATTAATGTTCACATTAATAAAATGACTAATTTTTTATCATCAATACACTTATAAAAAATGTTTTTCTTATCTTGAAATACAATTTTAAAACCTTTAAAACTTTTTTCAGCTAGTCAACATTCCTCATTTCCATTTAGTTAAACTTACTGTACTAAAATAAACTAAAACTGAAATAAAACTGAGTGCTCTCAACCGATTAATGGCGATTAATCACATCCAAAATAAAAGTTTGTTTACATAATATGTGTGTATACTGTGTGTTTATTGCGTATATATAAATACACACACATAGAGTATATATTTTGAAAATATTTATTCAACTGATGTTATATATATAAATATTTTTTATATATAAACAAAATATTTTTCTTAATATATTCATGCATGTGTATTTATATATATTTACAATAAACATACACAGTACACACACATATATATTATGTAAACAAAAACTTTTATTTTGAACGCGATTAATCATTTGAGAGTACTAAAAAACATTTTAAAATAAATAGAAATGACAACAAAACGTAAAATTACTAACTTTACCTTACCTTAAGTATAGAAACTAAATACAATTTAAAATGTTTTTATAAAAACAAAATATCTCATCATGCTAAAATAACACTGACATAAGATAATGACAGGGATTTTGTGGAGCATATTCCAAACAATATCTCCCTCATGCTCACTCGCTGACCGCCTAAAATCCTAAATCCAAAAATAGCTCCTGATTCCGGAACCTTTTTCCCTCATTAACCCTTTTCCTGAGAGCATAATATAGGTGTTTCAAGATGGTGGTTTTGGGCAGGGTCAGGTGGGTGGGCTAAGGGTCTGCTATTAAACTGCCAGAGGCTGTGCCCCCACCCGGCTGTCAGTCAGAGTGATAAAGCCCAGACACCCCGTGTGCCCCATACCATGTGGTCCCTATCCCAACACCCCTATCTCTGCGCTCTGAAATTTAGTCAAGTTATCTCATTCATTCGCTCGGTGCGTTTAGGAGAAACAGGTTTCTTCTATTTGACTCTGCTGAGTGGGATCTAATTTCCTGTTTATTTATGTGGTGCTCGGTCTACAGAGTCATTTTTGTTGTTTTCTTTTGTTGTTGCTGTTGTTTTGTTATTTCCTCTGTAACACAGTTTGATTTTACTGGAGGGCGATGCTTGAAATGTGGCGTGCACATGTACCTACAGTATAGACACGGATCCAAGATGCTTTCCCACAAATCCGCTCTGCACTCTCTCACTTACGTCCTGAACCATTCAGGACCAAAAATAGCTGAAACTAAAAAATGCTTCTGTAAAACGTAGATTTTGGAATTTTAGAGCCGTCATTCTCAAGTGGTTAGGTTAGTAGTGGAGCAATTCTCAGTGCAGGGAGCTACATTTATGATTCATGATGTTATTTTTCAGCACAATGATTTTATGATTGTCAGCTTGGACATTATTAATATCAAACATTATAGGTTCTGAAATACATACATACAGTCATGTGAAAAAGTTATTAAATTTCATGGTTTTCTGTGTCAGGACATCTGGTCCTTGGCAGGTCTTACAATTTGGAAAATAAATCCTCAGATAAACATCATCACATGACATATCACACTGTGTCATTATTTATTTAAGAAAAATACAGCCAAGAGGGAAAGGCCATGTGTGACAAAGTTAGGACACCTTATGAGTCAATTGCCTGTAGCGGCAATAACTTGAAGCATTCATTTTCTGTGTGACTTTATCAGTCTCTCACACCATTCTGGAGGAATTTGAGCCACTCTTCTTTTCAGCATTGCTCCAGTTTATTAAGGTTTGTGGGCATTTGCCTTCACATTTGACTCTAGAATGCTTTGATATACAGGAGTTCATGGCCAACTCAATGACTGTGAGGTGCCCAGGTTCTGTGGGTACAACACAAGCCCAAAATGATCAGCCCTCCTCCAGCATGCTTGTTTTTTGGTATGAGGTGCTTGTGCTGATATGCTCTTTAGGTTTTCACCAAACTTGGCGCTGTGCATTATGGCCAAACATCTCCACTTTGGTCTCGTCTGTTCAAAGGACGTTATTCTGGAAGACTTGTGTTTTGTACAGATGTAACTTTGCAGACCTAAACTGTGCTGCATTGTTTTTTTATATATATAGAAGATGCTTTCTTCTGCCAAGCCTTCCAAACATGCCATTTTTGTCCCATATTTTTCTAATGATATTGTCATGATGAACTTTATCATTTAACATGTTAACTGAGGCCTGTAGAGTCCGAGGTGTAGTTCTTGGGTTGTCTGCCATTTCTCTGAGCTTTACACGGTCTGATCTTGGGGTGAATTTTCTGGGACGTCCACTCCTCTAAGGAGAGGTGTCTGTTTTAAATGTCTTCCACTTGTGAATAACCTTCAAATTGTTTGGAAATGGCCGTATTACTCTTCTCAGATTGATTGCAGCAACAATTGCTGATGTCTTACCTCCTTGGCATTGTGTTAACACACATCTGAAGGCTCCAGACCAGCAAACTGCCAAAGCTTATGCTTTTATAGAGGCGCTCAGACTTGCTGATGATCAGTTAATCAAAGGTATTTGATTAGCAGTGCTTGACTGCTATTTACCCTCTTAATTTCAATGTTAACAGTAAGAATGTCCTAAATTTGTCACACATGGCTTTTCCATTTTGGCTTTGTTTTTGTTCAGTAAATAATGACACGGTGCAATTTGTCATGTGTTGTTGTTCATCTGAGGTTTGGTTTTTTTTCGAAATTTTAAGACCAGCCAAGGACTAGTTTTGTTTTAATGATGTCCTGATACGGAAAACCATGGAATTCAATAGGGTGTCCTAACTTTTTCACATAACTGTACACTACCAGTCAAAAGTTTTTGAACAGTAAGATTTGTAATGTTTTTTTTAAAGAATTCTCTTCTGCTCACCAAGCCTGCATTTATTTGATCCAAAATACATCAAAAGCAGTAACATTGTGAAATATTTTTACTATTTAAAATAACTGCTTTCTACTTGAATAGAAGCTGCATTTTTTAGCATCATTACTCCAGTCCTCAGTGTCACATGATCCTTCAGAAATCATTCTAATATGCTCATTTGCTGTTCAAGAAACATATTTTTATTATTATTATTATTATTATCAATATTTAAAACAGCTGAGTACATTTTTTTAGGATTCTTTAATGAATAAAGAGATCCAAAGATCAGCATTTATCTTTGTAACATACACTATACCAAAGCTTTTGGGAAAGAAAATATAGAAATGAATACTTTCATTTAAATTGATCAAAAGTGATGATAAAGACATTTATAATGTTACAAAAGATTTCTGTTTCAGATAAATACTGTTCTTCTGAACTTTCTATTACTAAAGAAACCTAAAAAAAAACTTCTACTCAGCTGTTTCATACATAATAATAATAAAGGTTTTTTGAGCAGCAAATCAGAATGTTAGAATGATTTCTGGAGGATCATGTGACACTGAAGACTGGAGTAATGATGCTAAAAATTCAGCTTTGAAATCACAGGAATAAATTTCATTTTAAAATGTATTCAAATAGAAAACAGTTATTTTAAATAGTAAAAATATTTCAAAATATTACTGTTTTTGCTGTATTTTGGATCAAATAAATGCAGGCTTGGTGAGAAGAAGAGACTTCTTTAAAAAACATGAAAAATCTTACTTTTGACTGGTAGTGTATAATATTAAATTTGAGAAATGCAGCATAGACAAAGTGTTTTTTTAAAAAATGAATAACAGACTGCTGTTTACACAATGCAGTTGACTTATTTGTCAAATGATCCTCCAGAAACCATTTTAATATGCTGATTTGTGCTGATTTGGTACTTGGGTATTAATAACGGTTCCTAAAGGGTAAAAACAGTTTTTGCCACTTAGTATTTTTTTTATTTTTTATTTTTTTTTGTTTAGAATTTTTTTTGATGAATAAAATGTTCAGAATATTAGCATTAATTTAAAATATAAATATTTTATTACATTTCTTTTCTTTATTGTCAATTTAATACATCCTTGTTGAATAAAAGTATACATTTTTCTGTTTAAAAAAAATCTTACTCGCACCTATAATGTAAATGGTACTGTGACACAGTTTCCACAAACAAATATGAAAAAAAAAACTGTTTTAGTCATTGATAATAAAAGCATTTCAGCATATTAGAATGATTTCTGAAGGATCATTTCCATTACAGGAACAAACCTATATATATACAGTGTTGGGGGAATCGCATTATAAGTAACTTAATATTATTACTTTTTTCAAGTAACTAGTAAAATAACACATTACTTTTTAATTGACAAGAAAATATCTGAGTAACTTTTTTAAAATAAGTAACGCCAGTTACTTTTCCCCCAATTTATTGATTAAAAGCTCTCCTTTCCCTATGTTGAGAAAAATTGGGAGTAAGATATTAGTTTTAGAATAAAGGTGAACATGCATTAATTCATCTCACTCACAAAAAACAGATTCAGTCTTCCTTACAATGAATAAAAATAGTGTAATTCCACTCAGAATATGATGCACACCTGCAATAATTAAATATGTTAAATAAAACAAATATCCTTTATAAATGGCATTTAATACCATTTTATTAACCGATGTCTTTGCTGCTGACCTTTAATGATCCAATTCAACCATACTAATAAGCAAAAATTACTCAAGATAATCTAACATTTGTTTTCCTGTTTCTATATTGCTAAAGAGTTGATATTTTTTCTTCTGCGGTCTACTGTACAGACGTGAATTCACTTTTACATTTGCCAAAAATAGAACTCTTTATAATAAAAGCAAGCCCTGCCCAGATTTAAAAAGTAACACAAAAGTAATGTAACGCATTACTTTTCCATAAAAAGTAACTAATGTAATTAGTTACTTTTTTAGGGAGTAATTCAATATTGTAATGCATTACTATATATATATATATATAACACATTTTAAATTCTAATAGTATTTCACAATATTACTGTTTTCAGTGTATTTTTTAATCAAATAAATGCAGCCTGAGTCCACATGTGACACATCTTTCCAAAATAAAAACCTAAACTAAAATAAAAAAAAAAAATAAAATAAAATAAAGGAAAAACCTTAATTATTCCAAACTTTTAACTGGTAGTGTATAATGGACTTTTGCTGGACTTAAAAAAAATAATTTCTGTGAAAAAAAAAAAAAAAAAAAAAAATTTAAATGAATAAAATGTTCAAAACAGTTTTTTTTCCTTTATTGTCAATTTAACTTGCACCTATAATGTAAGTGGTAGTGTGACACAGTTTCCACAAAAAAATATGAAATATGAAAAAAAAACTGTTTTAATCATTGGTAATAAAAGCATATCAGCATGTTAGAATGATTTCTGAAGAATCATTTCCATTACAGATTTATATATATAAATTATATATATATATATATATATAAAACACATGTTAAATTATAAAAATAAAAAAAATAAAAAAACAATAATAATAAATCAAATAAAAAATAAAATGTCATCAACACTTGTCAGTAGGTCATTATGTAAAAACATAGCTTTTTGATTACACACTGGTGTTATTTATTTAAAGTGGATGTCACTAATGAGTGTTTAAATTAGGCTCACCCCTCATATTTACGTAAGAAACAGCTGGAGTGTTTGATAGGAGACTAGCACCCCTCCAGTTTTGTAGCTAATCTTCCTGAGAACTCAAGGAGTGGCAAAAACACAAAAATCAGGCGGCTCTTCAGGCATTCCCGAGTCCACAGGGGTCCTAGGGTTGGGTTAGAATGACTGGCAGGCCTAGATTGGTGATTCGGAGGCAGCATTGTTTGAGAAGGGGCGGGTACACAGGTGGGCAAGTCCCGGTTTTGTTGTTGTTGTCATTGTTGACGAGGCTCAATAAACATTCCAACCCCTCAATGCTGGAAGGTAACAAGACGGCCGAGCGGGGGAGGGGGTGCAGGGGAGAAAAAGTCAGGTTTTCAAATCTTAAAAAACAATAGAGGATGAACCTCCGAGCCGTGTGACCCCATGGGCCCTCGCGCTCATTGATGCATGACAATGAGAAGGCCACTGTGCGGTCCGTTGCCCCGGGCTAAGCCACCGACTGAAGTCCAGGCCAGGTTTCCGTCGAATATTTGAATGCGCAGTACAAAGATTGGCGAGATCTGCGTCGCTCGGGCCTACCGCCGTCAATGGTGTTACTGGAGCACGGCAAGCCCAGCGTGCAAACGTCATGGATGCAAAATGATGGAGGGTTACGATACTGAGATTTTAGGGAGTTTATCCGCTTCGGTTGCAGGTCACGCCAGCCCCACCCTTCCTGACCACAGCTTCGAGGCCCGATGGAGATTTTTCTGTAATCCCTAAAGCCTCGTGCTTTGTATCGGATATTTAGTTGAAGAGGCAGATCAGACCTATTCAGGCTTTATGTGCTTTACCTGTAGTAGGTGGACTAAAGCCTTACCTGAGGATAGCTGAAGAAAAGGAAGCTATTGTTTTTGAGTTCTCCTGCAGGCTGCTGTGTACATCATGCTGAAAATAACAGAGCTCGACATATATCTCAGTGTCCTGATTTAAAGTGAAGCAGTTTCGTACCTTGTATTTCAGGCTTTTGTTTATTAGAACATTTTAATGAAGTCTTTGTTATAATTAAAGGTGTGAAGTACTTGTTACTCATCTTTGTAAGTATGATTTTGTGGAATTTGTAGATACCATGACTAATAATTTGACACTTTTTCCTGCTTTTATTTAATTTAAATTATTCTTTATTTTATTTTATTTTATTTTTTTTAGTCCATGTCCATGTTAATATATTGAAACAGATTTGAGTATAAATTTTTTACTCAGAAATTGCTAGTTAAGTTCATAAATAATTACAAGCAACACATTGAATTAAACCTGAAAATGTTAAAGCCTTAAATAGTATTTGCCTGCAAAACACTCCAGTAATCTGTTTTATTTACAACTTACAAAAACAACATTTTCACAGTGTATGCTAACAAATTAAATTACATTTATGCAAATTTTTGTTTCACAGTCAATGAAATCTGACTCAACATACAATGTAATGGCCTCTATTATTATTATTCATCCTTGTGAACAGACAGTATTCTAATAATTTTCAGAAATGATCATAACACAATATTTAAGCTTATGAATTGTTTTTTTAAGAATTATTAATAATTCACCTTCGCTGGAAATGGCTAATTCACATTACTCAAGTGCGCTCCAGTGTAAAACAACTACAAATGCCAAGTTGATGAATATGCAGTTGAGCTTAAAAGTTTACATACACCTTGCAGATTCTGCAAAATGTTAATTATTTTACCAAAATAAGAGGGATCATACAAAATGCTTTTTATTTTTTATTTAGTACTGACCTGAATAAGATATTTCACACAAAAGACATTTGCATATCGTCCACAAGAGAAAACAATAGTTGAATTTATAAAAATTACCCTGTTCAAAAGTTTACATGCACTTAATAATGTGTTGTTACCTGAATATCCCACAGTTGAGTTTTTTTGTTTAGTGATAGTTATTCATGAGTCCCTTGTTTGTCCTGAACAGTTAAACTGCATGCTGTTGTTCAGAAAAATCCTTTATGTCCCACAGTTTTTTTGTTTTTGTAGCATTTTTGTGTATTTAAATTTCCAACAATGACTGTATGATTTTGAGATCCATTTTTTGGCACTGAGGACAACTGAGGGACTCATATGCAACTATTACAGAAGGTTCAAACGCTCACTGATGCTCCAGAAGGAAAAACAATGCATCAAGAGCTGGGGGTGAAAACTTTTGAATTTTTTTTTATTAATTTGAAGATCAGGATAAATTGTACTTATTTTGTCTTCTGAGAAACATGTAAGTATCTTCTGTAGCTTCTAAAGGGCAGTACTAAATGAAAAAATGATAATATGATAATTAGGCAGAATAAGAAAAAAGTAGCCTACACATCTTAATTCTGTTCAAAAGTTTTCACCCCCTGCTCTAAATGTATTGTTTTTCCTTTCGAAGCATCAGTGAGCATTTGAACCTTCTGTAATAGATGCATATGAGTCCCTCAGTTGTCCTCAGTGTAAAAAGATGGATCTCAAAATCATACAGTCATTGCTGGAAAGGGTTCAAATACACAAAAATCCTGAAAAACCAAAGAATTTGTGGGACCTGAAGGATTTTTCTGAAGAAGGGCGGGCAGTTGAACTGTTCAGGACAAACAAGGGACTCATGAACAACCAAGTGTATGTAAACTTTTGACCTCAACTGTAAATGCTTACAGTTTCAGTATATTGGGTCTAGCATTGTATAGAGTCAAAATATGTATATAAAAAACAGGCATCTGAATTTGAAAGGACAACAAAATAGTTTTTTTAAATCCCAAAGAAGCAAAAGTTAAATAAATGTTTACTTTTAAATAGTAAATTATAAGTAAACTGGGAAACATCACTCAAGTGTAGTATACAGGCCAAATACAAAGTCTTATCAACACTTCTTCAGTTCCAGACTCTCAGGCATTTCCTTTGCTCTAGGATCAGCATTTCTCATCAACAACTTGCCGTTCCTTGAAGGTTTTTTCTTTGTGTGATGGATGTATTTGAAATACGTATGCTTATGTGGATGATAGAATGCTTCAGAATCTCAGAACAAGCTCCATCTGACTCTTGGCAGCTCAGACCAGCGGAGTCCGTCATTTTTGACAAATCCTCAAAGCTGAATTCCTCAGCCTGAATTGCCATGGGCTATACAATGTTCAATGTTCAGAAACATTGTTCTTCCTATTACGCTCTAGTGTAATTTATGAACTTTCTATGGCACACATGCATTTTTTGCAGATCTTCAGTTGTTGAAACGCACAAGCGTGCAGAAACAATACGTTTGCGTAACTCTTTGCGTTGCAGCACTCATTCCAGAGTACTTTTTTATGCTTATTTCTGCAGGGACTTGCTCATTTGGGAGGTACAGTCGCTGTAGAATTGAATTTCGAGAGGTCGTAATCACCTACAATGTGGGGTGAAACGGAACCGTTCTGCATCATTTAACCCCTTTTTTTTTCTCTCTACGAATTTCAAGATTTTAAAGCATTAAAATAACCTTCCTCTTTTTACCCAGCCAGTCAAAGGAACTGAAACAGCGAAGTCAATCAGATAAGAGTTTTTTCCATCTTCCTTGAGAATTATAGACATAGAAGGTTTTCTCCAGCAGATTTCAAGTTACCCTCTGTTGTTTTTCAAGTTTGGCCCTTGGGAGCCGATAATGGGTAATGGGGCCATGTTAACGTGACCAAGAGCAGCCGCCGTCAAAGAGGAGGCCGAAAGCTTATCAAGCGATCTCGCTGTAGCCCGACTCAGAAGGAGGAAAAAGACAAACCCTCTGGTCACATCAGAGCATATCTTGATGGTAAACACAGGCAACGTTAGGAAAAGAAGCTAAGACCCTGATACCACACACACACACTATTGTTTATTTGCCAATACAAAGATTTCGATCCATGTCCCTTGCTGTCTTATCTCAAAAACGAGAGTCAAATTGAAGTTTGCATCACGAAATAAACCAGCTTACCTGGTATGAAAACGTTACATTCGCAGTCCCAGCCGTTGCAGGTCGTGTTTTTGGTTTGCCAGAAGCATCTGTGTTTATTTCTTTGTGCTAACCGCTGAATTAGCCCTCGTGAGATTGAGAGGTGACATATGTCAAGGGGCTAACAGCCTACATGTGGGAGAGGAGAGCAGCAAACAGGTGTTGGGTTTGATTGGAATAATTATCAAGGGCAGAACGCACCTGTCAACCCCTTCACTGGGCGTTTGGATAGGCAATGTACTGTATCTTTGTGTTGAAGTCGCACAGTTGTAAGGAAATCAAAAATCTTGGCAGAACTGTAGGTTGGTTAAAGGAAAATTCTGGATTCAGGACATATAATGATCTTGTAGCCATGATGTTCATTACCACAAAATTTTTAGGTTTTTTTTCTCCCTTAAAAAAAGGAAATGCAACCAATCCCTAAAAGTTATACACTATTCGAATATTACCATGAGAAATACACAATATGCTTGTGTAAATGATCCCTATAGTGAAAAATAAATATTTGAAATACATTTATTTTATACTAAGTATACTACAGATAAATTTACATATTTATTTACTTTATAAAAATACCCACGTAATTGTACTTTTAGTATACTAAACGGGTATACAAATAATTTTGTACTTAATGCACATTAATTGTGCATTTTAGGTAGCGCTGAAGTCAAACTAAAGATATACTGAAGTATATTTGATTGTGCTAAATAAAATATACTTTAGGTGCACTTTAAATATTTTGCATTTAAAAAACGATTTTATTCAAAGACAGTGATCTTTGTCAGTGGCGCTAAAAGGTTAATGCTCAGTCACATTTAAAGTAACGCAGCACCTACACTAAACTTGACCAGTTATGTTAACAAAATCAAATGTGAGATGCATGCTTTAACAAGTTATTGACCTGTTTAATTTTTTTTTTTTTTAGCTTTTTTGAAGTCTTTTAGCTCTTTTTTGTGTGCTGCATCGCAAATACAATGATGTACCAGGTGCGCTACCGAGCAAGTTTTCTTTAGAAAAGCCATACAGTACCAGTCAAATGTTTTTGAACAGTAAGATTTTTTAATTGTTTTTAAAGAAATCTCTTCTGCTCACCAAGCCTGCATTTATTTGATCCAAAGTAGAGCAAAAACAGTAAAAATTTTTTAATATTTTTACTATTTTAAATAACTGTTTTTTATTTGAATATATTTTAAAATGTAATTTATTCCTGTGATCAAAGCTACATTTTCAGCATCTTTACTCAGGAACATTTTTATTATCAATATTTAAAACTCTTTGATGAATAGAAAGATCCAAATATCAGCATTTATCTGAAATATAAAAAGCTTTTGTAACATTATACACTATACCATTCAAAAGCTTGGAGTCAGTATTTTTTTGGAAAGAAATTATAGAAATTAATGCTTTTATTTAGCAAAGATTCTTTAAATTGATCAAAAGTGATGATAAAGACATTTATAATGTTACAAAAGATCCATTATAGAAACCTGAAAAAATTCTACTTGGCTGTTTTCAACATAATAATAATAATGTTTTGTTTGAGCAGCAAATCAGAATATTAGAATAATTTCTGAAGGATCATGTTACTGGAGTAATGATGCTAAAAACTCACTGGAATAAATTGCATTTTTAAAATATATTTAAACAGAAAACAGTTTAAATAGTAAAAATATTTCAAAATGTTACTGTTTTTGCTGTACTTAATCAAATAAATGCAGGCTTGGTGAGACAGAAGAAACTTCTTTAAAAAACATTAAAAATCTTACTCTTCAAAAACTTTTGACTGTTAGTGTACATATACTGTAGAGCTAATTATGTGATGCAAACATTAAAATTTGTTAGTTTACAAATCATGCAGCATGGTAAAAGTGTTTTTAACTCATAACATAGTATTGTATAAGGAATTGTGCAAAAATAATTTGTGAAAAGGACCAAATATTAGTATGGTTTTACTTGCACTAGTGTTCATTGCAGCTGGAAAGTGAAGTGAATATTTTCTGTACAGGTTGTTTTTTTGGAGTTTTCCAAAAATATTACACATATTTTTCTTCCTTTTTCTCAGTCCAAAGTTCAAATCAATGTCTTGCTTTCTGATTTGGCAGTTTGTGGCTTTCCATCATTTTTTTTAAAATAACACCCTGGGGATTTTCTTCACACTTTTTTTCTTCAGTCTGAAGAGTACTCGGGTACCTTGTTAGCTAGCGAACATATTATCTCATTAGTCTTGTTTGTGGTTTGTGGCTCACTCTCTCTTATTGTCTCTACCACATCCTTTTGTGATCTCAACAGATCTTCTCTCTTGGTAGATCATTAAGCCTAATCAAAAGCCACAAAGGCTGGCCACATTCCTCACATCTTCAAACCATCAGGATTTGGTTATTGACAAAAATAATGAAAGACAGCTTCCTTTCAATTGAATATAAAGCATCAGATTTATAATCCGACTTTCCGACATTTCTATTACAGGATATGTACTGGCTCCTGTTCCTCAGTGCTAAACCCATGAGGTTATGTTTATGAATTAAGCGCACTATTGTGTGCGATAATGATTTCTTGATCTACCACAAATAATTGTGTTGACTCAAGAGGAACAGACAACAACAGGTCCCACAACCCAAGATCATTTGTCTCACAAGTATCCCCAATCAGCATCACAGAGAGACCATTCACAAGAACTTGTGGGAAAAAACAGGTGTTGGAATGATGTAAACATATCCCAGTTTGCGTTGCTTGTATCGCTGGCCTCTACAGGGGACAGCCCACTTTGTCTGACTAACAGCGGAGCTGCGCGATTATGGCATTAACACTCGGTGGTTGCACAGTAAATACAGCGCAACTATTGAGACCGACAAATATGGATCTTTGACGACTTGTTCCCACAGGAAAGTAATCCAGCTGAGCAAGATGAGGTCTCAGTGGCTCTTCTGTATGTGTTCTGCTGTTTGTTTCGTACAGTGGATGTTCTCAGGAGAGCCTCTGCGCTATTTAGTGGATTTTCTCAGAGTGCTTCTTTGTTGACTGGGATTATATCCCAGTGCACGTTTGAGGAGCTATTATTCCGAATGAGTGCTTGATCTTTACCCGCTGAAAGCTGATGATTGGCAGCCAATGGCAAAGCACATCAAATTATGCTCCTCAGATTTTGGTTTTGCTAAACAAATTATACAGTCAACTGAATCTTGGCATAATTTCTAAGTCCCTTAGCTTTCATATGGCCAAGTTGGCGCCAAAAAAGGTTTTGCTTATTCTGGTTAAAATTAAGAGTCAAGGAGATGAGTTTCATAAGTGAGGTTCCGTTGAGGGATAACTAAAAAAATAGTACTTCAATTTTTGAGTATTTTGACTGTAAAGTTTTGTGGTTTTTACGCCTGTGATGAAGACAGCAGGAATGATTTTGTTAGATTATAAGGGCCCTATGATTTCCAAAATGCAGAAAACGCAGACGGAATCTCAGAATCCAGTAGTAATAATGGAATTTACTAATGCTGAATGTCATAGATTTTGCCAGATTTGATGGATAAATCAAACATAGGTCAGTACACTTAAAGAAGAAGTCCACTTCCAGAACAAAAATTGACAGATAATGTACTCACCCCCTTGTCATCCAAGATGTTCATGTCTTTCTTTCTTCAGCCGTAAAGAAATTATGTTTTTTGAGGGGAACATTTCAGCATTTTTCTCCATATAATAGACTGGTATGGTGCCCCGATTCTGAACTTCCAAAATGCAGTTTAAATGTAGCTTCAAACATTCCCAAATATTGCCAAATTTCCCAAAGCTGAGAAAGAAGGGTCTTATCTAGCAAATTTTTCATAAAATGTCGAAAAATTCCCATCTCATGTTCTCCCTCAACTTCAAAATCGCCCTGTAGCACTGTTTTACCTTTTTTGCTAAGGGTGTTTGATCTTCTTTGCATGTTCACTTTGCAATGACTGGGTCGGTACTTTTGCAGCGATGTAGGATGATTTTGAAATGATTTTTGAAGTTGATGGAGAAAATACGATTGGAGTTTTTCGTCATACCCTAACTGTCTTGAGACAGAATACACAGAGTTCAAGGAGAGCAAGACAAAATGAGCATTTGAGATTAAAAAGTATTTAAATTGTATTTTTTAATGAAAATAACTGATCGTTTCACTAGATAAAACCCTTCTTTCTTGGCTGGGATCGTTTACAACCACATTTGAGATCGTTTGAAGCCGCATTTAAACTGCCTTTTTGGAAGTTCAAAATTGGGGCACCATAGAAGTCCATTATATGGAGAAAAATCTTGAAATCTTTCCCTCAAAAAACATAATTTCTTTACGGCTGACAGACATGAATCTTGGATGACAAGGGGGTGAGTACATTATCTGTAAATTTTTGTTCTGGAAGTGGACTTCTCCTTTAAATCAAACCGCAATATGGACTAGTGTCTGTAAATATTAGGCCGAAAACCTCTTTTTAAATATAAAGGCCTGTTCAGACCGATAGCAATAACTATAAATAAAACGATAACTATATTTGCGTCCACACCAGTTAACGATAACTGCCTGTTTTTGTTGCATTTACACGACTTCAACCAGTAGATGTCCTCAGCAAGCACGTTTCGAAAGCATCTAAACCAGTGGTTCTCAATCCTGGTCCTGGGGGCCCCCTGCTCTGCACATTTTGCATGTCTCCCTTATTTCACACACCTGATTGAGATCATCAACTCAGTAGGAGAGAGATCCATGAACTGAACTAATGAGCTGATTATCTCAGTCAGGTGTGTTAAATAAGGGAGACATGCAAAATGTGCAGAGCAGGGGGCCCCCAGGACCAGGATTGAGAACCACTGATCTAAACAGTGAATCTAGCATAAGCGATCTGATCTCTAATGTAGTCAATATAGTGGAATAAAAACAAGACTTGCTCTTTTCTACTGCAAGACAATGTTGTCCAAACTAGCGCTGAGTTTCTGAGGTAATTTTATGTTTTATGTTTCTCAGTTTGCTGTGCAATGTCTTCTTACTTCTCTACAATGTCACCTGCTATTTCAAATGCGTGAGCCCTTTAATGGAGAAGTCATTAAACAAAAATTGGCAGATAATGTACTCACCCCCTTGTCATCCAAGATGTTCATGTCTTTCTTTCTTCAGTAGTAAAGAAATTATGTTTTTTGAGGAAACGTTTCAGGACTTTCTCCATATAATGGACTGCTATGGTGCCCAAAACTTTCATTGCTGCTTTACCTTTTTTGAAAAGGTTTGATCTTCTTTGCATGTTCACTTTGTAAACACCGCATCGGTACTTCTGCAGCGATGTAGGATGATTTAGAAGTTTTGAAGGAGAAAATGAGATGGGAGTTTTTCGACATAACCTAACTGTCTTGAATCAGAATACACAGAGTTCACGCAGAGCTAAACAAGATGAGCATTTGAGGTTAAAAAGTATATAAATTGTCATTTTTTTTAGAAAATAATCGCTAGATAAGACCCTTCGTCCTCAGCTGAGATCATCTAGAGCCCTTTGAAGCTGCATTGAAACTGCATTTTGGAAGTTCAAACTTAGGAGCACCATAGAAGTCCATTACATGGAGAGAAATCCTGAAAAGCTTTCCTCAGAAAACATAATTTCTTTACGGCTGAAGAAAGAAAGACATGAACGTCTTGGATGACAAGAGGGTGAGTAAATTACCTGTAAATTTTTGTTCTGGAAATGAACTTCTCCTTTAATAAGCCTCAGTCTCAAGAAAGTGTCTCTGCATCTCACTCCAGATTCTCTGAACATGGGGACAGGAGTGGTGTAAGTGAATAAATAGGAAAACAAAGTAACTTGTGTTTTTATTTTAAAAAAGTCACTTGGATATTTCATTGTAAATTTAAAAGTAATGTGTTACTTTACTCATTACTTGAAAGAAAGTAATCTGGTTATTTAACTTACGTTACTTGTATTGTGTTACCCCCAACACTGTTTGTGACATCAGACAAAATGTGTTAATATGAAAAACAACAATCACACTTTTTAAATGCATAATATTAGTAAAACAGAAATCTATGCATGCACAGTGTAATATGTGACCCTGGACCACAAAACCAGTCATAAGGATACATTTTTTGAAATTGAGGTATACATCATCTAAAAGTTACATACAGAAGCTTTAAAGTTGTCCAAATGTAAGTCTTAGCAATGCGTATTACTAATCAAAACTTAAGTTTTGATATATTTAAGGTAGGAAATTTAGAAAAAATCTTCAAAGAACATGATCTTTAATTAATATCCTAATGATTTTTGGCATAAAAGAAAAATCGATAATTTTGACCCATACATTGTATTTTTGGCTATTGCTAAAAATATACATGTGCTACTTATGACTAGTTTTGTGGTCCAGGGTCACATATGTCCAGTTATGGCAGATCTTTTCTATGCTTTTCTGGGTCTTTTTTCATATATGATGCTTCAAAAGCTCTCATATTCATACAGTTGTTTTTTTAATATTGTGTCCAAATCAGAACAGATAACATTATAAACATGTTTTAATTGTATATAATTGTACACTTATGTATTAAGCTGTTTAAAAATATATACAAGCTTGCATTTTTAAGTGCAATGTCTATATTAAACCGACAGACGGAACTAAGTTCCCATCATACTTTTTTTTCTCCTTTTTCGTTAATCCGTTATACTCTAATGTACGTCACAATACAGAAAAAAAAATCCTTCATTTTATTGCAACTGGGGTATTAGCTAACATCCTGTGACCACTGTCATTGTGGCTGCTTGTTGCATTTGCATACTTTTTGTGTGGTAGGATTTCTAATGCAATCACACTTAAAACCAATCATTAACCAGCATTCAGATACCAGCTTACAGTGGCAAGATGATACTTTAATACTATAAACGTTGCATTATTAATAACTCTATATAATACTTTTTAATGCCGAAGAATCACCAAGCCGATCCTCTCAGGATTAAAGAATCCTTTCTTTATTACAGTAGCTCAATGTGTATTTTGACCGCAGTCATTTTTCATAATGACTGATCTCGCTGCATGCATGTAATCATATCTACAGCATTCACCGTGAAACCTGACTCTAGAGGGATACAAAGTTCTCTGCATTCCTGGTGATGTGTGGGACAGTGTATCACCCCAACTGGCTGCGTGCCTCAACTTCACCTGAGGTGCAGGCAATAAGAGAAACATGCTTTGATCTGCTGCCCCACCCATGTGCAGCCTCCTCCAATGGGCTAATTCATTACTGGACCAGTTGATGGCTCTGGCCCACCTCTTCAAAGCGTGGCCTTAGTTCAGCTGAGAAACTCTGCGTTCTGAGACAGACTTTTAAATGCTTGCCCTCCCTTGGGCTATAGGACTGGTATTTAGCGTGAAAGGTTAAAGTGAAACACCTACAGTTCCTCAGGTTGTGGAGTTATTATTGTAAGAACAGACTTTTAGTTCTTTCCCACGGGTAATAAACTTCAATCAGCTGGCCTTCCAGCTTCAGAACAGTTTGGAGGCTTTTTTTAAACTTTTTATTTTCTGTAGTTTATTTTTAGGTCTGCAGGCTTTATGTTGGTTGCTCATTGTTTCATTGTACATTGTTTTACCCATTTTTTCACTGAATACTCAGTAGCTTTTAGATCATGAAGTTGGATGTTATTCAGCGTACAAATTTGACACAATACTTGCAAATTTGCACACATTATGTAGTTACATTTACAATTAACTGTGGACTTGCATTGAGATTTGCCTCCGTATTTTACCTCCATCTCAACGGATGGAAAAATGTTTTATTTTCTATAATTTCCAGTAGTTTTATTTTTGGGTCTGCATAGCATTGGTGGTTAGTCATTTCTTTTTTTTCTTTTTTTATTATGTTTCTATAAATCTATCATCACTCAATATTGTAAAAAAAAAAAAGACACCTAACGGCTTCAGACTGTGAATAAAAGATTGTTATATGTTCAACAAAACATATAAGTGTGCCACAATAATTAATAATGTGGTATTGAGGTTTAGTTAAAGTCAAAAGTGTACATACACCTTGCATAATCTGCAAAATATTAATGTGCAGCTGCGTTTTTTGTTTAGTGATAGAGTCCCTTGTTTGTCCTGAACAGTTAAACTTCCCTCTGTTCAGAAAAATCCTTCAGGCCTCACAAATTCTTTGGTTTTTCAGCATTTTTGTGTATTTGAAACCTTTCCAACAATGACTGTATGGTTTTGAGGACAAGTGAGGGACTCATATGCAACTATTACAGAAGATGGTGCAATAAGAGGGGGGTGAAAACTTTTGGAATTTGAAGATCAGGGTAAATTTCACCGATTTTGTCTTCTGAAGAACATGTATCTTCTGTAGCTTTACTAAATGAAAAAAAAAAAAAAGATATTTAGGCAAAATAAGAAAAATGTACACATCCTCATTCCGTTCAAAAGTTTACACCCCTGGCTCTGAATGCATTGTTTTTCCTTCTGGAGCATCAGTGAGCATTTGAACCTTCTGTAATAGTTATGATACATGAGTCCCTCAGTTGTCCATAGTGTGAAAAGAATCTATGGGGCCTGAAGGACAGTTTAGCTGTTCAGGACAAGCAAGGGACTTCAAACTATCACTAAATAAAAAAACACAACTGTAGATAATTCAGGTAACATCACAATATAAAGAATCAACTTTTGGTCAGCGCCGATAGCTTTGTGGGCCCCCGTCTCTCTCCCACTTTGATTCCTGTCACATCTGATCTGTCCTATACAATAAAGGCAAAATTGGCAAAAAAAAAAAAAAGAATCAACTTTTGAACAGGGTAATTTTTATAAATTCAACTATTATTTTCTCTTGTGGACTATATGTAAACGTCTTTTATGTGCAATATCTTATTCAGGTCAGTACTAAATAAAAAACAACATGCATTTTGTATGATCCCTCTTATTTTGGTAAAATAATTAACATTTTGCAGATTCTGCAAGGTGTATGTAAATGAAACATTTGACTGCAACTGTATATATATATATATATATATATGCTCACTTTTCACATCTTGAAGTTGGATTTCCATATTCTATAACTGGTTACCATCAGTCAATATGTCTCCAAAAAAAAAAAAAAGTCACGGGGCTCCAGACTATGAATAAAAAATAGTTCCAAAATCAACAAAACACACACGTTTGCCACAGTAATGTGAAACTAGTAAGAAATCTTGGTAATAATTGCCAGTGTTTCCTCCACATGACAGTGAGTACTGAGTGATGTTTGATTCATGGACAAATAATTATTTTTAAAGGAGTCAGTCAAAACAATTCATGAAACAGCGCTTACGTCAGATTGAATCAGACTCAGTCAATGAATCACTCAAAGCCATTACTGAGATCACATCTACAAATCAGGAAAAAAAAACATTATTTAAAAATATTATGCTCACACTTTATTTTCGGGAAAAAATCTTACTATTAACTAACTAGGATTTAGTAAGCTGTTTAGTAAGGTAGTTGTTAGATTTGAGGTATTTGGTTGGATTAAGAGATATAAAATATGGTAATGCGGAATAAGGCATTAATTTGTGCTTTGCAAGTACTAATAAAAAGCCAATATGCTAGTAATATGCATGCTAATAAGCAATTTAATAGTGAGAATTGGTCCATAAAGTAAGGTTTTACCAATATTATGAACTAGTGCTTTGCAACAATTATTTTATGGGGCAATTTTGTAATATGTCAACTGAATACAGTCATTTGACTCCTAAATGTTTTTTATTGTAAGGTTCTTTATTGGCATGGTTTTTTAAATGTCCTTCACACTAAGAAAATGGTTCTTTTTAGAACTGTTAACTGAAACTAGAACCGAAATTGTTTTTTCTGCTGCAAAGAAACCCTTTGGAAACCTTAATTTTAAGAATGTAGGAGACTGTGGCTCCTTAATCATTCTGGAGTTGTGCCTAAGAGATACTGCTTTTACATCTTGCAGTACTAATAGATCTATTCTTCTAGTTTTTTGTCCCAGTTGCCTATAGGAAGACACGGAACAAATGGTATTCTGAAACATGGATCAAATTGTGTGGAATGTCTTGACCTCAGGCTTCTGGACCACAGTTCGGCATTGAGACGTGCACCCCCCTCAGCCTCACCCACGCAGCCCCACATCGGCCATAGCACTTGCCAAGTCTGATGTCAACCCCGCTTGCACACAGGTCCCCAGGCTCATGTTCCATTTCTGTTTTGACACCAGGCCCTAATTACTGATGTAAATGATTGATTACCTAGATTACGCTACAAGGGTGGATGGAGGTCTTCTTCCTATCAAGTGAGACCGAGTCTGCTGAACTAGTACAGAGGTAAACAGATACCCAGCCCATCCTAAGAGATGGGAGATTAGGTTCTGAGCACCTGCAAATTGGACCAAAGGCTTTTCCCATTAGCAGACACTCCAGTGGCCACAGTACCCGCACAGGTGTTGGAGGATATCTGTGGCCCTTTTGTTCACTCTAATCCCACTCCATTCTGCTCTCTGGTTCTCTCCTCCAGGTCTAAGCCTTCTTTTTGACACCTGAAGGATTTGACCATTGGCAGCTAAACTCAAGCACTTTTGAAATGTGATTTGGCTAATTGGGTTTGGAGTGGAAGGCCTAGAGTGCCTTTGGGGAAATGCTCCAGATGGCTTCGGTCACAGTGCGGCTGAATGTCTACAGACCACAGCATCTAAAGAAACGTGAGATTTCAGAGTTCACTTTTAAAGTGAAATTACTACTTTGGCTTTGCCTTTATATTTTCAGGTTGGTTTAAAAATGCAACATCACTGTGCATTTGTATGAAACTCCTAACTATGTTTATGAATGCTGTAGATGGTAATTGTGTGATACCTTGGGATTTATTAAAGGGATAGTTCACCCAAAAAAGATTAATTAACCCATGATTTACTCACCCTCAAGCCATCCTAGATGTATTTGACTTTTTTCGGTGAGACAAATACAATCAGAGTTATATTAAAAAATGCCCTGGCTCTTCCAAGCTTTATAATGGCAGCTGAGATTTTGAAGTCCAAAAAACTGCATCTGTCCAGTAAAAAGTACTCCGAAGCAAATCAGTGCATTTGTGTACGAAATATATCTATATTTAAAAGTTTATAAACTGCAATCTCTAGCTTCCGCTAACTGTCGTACATGTAGGATGTAAGCATAGCGTAAGGAGTGACAAACACGCAAGCGCAGAGGAGAGAGCAAAACAAAACAACAGTCAAAAATTAGAAGTACAAAACAAGGATTTGTAAAGAAAAATGTCAGAGGATTTGGATATAAGCCAAGAGGAGACTGGTTTTCCTTTGCTAAACAAAGGAAATTTTGCTTTGCTTCTGTAAACAAAACTTGGTTCTCACAAGGCTAGGATATTATCACCAGAGCTTACGCTACACCTGAAATCTATATTAAATCTTAAAATAAAATATTAAAGTTACCACTGCATCTTTCTGAAAAAAAAAAATGTAGCGATTGATTTGTAGTTTATTTATAGCTATTTCCAAAGCTTCAGTTTACTTTCATTATAACAGAACTTCATTATTGGTTATTTAAATCTATCAAATAAGTTCTTGATTCAAAAATTCTAAATATTTTGCTTATAATTTCCGCACAGGAGAGACTTGGTGTTGTTTCCAAACTAAAGGAAAAATATCAGCATATTGGATATCGGCAAAATCCAATATCGTGCATCTCTAGCCTAAAGGTATCGTGCATTTGATCCCATACTCATATACACTGTAAAAAACAATTTGTTGAGTCAACTTAAAATAATTTGTAACCTGGCTGCCTTAAAATTTTAAGTTCAGTCAACTCAAAAAAAAAAGTTTATTCAACTTGAAATGTTAAATTATACTAAGTGACAACTTAGATATTTGTGTTGAATCAACTTAAAATTTTAAGGCAGCTGGGTTACTTACCCATCTTAGTTGTTACTTAGTACAACTTAACATTTCAAGTTGAATAAACTTATTTTAGTTAACTGAACTTAAAATTTTAGGGCAGCAGGGTAACAAATTATTTTAAGCTGACTCAACAAATTGTGTTTTTTATTTTTTACAGTGTATGCCAGTTAATT
>VONZ01000093.1:1200000-1605000 GCA_012976165.1 Labeo catla | reverse complement strand
CTGAAAATTTTTTTCTGATGGACAGCTGCCAGTTTAACTATTCAGGACAAACAAGGGACTCATGAACAACTATCATGGAAAAAAAAAACACAGCTGTGGATCATTCAGGTAAAAACACAGTATTAAGAATTTAGCGTATGTAAACATTTGAATGGGGTCATTTTTATAAATCCAACTATTATTTTCTCTTGTGGACTATATGTAAACTTCTTTTATGTCAAATATCTTATTCAATTCAGTGCTAAATAAAAAATAACACACATATTGTATGATCCCTTTTATTTTTGTAAAATATTAACATTTTGTAGATTCTACAAGGTGTGTGTAAACTTTTGACCTCAAATATATGTTAAGGGGGACAGGTGGGTTAAGAAATATATGTATCTATAATATAAAATGTAACATTTGTGTGAAGAACATTCTAGCAATCATCTCTGATTAATTAAAAAGTAAAAATGCTGTTCTTTTCAAACGTGGGACAGATGTTTGGTCCCATATCTCAGTGATCTGATAACCTGTCCACATCCAGGGCTCCTGTGTTATTAATCAGGCAGCAGGGACAGCGCGGGTGTTGCGTGGGCCATTGTGTGCCATTGTAGGTCACAATGGAACTTAACACTTGACAGAGCCGGGGACTTCTTGTCAGGAGCTAAACTTGATCCTGGTGGTTTGTTTCTATTGAGGAGCTCTGGAGAAAGGGGTTTGACCTTGGGGCTTCCTTAATATTTGATTCGTGGGAGTGAAAGGACGGAAAAATCATATTCGTCGATTAGGTGTTGGGATGTCTAAAGTATCAGTCGTCATAGAGAGGCGTTCGTTGTTGAAACTCAAATAAGTGAGAATGTCTTTCTCATGTTTCCCGTGCAGGAAGTGCTCTTGTTTTGCTTAGACAGATGTCAGGTTTGCTGAAGCTGGCCGTACAGATGGACTAAGCTGAGATGGTTAATCATAATGCTCTGGGCAGAGTAGACCACAATACCACGGGCTAGAGGAGGTCACGTTACTGAGGGGTTGGGTAACCCCAGAAGGATAATCCCTGGACCTGGTAAACCGGTCTTTAGAAATTCCCTGTCTATACCTGGAAACCTCAGGCCTTGTCGCATTGTCTGTTGATTGGATGTGCATGTGCTTTGCTCCACTCCCTTGGGATTAGCCTTCAACCGTAGGTTGGACCGTTTCTCCTCCCGTATGCCGTCCTCGTGTCCTTCATTCTGCAATGGACAGCACAATGATTCAAAAAAGAGACTTTTAAAGGGATAGTTCACCCCAAAATTCTGTCATCATACTCACCCTCATGCTTGTTCGAAACGTGTATGACTTTTTCAACCCAGACTCATTGGAAGAATGTGCCTGTGGCGACATTTCTGCAAAATTATGTTTTAAATGTCGAGTGAGTGGCACTAAATACCTGTTCAGTTTTGTCTCAAATTGCGAAGGTTGCGGTATGGATTGTGGGAGTTCAGAAATAAAATGTTGCGCGAATGGTGTTAAATTGCTCAATTACATTAAGCCCTACCCTAAATTTAACCAAAAGTGTTAACAGAAGCAAACATGAGATTTTTGACAATGGGACATTTGCTAAAACGACCATGTCATTTCAGCTCTTGTAAGTCTTTGAGCTCTTTTATCGTACTTGTGTTTCGCTAGACTCATACTAGAGGTGTAATACTGTATAGCTGTATTGCTGTACTGGGTGCGCTGCCGATCTAGTTTACTATATTAAAAAAGCCATGCGTATGCACTACGGTAAAGCATTTTGAAGTGATAACATAGCATTGTGCAAGAAACCACATGAAAAATCTTTAATAATCAATTATCTGTCTCCATAACCATAGTCTGTGTGATAAAGAATTTAGAACTAAAACTAAAACTAAACTAAAAACATCAGAATTGATGTATTGTGCAAGAACCCACATGAAAAATCTTTACTGTCCCCAAAATCATAGTCTGTGTGAAAATTAAAGTTTGAGACATAAACTTAGAATTGCAAGAAAAAACATCAGAATTGTGAGATGAAAAATTGCAATGATCTTTTTTTACAGTAATGCTGTGCCGGGTGCGCTTCCGAGCAAGTTTACTATGCCAGAAAAGCCACGCGTATGGAGCTGGTTATGTGATACAAACGTCACATTTTATTGGTTTTTGAATCATGCACTATGGTAAGCCATTTAAAGCACGAAAAGGAATAAAAAGTAATTAGTCTTTTTATGCCAGTATAGTGTTTCAATGGAAGCTTATTTTCACTGAATGAAAAAATAGAAAAGGTAATAAAACATTTGAAGCTCACAATTCTGACTTTTTTTTTCGCAGTTCTGAATTGCAAAATGTTGACTTGCATTTGCAAATTCAAACTTGGTATTGTGCTATTCTGAGTAGAAAAGTCCAAATTGTGAGAAGTTGCAGTTACCTTTTGTGGAAGCATGCAGTTCTCACAATTTTCTCTGTTTTTCTCGGAATATTCAATTATATAGTCGTTACATATCTCACAATTCTGAGTTTCTAAAAATGTCAGAACTGTCAGATATAATCTTAAAATTGTGAGGACAAATTGGACCCCACTGACATTCATTATATGAAAGAAGTTTATCATTTTTCAAAATAAACAGTCATACAGATTTGGAACAACATGAATGTAAATTTTTCCAAATTTTTTAGTGCTTGGTGCAGTTTCTCTTTAAATTGTATGAGAAAAAATCGTTGACACATAACTTATTTATATGGGCTTATTTGTCATGATGGTTACAATGAATTATAAATGAATATTTTCATTTGGGACGTGTAACATACAGTATATAGCTAACAGCTCTCACAGTGTGCTGTGGAGTTGTGTTTCAATGTAAACCAAAAACTCTGAAAGGCCACCTCTCGCCTCAGCACGTACCACAACATTCCTGCCGCCCTGTTTTCGGTGACCTCAGCTAAACTGTGCCCATCTCTTCCAGAAGCCGCATCAAAGCGTCCCAGACGCATCTCCTAGACACCCCCGGCCTCTGCAACGCCCCACCGCAGCTCTTAGCTGATCTGAGCTCATTTCTGAGCACTTTGCTTTTTTTGTGGTCCATGGTGACATTTACAGTGGAAAAAGCCCAAACCCCCTCCCCGGTGTTGTCTCGTCCTCTGGAATGTGTCTTTTGCTCTGCTTGAGTGTCAGAAAACAGCTCAATGGTGCTTCTGCACTCGCTCCACTTCAGTTTTCCTGCCATCCAGATGTGAATGTTTAGCGAGTTAAACAAAATTCAGTCTCTCTGTCAATCTCGTTCTGCTTCTTTCTCATTTATTTTCTTTTTTGCTATTTCTCTTCACGTCCTTCAGTTTGTGCTGCGTTGTAATTTAATACATTTTAAAGTTTGAATAGGATTTTTTATTTTATTATATATATATGTAAGCAAAAAATCATATGTTATTATTGCTAACGTTGTAGGCTAGATGTGGAATATACATTAATATTAATTGCCTTTTGTGGTGACATTGTGTCCGATTTATCTAATTGACCACTTAGCAGTCCAATGCAAACTATACATTACACCTGGTTCTCTTTTTTTGTTATCAAATCTCGGAAACTGCGGTCACAAACATAGACAGTCATTGAACAGTTGGTCAAGTCATTCGTGCAGAGAGATTCCAGCGCCTTCCCTCACATTTCTGTCTGGCAGCAATTACTCTGGTGATGAATTCAGAGCCCAGGCCAAAAACCAGACACACACACATTTGCAATTCCCACCAAAAAAGCAAGAGAGGCTACTTTTCAATGGGTTCTCAATGCCTGAAAGATTTCCTTCTGTTTGTATTACTCTTTTGCCTGCTACTGCAGGTGCCCATTGGCTTTTCTTCACTCGAATGAAAGTATGCATTTAAAAAACTTGATATGACTATTAAAATAGCTTTCATTGCAATAATACAGTGTATTCAAGTTTATGGTTTCATATTAGATCATTCATTTGACTTTACAGGTTAAAACTTGGAATTACTCTCGGCAAGTCTGCATTTATTTGATACAGTAATATTGTGAAATATTATTGCGATTTGAAGAAACTGTTTTGCCAATTAAATATGTTTTAAAATGATATATATTTCAGTGCCGCAAAGCTGAATTTTCAGCATCATTACTCCAGTTTTCAATGTTGATTATTTTTATTGTTGAAAACAATATTTTTATGGAAACCACATGGAAACATTTTTTAGGATTCTCTGATGAATCGAAAGTTCAAAAGAGCAGCTTTTACTTGAAATAGAAATTTTGTAACATTATAAATGTACTAACTCTCACTTTTGATCAATTTAATGCGTCATCGCTGAATAAAAGTATTCATTCGTTTTTTTAAAAATCAGTGTTTTATATTTGACTGATCATAGGTCTTGATCTATGAAGAAGGTCTTGATCTATGAAGAGCAAAACAACAACAAAAACTGAAATTCATGGTTATTCAATAATGAGCATATTTGGATTAGACAGACTTTACCTTGTCAACAGTACAATTAAGATTTGCTGTTATTTTCCGCATTCTGCGCATCTCTATTAGCGTCTCTTCATTTCACAAAGGTATTAGACATGTTTCATAATTACAGTTCAGATTCTTCTCAGTCATTGTCTCACTGTCGTTTTTAACCATTTAATCCATTTTAGTCACTTTGTGTCTCTTGCGTACCCGTCAGTGCTGAGTGATGCTTGTGCGAGGAGTGGCAGCAGACAGTTCTTTGATGATTCGAGCTAATTATCCCTGGGAGTGCTGGCAGCTAAAACTGCATGTTTTGCACAACTCTGTAACATGATTTCTAGATCAGTAATCTTCGAGATCTCCCTGTGAATAGTCACATATGTATGCAAACCCCATGCAAAGGGCCCCGCCAACATTCGAACGGACGTACAGTGACCTTTAGGAAGAATCGCAAGAGGTCCACGCAAGAGGAATGAGAGCTGAGGGTGGACCACAGTTTTCCAGCAGCCTGGAGCACAGATTAATAGTCTTTATCCTACAAAGCACACCTACCTTTTCCTCTGACCCAGAATCCCCCCAGGCCAAAACATGAGTGGAAAAAGACAAATCCTGTTGTAAACAGTGCTGTTTGCAAGATCCAAGCACGTACACGACCTGTCAAATGTACGGAATAATTACGATTGTTTAATGTTTCTGAAAGAGTCTCTTCTGCTCACCAGGGCTGCATTTGTTTGAGCAAAAATACAGTAAAAGCAGTAATATTGTGAAATATTAGTACAATTTAAAGGAACTGTTTTCTATTTGAATATATGTGACCCTGGACCACAGAACCAGTCTTAAGTTGCACGGGTATATTTGTAGCAATAGACTAAAATACATTGAATGGGTCAAAATTTTACATTTTTCTTTTATGCCAAAAATCATTAGGATATTAAGTAAAGATCATGTTCCATTAAGAAATTTTGTAAATGTCCTACCGTAAATATGTCAAAACTTAATTTTTGATTAGTAAGTGCATTGCTAAGAACTTCTTTTGGACAACTTTAAAGGCGAATTTCTTAATATATATATATATTTTTTTTTTTGCACTCTCAGATTCCAGATATTCAAATAGTTGCATCTCAGCCAAATGTTGTCCTGTCATAACAAACCATTCAGCAGTGGAAAGCTTATTTATTCAGCTTTCATGATGATGTATAAATCTCAATTTGGAAAAATTGACCCTTATGAATGGTTTCGTGGTCCAGGGTCACATATTTTAAAATGTAATTTATTCCTGTGATGGTAAAGCTGATTTTTCAGCTTTTGTCTTCAGTGTCACGTGATCCTTCTGAAATCAGTGTAATATGCTGATTTGCTGCTTGAGAAAACTGAAAACGGTTGTGTTGCTTAATATTTTTTTGGGTAAATCGAAAGTATAAGGAACAGCTTTTGTTTGAACTAGATTTTTTTGTAACATTAATGTTTAACTGTCGCTTGATCAGTTTAATACATCCTTGCTGAATAAAAGTAATTTATTTGTTAAATACTGTAAATCTTACCACCAACTTTTGAATCGTAGTGTATTAGAGTTTCCACAAACATATTAAGCAGCAAGATCTGAACACTGATGAAATATTAAGCAGCAAGATCATTGATAATAATAATATTAGAATGATTTCTTAAGGATCATGTGACATTGAAGACTGGAGTAATGATGCTGAAAATTCAGCTTTCCATCAAAGGAATAAATTACGTTTCAAAATATATTTTAAGGGAATACAGTTAGTTTAAGTGGTAAAAATATTTCACAATTTTACTGTATTTTTGATCAAATAAATAAAGGCTTAGTGGGCAAAAGAGACTGCTTTAAAAAAAAATCATTTTAAAAAATCATAACTTATACAAATATGAATGCTTTTATAAATAATTAAAAAAATATATATATATATATATATGTATATATATATATATATATATAGAATTTGCAGTGCAATCTATAGCCATTGAAAGACCTCTGTTGATGTGACGTAACACATTTACAAAAAAGGTGATGTGAGAAGCAGCATACAGATGGAGCCAGAGGGATAACGCACAGCTGATTTGAATAAAAAGGAATGCTGTCACTCCACATCACTGGACAATGATGGACTTAACAGGACTTTAGCACGGTCCTAGATTCATACGCACACTTGCACACTTACCTAGGACGAGTTTTCTATCTTTTCTCATCACACACACGCACTTTCACAAAGACGTAAGTGTGCAGGGCAGCAGACGCCAGCCAGTCTGGGCCACGTTCTGGTGTATTGTTATTAACGTTCAGTCTCGTGTGTATTAAGGCACGGTGAGGACACATCCCTGCACTATGACTCCAGGGCTCCGCTTTGTTCTTCTCCGTAACACAGGCATAATTACAGCCTTAAAGAGCGTCTACCTTTCCTTCTCACCCTTTCCACTCTATCCCACACCCCAGACCTTAACAACAGGTATTCACAGGGATCTGCTCTGGCTACAACTTTGCTCTCAAGTTCACTTTGCCGCATTGTGCCCATGCATGTTATTCGTGAAATGCAGTCAGCTCACCTAAACCGCTACTGCTTGACTTAGAATAGTGCATATATACAGTGCCTATGAATCTAACGCCATTGCATTAGACAATTAAATATCAAACCAAATAGCATTTATTTTTCGGGTTTTAAATGATAAATGGACAAACATACTGTTCGAATGAATTAGGTTTGATATTTTGTCTGATGCATGCCAAATTCATTTATTTTAACTTATGTTAATGTCTAGATATCAATATATACACTACTGTTCAAAAGTTTGAAATAATTCAGATTTTTTATGTTTTTATGCTCACCAAGGCTGTATTTATTTGATCAGAAATACGGTATTTCTATTGCAATTTATATGCAGTCTAACATTTTATTTACTTGTGTAATGGCAAAGATGAGTTGTCAGCATTTATATTCAGCAGCCACTTCAGTGCATCATTCTTCTTTTTAAAATTTAGCCCAGACTTTTAAATGGTATGCTCTTAAAAATAAAGGTGCTTTAAAATGTTCTTCACAACGATGCCATAGAAGAACCATTTTTTGGTTCCACAAAGAACCATTAGGTCAAAGGTTCTTTAAAGAACCATCTTTTTCTTACCTTTTTATAATTTGAAGAACCTTCTTTTACCACAAAGAACTTTTTATGAAACAGAAAGGTTCTTTATGGAACGATTTAGACAAAAAGGGTTCTTCTATGGCATCGTGAAGCATGTTTATTTTTAAGAATGTAGTGACTCATTTTAAACATTGCAAACACTGATAATAAGTAATTAGTATATTATATTAAAATCAAAAACAGTTATTTTACATTTTTAGAATTTTAGTTAAAAAAAATCCTGTTTTTATTAAATAAATGCAGCCTTAATGACAATAAGAGACTTTTTTTAAAAATCGTAATTATTCTCAACATTTGACCGGTGGCTTGTAAGAATTTACTTGCAACAGAACTGTTGAAACTCTCCTCTCGATGAAATTGTCATGTTGCATCCTCACTGTAATTTGAGAGAATGTGGTTTAGCCATGACAATAATTTGTGGGTATGTTTTGGTCCACTGGGCTTGGAGACCATGAGCTGCCATGGCTTGGGTCTCAGCCCATTGTGGTCCTCTTACGGCCCCCGGAAAGCTCAGCTGCAATGAAAAACACGACCAAAATGAACAAGTGGCACACCAGCACTTCAGCAACATATGGAAGTTGCTTTGCTTTAATGATCATACTCTAAGACAGATGAACAGGGAGGTATCATGGCAGTCGCTTTACTTATGATGGCTGGGATTTTCAGGGTGTGATTAAAAATCACATGTATTGCAGGTTTTTCTAGAAGGATGTGAGAAGCTGAACCATACAGTAATTACGTCAAAACTGGCAGGTTTACAGGGCAACAGCAAAGCGGAAAGATTACAGAATGATTTTGCTCATTTAATCTCCTTTTTTGCTTACTTTGCTTCTATTGAATGCACTTAATACGTTTGTGTCAGATCCATCACTGTGACTGATTTTGGATGGTGCATGTTTTTTAGGCAAATGTTACCTTAAAGAGTTATTTCTAATTTAACCCAATAATAATAATCAAATTTGGTTTTGTTGGTATAGATTCTTGTATTTAGGCTGATTCGGCTATGTTAAAGCATATTTTTCACTTGCATAAAATCTTAACTCAATTATTTAGTGTAGAGAAAAATATACAACTTACTGCACAAATGTAACTTTCTGTAATTTCTCGAATATATATTTTCGACTTAAAATTCCCTAATTTGGATGCTAAATATTAGTAAATCTACGACTTATCACCCTGTTTTCATTTTTAATTCGAAACGGAAACGTTTTAATTCACTTAACTTTAAAAATACATACAGGTGTGTGTTTGTTTATCTCGGTCCATAGGTGTAACAACCCTGACGATATTTGATATTTCTATTTTTTGTTGTGTGGATGTTTGGCTGCATATCAAATTTAACAAAAGAAGCAGCGGTTCTGTCATTTAACACCCGATAGGATGGTCACAAATACGGGCATGAGATTTTACTTTCTTTTAAAATCAAACTTTTACACAGACACCTAAAACATCTACCGACACCGCATGTGGTCATGTATGGTAGTTATTTCACCCTCATGGTTCATTTATGACTGGTTAAGCTAACGATTACTATTCACCCCGTCTACACTCTCCGTGTTAGGCCTGAATTCAAACAAAAAAAAATGTAAAAGTAATAATAGCACTGATAATATCATATGAAATGTCTCCTATAAAGAGCTTAAAATAATACTGTCAGATTGTGCGTATGAATTCTTCACTGTTGTCAGTGTGTCTGCTGTCGTGTGCTCAAAGGCTTGTCAAACTCTGACAGTATGAGCAGGATTACAAAGCGCTTTCATCCTCCCGCCGAAAACACTAACTCCACTTTTAGTGATTGTTCCGAGAAAACGCCAAGTCACAAATAACGCGCTAAAAAAGCAATGAGAGATTCCAAAAAACTATTTCATCATTCGTTATATCCGTATTTTAAAAATAATTATAGTCCACTTCACAAATATAGGCACAAACATCTTAAATTAATTATACTGTACTATTTCGCTTGCAATACTACATGATACTCTGATCGTGAAAGTGGATATGGACTTTATCTCCTATACATTTTATAGCTTAATCAACAATTTAGCTAGTTTACCTTAGGCTATTCTCTGCCCGGGGTTATCAAATTAAGATTAAAATATTTTCATACTGACGTGTTTGTTAGCCTATGTGAAACAGGGGCGGGCTGTCACATCTATATCTTTGTTTCACTTTTAATAGCTCTTAAATACACACATGAACCCATAAAACGGGTTGATTTAGGATTTCAGCTTTAGAAGGCTGTGTGCGAGAGGTCACGGGTTCACTTATTACTTAAGCACTTTTTTCTAATAAACTTTTAATAAACGTGTTGGCCTAATATTTACAACCGTTTGTCCGTTCATTTATAGCAGCAAAATATCAGCGTTTGCATGGCTTCATTTTGTGATTTCACGGTCAGATGCGCGATAAACAGCCGCTGTATGGTGGTTTTTCAATTAAGGGAACTGTTCCTGCCTCTTGGATGATTTAAAAAAAAAAAGGAAAAAAATAGTATTCAATTATTTATTATAATACCTTTAAAATTGTTTGTTTTGTCTGTTTAACAGCTTTTTCCTCATTTGTGTATTGATTGTTTGAAAGGTAAAATTGACTGGATGTTTTTCTCTTTTTAACTTATTTCCCAGACTTTAAAATGAAATGTAAATATTTAATATAAAACCTAAATTCTAAATTAGATTTGTAAACGTTTGTTTCCTAAAAAGCACACACACACACACTTCCAGCTCGTTCGATATTTATGTGCAGATGTGTAAACAATTCGTATTCTAATGCAAATAATACTTTTATTGCCGCATAAATATTTTAAAGCAGAATTTTTCTCCTTTTTAGCGGGTCCACTTGCTAAAAGCAGCAGGAAAGTGTGTACTGGAACAAACAAAAAACAGGACTGGAGGAATGGAATGGATTACCAAACAAACTTCGCATCATTTTAGATTTCTGAATGGACGGAACTCTGTTCCGGCCAAATATTACACCACTCGATTTGACGTTTTGGAAGCAATCACTGCATACAATCAGTGTACAAAAGTGATTTCAATAAGCATGGAAAAAGATCACATAATCACATTTTAAGGTGGCTGAAGCCCCGCTAATTATACACTGACATGCATCACTGGAAGCATGCATACATATATTGACATGCATTATTATTTTTCGTAAGCTTCTTCGTTTTTTTAGGTTTTATGGACGTAGCTAATTGCATGTAATTGTAAAAACTGTCTAATTCATTCATTTCTGTTATTAATGTAATATAATGTATAATAATGTATAGTAATTAAACTTTACAGTGTGACATCATGCTCTGCTGTTGCCATCATGCTCTCGTTTTGTCGCTGGTCGTCAAAAACTGAGTTTTGCCTCCTTGTAATTTCTAATAATTGAAAACAAAAAATGTCCTGTAACATTTAAGACATTATTTGAAGTAACTAGAGTAATGACTAGCATCCACTTTTTACAAGTTACTGACTGTAAAGTTGTTTTGCATTAAGAGATTTTTGTTTATTACTGTAAATATTTGGCAGCTCTCTTTGCCTGTGGTTTGTTTAAAATTTCATTTATGTAAAGGCCGTTTTTTAATTTGCAGATCATTATTGTGTGACATGATCGATATCAGGGCTCAGCATAATTCGATAGCAAATGCTCATCAACTTCATTTAGCTCTTCGCGGTGTCGCGTGACACACCAATCAGCGCGCGCTCTCGCTGAGCGCGAGTCAGTCGGAAACACACAGGACCGCGAGCCCGAGGTGACTGAGATATTGCGCGGTTTTGTGATGATTTAAGAAAGATAAACTCGTATTCACCTATGAGATTCACTGCAGTGGCTTTGGGAAATACGTTTTCATTTAGAAATTCGTGGCTGTTTGTTTTGTCCCGGATTAATTTGGGATGGATCCGGTTCAAGGTCTTTTCCGTGCACAGTGAACGTTCAATGCAGCACTCAGACCATCATCGGGCTTTATGGACTTGACTGTTAATGATGTCTATGAGTTTCATGTCTGATACGCTGAATAGTTCAGATCCTTCCAAATCAGCATTTTTAGAGTTCGGCCACGGACTTGCAACCAACCAGCAGCATTTGTCCGGATTCGCACACAATATTTATCCAGTACACGGATTGCACTCAGGCGGACACCTCCAGCACGATGCTCCCTACCCTTCCACCGCGTCTCATTACAGCCGGCCGCTGGGATACGCCTACCCCGGGTCGGTGAGCGCTCCTGCTCCGGGTGCTTACATGCCTTACCAGCCAAACAACCACAGCAGTACTTTGGCGCACACGAGGGCTGAGGAGACGAGTGAGTATCCTCATAAAATCCTCACAAAACGTGAGGTTTTGACGCCGCGTCATTTGTAATCAAGCTCGCTAAAGCATTTATGCAATGAAAACAAAATGATAACTTTATGCATGCATGTTCTGTTTGATTGATGTCTGTCATGGCTTATGCCTAATACATATTTATTGCATTTGTAGCAGTAGCTAATTTAATGCACACTGCATTTTAAATAAATTCCAGATTTAGTTAAAGAAAAAAGCACACATGGTCTAATTAATTTTAAAGACCAAGGGCTTCAGCGAACTCGGAGTAAATCAGTTGCAAATGGCAAACACAAAAGTCTGTATATGCAAGGTCCTGACCTTTGGTTTTAACAACTTTCATTCAAAACAATAGTTTTTCTTTCTTAAGCTTATTGGGGGATTTGTGTTTTTTAAGCTTAGTTAACCTCGTTCTCCCTGGTAGGCCTCGAACTTGTTTTAAAACCATATTAAAAATGTTTAATTCTTAGACGTAACTTAAGGCTACTCTTAGAGACATTAAAATAATGCACTCATCAAGAATGTCATTAATATCGAGATAAACATTGTAGGCTACATTCTGTAGCAGTTCATCAACAATAGAGCTACACACACACGCACGATCTTTATAGGCTAAACGTAAAGTAAATCCTTTGTTGAAATACATATACATTATGCATGTAAATATATAAAGCCACTAAACTATTTTGTAGCCTATACGTGCACCGAAGGTAAAGCGCTGTCGAAATTCATGTCAGCTTTGCAACATAGCAAAGAAGCCTTTCAAATATTTTGTTTTCAATAATAATATTACTGATGTAATTTGAATTCTTCCAAAGATCACGCTGTAATTATTATGGCTTTTGCAGAATGCCATTGTTTGCTCTAAGGTTCAAGTTTAGGCTCGGTAGGCCTGTAAACTTGACTTTAAAGCGACGTTAATTATGGTTTACTGATCTTAAAAATGATGACCCATTAATGTTCCCCCTAAAACACCTGATAAATCTCCTGTTTGGATATTGTAAATCAAACTGACAGTTACAGCTCTTCAGTGCGTCATAATTTACGATTTTTCACACAGAGTTAGCAACATGCTTGTCTGAAGGCTTAAGCGTTTACTGTGTCATAATGCTGTCGTTTTGTTTCGTCTGCATGCCTGAAGACCACGAAAAGCCAGCGGTCATTGAGAATGGTGAAATTCGCCTTAATGGCAAGGGGAAGAAGATCCGCAAACCGCGAACCATTTACTCCAGTGTTCAGCTGCAGGCGCTGCACCAGCGCTTCCAGCAGACCCAGTACCTCGCGCTGCCCGAGCGCGCCGATCTAGCCGCGAAACTGGGACTAACGCAAACACAGGTAAATGTCCAGCATCTTCACATGTGTTTGGGACCATACAACTGCAGCATGTTCTTCCTGATCGCGATGAGGCCTAGTCTTTAGATACTAAAGCAGGACGAATTGCAAATTCTCTGTTGAGGAGAGCAGATGTTGAACAAGATTACGGGTTACATTATATTAGGTTATATACAGTATGATCTATTGAAGAACCTCGTTAGGGTGACGTCCCAGCTGACAGGGAACGTTCTAAGAACTTCGTTAACGTTCTTGAAATGTTCCCTTTAAAGTTACGAAGAAATGTAACAATAATAGAACGTACGTTCAAAGTTCTATTAATAATGTTCTCAGAACTTTATCACTACATCATTCATGGAATGTTTTGTTTCTGAAACGCTTTAGTTGAACATTCGTCTGGCGTTTTTTAAATGTTAAGTTTCAGAATGTTCAGAGAACATGCAAAAGTAACGTTCCCATAATGTTTACAAAATGATAAAATGGAATATTCACCGTTGACATTTTAAAAACTGGACGTTTTAAACATTCAGAAATATTTTCATAACTTAATCTTAGCAAAATCGTCTTAGAACATATTTTGTTTACCCGGGTGGGTGCAGTTCGTGGACTGCAGAAAAACATAATTTCTTAAATAAATAAATAAATAAATAAAAGATAATTGTGGATTTAACCATTTTTCAATGTTATGTGTTGTTTTAGGGTTGTCTTCGAAACATTTAGACACTCCAGCCTCACTGAACATATACAGTCAAACCAAAATGTATTCAGACACCTTCAACATTTCTCACATTATCACAGTTTATTCACTGTAGTTTAGAGAATGGTAATAAAATATGACAAGAACTCAATCAAACTGTGTCAGAACAAATTCATCTTGATAATGTCAGATAACCTTGATAGAAAGGTATGTAATGGATTACAATCAACCAAAACCTCAGACAACTGTTAGTATGACAGTGTTTACACAACTATCAATACTTTGTTGACCAATTACCAAGCAATGCTTAATTTTGTTCAATTTGTGGTGTAAAAAGGTGGCATTAGCAATTAAAGAAAAATAACTTATGCAAAACATGGTTAGGTTAAAGTGTCTGAATAATTTTTGGTCCCAAATTTGTATCAGTTTTACTGATCCACTGTATGAAGACAATGTCCCAATTTATTTTATTTTGCAATCCTCACATGCATAAATGAACAATTTTGTCCTGCACCCACTAGTAAAAAAAATTCTATCTGATGTCTGAATAATTTTTCGTTTGACTGTACATTTAAAATATTATTATAAGTAAATATTGCTTTAAAGGCAAAATACCAACGCAAGTGGCATTTATAATACATACACACACACACACACACACACACTCACATATATATATATATATATATATATAAACAAACTTTTGTTAAATTTGAGATTATTTCGGATTTGTTTTTTGAAAAGTTAATAGTTGAACTGCGCTTGTGGTTAATCTGATAAGATGCCTGTGTGAACTTGAGTTAGTCGATTCAAAGTCATTTTGAAAATGAAGTTACTTCTGTGATAAAGCTATAGCGTAATGCGACTGCAATTGCCATTTGGTTTGATATATTCTAATGCCGTCTAATGCAGTAATATTCATGCATTTTTAAGCGAAGCTCAAATAAGTACAAATCTATCTGAAAGTAATTATGCTGAGGTGAGGCTTTAGCTCAGTATCATGCTGGATGAACATTCAAGTGAGACCATGATGAGTCAGTCAGTACTGGTTTCTGAGCATTTATGTGCTTTGTGTCATGTATACGCAAGTAGGCTGATTTGCTTGACTATTGTTAAAGCTAAGTGTGGATTTATTTAATCCGACCTTTACTTTCATTTTTTAGTTAGCACACTAGCTTTTGTAGTCTTTGCGGTATAAGAGAATATATTTTCCAGTGCTTATCCCAAGAATGATTTACTCTTGATTGCTTAAGCCTTGATGCTTAATAAGAGATATCCAACCGCTCACCCATATGATTGATTGAAGAAACTACAGTCATTTCTGGGCCAGCATGCAGAGTGCTGATGAGTTTTAAGGCTATCCCATTTGCTCAGTATCTTTTGTATACGTTCTCTTAGGGAAAGCTAATTGATTAATAAGTCATATGCCTATGCTTGTTATGTTGATGTCACACCCATTAATGAGTTCCTGTTGGGTGGTGTTATGGACATTGATTTATTTTTACAAAAATCCCTCCTGTTGACACACACGTACAGGAACGAACAGTAAAATATTTATGCGTGCATCAGAAATGTGTATGTGGGCAAATATGGAAACTAAACATAAGCCTGGGTGCAGCCATACTGCCCATGGCATACATAGTGTAAGCCTTCCCATTATTCTTGCTCTGCTTTTCATTTACAGCTTTCCTTCTTCGCTTCTTACCCTCCCTCTTCATTTACGTTATACACTTGCCGCCCTGCGTGTGACAGGTTGCACCTCATTTTTGGCCGTGGAGAATGAGTTCAGTCTGTCTCTCAGTTATAAGGGGTTTCCTGTCTGATTACGACTCGGTTTTCATCAAAGCGTTCCTGTCGTCGGTGGACGAACGCCTCTCACGTTCACTTCAGACAGTGGTTGCGCATTCGCAAACCTTGTCATACAAAATGGATGCGATATTGGTGGCGACGATTTGAAATCCAGAGCATAGCTGCCAGTTTCCATTTGATCCATAAACGTGATTGAAGGCACATAAACAAGTGCCACACAGCACACGCTTTTGGCTTTTCCAAGTCCCTCCTTGTGCATATAACATAGGTCTGGAATCCATCACCTCACCATAAAAGCTGTTTGGCAAACCGGTCTTTGGGAATAAAAAAGAAAATCCTTTTTTACATGTGTTTATTAAATCTGTTGACAGCCAAACTAATAACATTGTGTAAAAACCCATTGCATAGATTTTGATTGTCTGAGGTTATGGAAACTCCGTTAGGTGGGCTTTCTGACTCAGCCTTCCACTGTGGCTGGTGTTTTTCATGCAGGCGTTCGGCTGAATTCTTCCAAAGGCACAATTTCGGGTCTCGCTCTCCAAGGTGTTTCTAAATTGAGTACACATTCTGGCAAAGGAACCATAAACTCCCACATCATTAAGGACGCTTCTTAGACATTGTGTGCGAGTGTATTTGCAGGGAAATAAATATATTTTAAGCCGTAAGTTGTTTTATAATTCCAAAATACCTTCACCACCATAATCGTCTTGTCATATATTAAAATAAATCAATTGTTTAATAACAGTAGACTAACAGTCAAACGTTTCTGGACAGTAAGATTTTTAATGTTTTCTGCTCACCAAGCCTGCATTTATTTGATTCAAAGCACAGCAAAAACAGTAACATTTTAAAATATTTTTGCTATTTAAAGTAACTGTTTTTTAGTTGAATATATTTTAAAATGTAATTTATTTCTGTGATCAAAGCTAAATTTTCAACATCATTACTCCAGTCTTCAGTGTCACATGATCCTTCACAAATCATTCTAATATGCAGATTTGCTGTTCAAGAATCATTTTTATTATTATTATTAATACTTAAAACAGCTGAGTACATTTTACTCAACTGGAGAAATTATAGAAATTAAAAACTTAATTTAACAAGGATTAAATTAAATTGATCAAAAGATGATAAAGACACTTATAATGTTACAAAAGATTTCTATTTCAGAGATGCTGTTCTTCTGAACTTTCTATTCATCAAAGAAACCTGAAAAAATGCTACTGTTGCAACTGTTTTCAACAAAAAAATAATAATAATATTAATAAATGTTTTGTTTGAGCAGCAAATCAGAATGTTAGAATGATTTCTGAAGGATTGTGTGACTGGAGTAATGATGCTAAAAATTCAGCTTTGAAATCAAAGGAATAAATTACATTATAAAATATATTCAAATAGAAGACAGTTATTTTAAACCGTAAGAATATCTGAAATTTTTACTGTTGCTGTACTTTGGATCAAATAAATGCAGGCTTGGTGAGCAGAAGAGACTTCTTTAAAAAACATTAAAAAAACTTTTGACTGGTATTAGGAAGTTGTTTTGTGTTTTCTGAAAAGACGTTTAAATGTGCAAATTATTTAATTAAATATGCATCATTTTTATTTCATTTTGTTGTCATATTAGAGGCAAAGATTTTAACTGAGGGGATTTGGGTGTCAATTTTTATCTCTCCTTATATCATAAAATATAAGAAAACTGTTTTTCATTTAGGAATACATGTTATATAAATCCAATGAATGAACAAACCCATCTGTAAAAACCTTCAGAATATAAATAGGAATAAAGCTGTCATGTTTAGTGTATGTAAGTGCTGCTGAAGTGAGTAAATGATGACAGAATTTTCATGAAAAAATAATAGTTTTGAGGGATAGTTCACTCAAAAATAAATATTGTCATCATTTACTCACCCTCAAGTTGTTCCGAACCTGTATGAGTTTCTTTGGAAAAATGTTGGTAACTAAAAAGTTGACGGTAGCCATTGACTTCCATTGTTTTGTTTTGTTTTCTCCATACTACGGACGTCAATGGCTACCGACAACTTGAGGGTTACCTGCATTCTTCAAAGTATCTTCTTTTGTAGGTTTGAGGTTGAATAAATTATAAAATAATTTTAATTTTTGAATGAACTGTCTCTTTAAAGATTGGTGGATCGCTTAAGCATCAGTATTTACAAGCTCCATGCTAAATGTATTCCTGATTCTTTTATCAAAATCTGCTAAATGAACTCTCTGGAAGTCATTTCAGTTCAACTCAATTTAACCATATTTTTACGCTGTGACTGTTGTTGTCAGACACATGCTTCACTGCCTTCATAAAAATGGCAGGGCGGAACAATTGCTGAGTACGTGTGTAATGAAACGCAGCAGTGTCGTTGAGTCCATCTCAACAAAGACTGTTCAAGCTGTCTGGCAAATTCTTCTAAGTGTCAATATCATCATAAAGTAGACCTCTGATGTCTTGAAAGCTGTTGTAAAAATAGATTGTGAAAAATGTTGCCTCCATTCTTGTTGCAAGTGTCTTAATGTTTTTCTGTTCTGTTTGCTGAAGGTGAAAATATGGTTTCAAAACAAGCGCTCCAAGTATAAGAAGATCATGAAGCATGGCTCCAGTGGACCTGAAGGGGAGCTGCTTCACACCACCTCCTCATCCTCTCCTTGCTCACCGGGTCTGTCTCAGCTCTGGGAGGTCTCTATGGCCAACAAAGTGCCACCCATGCATCCCAGCAGTTATATGAACAATTACGGGCACTGGTATCCCCCGCACCACCAGGATCCTGTGCCCAGACCACAGATGATGTGATTGAAATTGGAAAACCAGAGCCAGAGAGACTCCATTCCGTGTTGACACCTGCTTTTCTTCAGTGTTCATGTGTTTTATTACCTAGTGTGTTTGAAAGGACTGTTTTACTCCCCCTGACTCCCCCATACTACACTTCAGTAGCTTTTCAACTTTTTCAGATCTTTTACAATGTGCTTGAAATAAAGGATTTCTGAAAAGATGAGTGTTGCTATATTGTGAATTAATTATAGAAATATTTAGAAAGTTGATATTTAAATTACCTTGTCCATAACGTGGTGTGTAGCTTATTTTAAACAATATGAACGGCGTACAATAATAATACCAATCTTTTGTTTGAACAGCAATTTTATTTATATTGTCAATAATAAACGCGAGTGAAATAGATTTATGAAGGCCTATAAATTAGCTTTCTGGAATAAATTAAGCAAAAATAGCACAGAACTAATGAGATTGTTGAGATTAAATGACGCTGTCAAAATATGTAATTACATCAATTACTTCAATACATCACTTATACATCACAGATGTTCACTCAGTCTCCAGGATTGTGCGTTTTCCCGTTGTCCAGGTGTGGGAATTGAATTAATTATGATCGAGGCACATGAATGTAAGACGATCTGTTTTTGTTCGTCTCTGTCTAGCATTTTTTTTTAATATTTAAAGAGATTTTTTTTTTTCAATTTCGTGTCATCTGAAGCACGATATATATATATATATATATATATATATATATATATATATATATATATATATATATATATATATATACGTATAAATGGAATTGTGTATTTTGTTTTGTTTTGTATAGAAATTTCTGATATTATCGCTTACGAAATAAATATTTCAGTAGGTTAAACGCTGTAACCATAAGCGAAAATACACACACACACACAAAATCCTTCAGGTCCAGAGGGTCCGATTTAAATAAATTTAATTGTGGAAATATTTGGAAATATTGCCAATGTAATTGTTCTGCTTATTTGCAGAAATAAATTGCGGGAACAGCTGGATAGATGAACTAACAGCTGAATTATGAATAACCAATAACAATTTGAATGCAGCAGTGAAGTTGTGGTTTTCAGTCAGTGTTTCTATTCAAATAACCTTAATAACTTTAGTCATAACATAGATATTCAGTTCGATCAATTGATAAATACGCGGCTAGTTATCGAATTCCAAAACGTTTTGTATCAAATCAGCAAGCATCCGCTTTTTCCACAGCTTGTTAGCTATGTGTTCTCCCTTTCTTTCTAAAGTAATGGTAAAATAATTCAAAGTGCTGACTGAGTTGATGTCTTGATGCCACCGTGATAAATCACCACAACATTCAATCAAATGCAAGAGCGAAATTACTTAAACGTACATTTCAGTCTTTAAACTATGTAAACATCGTGAACAAGATGTTTGTTTTAATTACGCATACCAGATTACGCTGATGTTCATTTAATGTGATTCACAATGATTTATGTCGTGGTTATTTACCAGGAAATACACTCCGTATATATTTCCTTTTCCTTTTGCCGTATAAAAAAGTCGCGACGCGACTTTTTGTTATACAGTATTTTGATTAAAAAAAGGGGTTTTCACATTTTTTGAGGAACCATTTTTGGTTCTTCAAAGAACCGTTCAGTGAAATGTTGTTAAAATAACCATTTTTGTAGAATACATACAATGCCAGTACAGGTTTTTAGGCCTTTGCGAAGCAAAAACGCATTAGTATTAAAAGCAATGTACTTCAAGATCATGAACCGTGACAAGATAAAGGGTGCAGTTTTTGCCCTGACCCACCGTAATAAGATGCCACCTGGAGGAATGCGGGGTCCACTTGACCTGACTTTGACCCGGCTCACTCAACAGGGTCTTGTCTAAACAGCCTTGTTTAAACAGGCATATTACAAAGCATCTCTGTCATTTCAAGCTCTTCAGATCCAACACAATTCAGCACACTGTGGGGCTTTTTTTTAGTTTGGAAAAAATCTGTTTTAATCAATCACAAACTGCAATAATGTACACTAAATTGCTGAGTGGATTTTATTATACGCCTATTGTAAGATAAAATAATGTCTGCCACATGCAACTCGCATACACAGAACAATAATGACAAAATTCGTCCAAAACCTTTTACTGCATGAAACTCTAATATCATGTACAATAATATCCATTTATGAGCCTCCGCAACATCTGTGGGAGATTTACTCTCGCGATGACTCTACAGTCCCACAGTCAGTATTTCTTACTTATTTCCACAGTCCTAGTCGGAATCACCAGCGTTAAAGTCGCTTACCTGCTCTTCCTCGATAGGTGTCAAACCACGCTTAAAAATCCACCAGATCTCTGTGCACTTAAAGTATGGGATGATTTTAACACGCACCTCTTTATATACTCCCATCCCAGAGTTTGATTTGTGGAGTTTATGTTGCTCGGTTTAGATGACAGTCATGGGAAGAGAAGACAAGTGTTTTTGAATGAAGTAGCGAGCCCTCACAAGGGAAATTATGGGCAATTTTACATCTCAAGATTAGAATAATGGGTGCTCGAGTCGGACAAGCAGAGAAAAGGGGCTTTCAAACAGGGCAATTACGTGGGAAGCTGATTTGGGAGTGCACTAAAGGGTGATGGGACGGACTGATAGTGGTTTAAAGAGATTTCCAGCACTTTGAGGTGGTGGTGCCTGGTGAGGTTTAATTGCGACGCATCGGCGTTTGTGGAGAACGAATCGTCGGCGAACGGATTTCGAGGCCTGGAGGAGAGCTAAGGGACGAGGGCAAAAGCGATTCTCGAAATCTTTCCTAGTTTGTGGGGTGAAAGAGAGTTCAGTGGTTCACAGCTGTCAAGAAAACCTCTCTCATTTGATCTTATTTACATTTGGAGCAGAACGATGCTGCTGAGTGAAGCCTGCGGACTCGGGCTTTGAGCGGGTGTCAGGCAGCTGCCCCCTGTCTTTACATGGCAACACATGCATGTCCCAACCGCAGTTGACCTCCTGTTCAACCACCCCTGAGGCCTCCGGTGCCATTTTTTGGATACGGTTTCTCGTCAAACACGTAAAGATTGGCCCTGCCTATCTTTATTTAGGTGTTGCGGTGCACTGAATCGGAGTATCGTGTTCAAGTTCAACAGTTCAGGCACGGACGGAGCACACGGGGCCGAGGTGACCATGTCAGCCCACACACCCAGCTTGGCTATGGGTTTCTCTGAGTGAGCGATGCGTCCCAAGACGACGCCACCGAGATCATAGCCCGTAATTGAAGGCCACACACCACGAACAAGCCCAGCGGAAAGCAGATACGTTACATATGGCCCAAGTACAACTGCAAATATTGTATCAAACAGATAGCAGCCGTTTCTTTATGGACCCTATGGCATAACTAGCTCAGATGAAAGTGGTAAACACATTAGAGGGGATAAAATGTCTTAGGGTTTGAGCTATGGCCATTGTACGCAGATGACGGGATTATCATGTTTTAAGGAGAACTAAGTGGCCTGACAGGTTTTAGGTGTGAATATGACTCTTTCGTCTCTATTGGAGGTAGGAGAGTAACCCAATCGCATGCAACAGAGAGGCGGGTATTATAAGATCTTCATGACTAACTCCATAGCTATGAAATGCCCAGAAATGACTCACGGTTGACCAACCAACCATCTTAACCATCTTGATCTATCATGCTATTAATCTAACTACAGTGGCAGCTCACGTTTTTTTCTGCTCATCCCTGTCAGCATCAGCATCCACGTCCACCTTGGATTTCATAGGAGTATTTTTGGACGCAAGATTTACAGTGCTGGTCACGCAGATGGACTGTTTATGCCTCTGGTTACTAAAGCTAGAACGGTTGCTGTTAAACAGAAAGGAGATTTTTGTGCGAAACATCTCTGAATATTTCAAAGTACTGCTTTATTTGCAGAAAATTCCAAAATAACCATTTTTGGTTCCTTAAAGAAGTGATAAATTTCTAAAAAGAAAATGTAAAGAACATTTTCGACTATAAAGAACCTTTTGTGGATGTTAAAGTTCTTCATGGAACCATCAATGCCAACAAAGAACCTTTGTTTTTAAGAGTGTATTTGGCTTCTCTTGCTGTGTTTGCCTTGATGTCCCATGTGAGTGGCCACAAATGACCCATTTCCATATTCATATTCCCAAGAGAATGGTGGATGCATTGATAACCCAATAGCATAGCCTACTTTACACAAGATATTGAAAGTACATTTTTATTAACCAACCATAAACACCTAGCACCAATTTAATAACCATATTAAAACCAAAGCTTAAAATCTTAAAGTCTGCTCCAAAATACACCACTGAAAAATAAAAGTAATATAATATGGGCGACAGGCCCTTTTGAATACTCAGTATTGTTCTATTTAGGATTCCAATTATGAAAATTCAACCTATTTTTACAATGGATCACGGTTTAGTATCACGGTTCAGGCTGCATAAGGGGTTGAATGATGAACCGCATTAGCGGTTAGTCGTATGATTTCTGCATGAAACCAGATTATTTATGGTTTCTGTGGTTCAAATTATGGTTTTGCGCCCATTCCACGTAAAACCAAAGGGCATGTTTCACGACCTACAAACTTGAACGAAGTCTGTTTTCTGTTTTCACAGTCATGATACAAGACGAGATTTTTCATTTTTCTTTCATCATATATTTAGGAGACCGTCCCTTTTTTCTATGAAGTGGCAGACTTGGTTAATTAATTTAACTAGATAAAGCACACGGTGTTCAGACAACACCTAAACAATTACCATTTTCTGAAAGTCTAATATGCGTAGTCTCTGTTTTTGATTATATTTAATTGACAGTTGTAATTTAAAACACAAAAAGCCGACAGTAAACAAACGGCATGGGACATTAAAAGCACAACACAAGACGAATGAATCATGTTTATGGAACATTACGTGCTATAGGCCAACTTACGTTTAATTATACGCTTAAGAAAGAAAGGCATGACGTCGTTATAATTATGATCTCTAATTTTAGTCAGTGTAACACTTTACACTACAATATCTTTAAAACTTTAACAATCACTTTTACATTATACCATGGTTAACAGATCATTAATGTAGCGTACGATAATTACAAATGTCATAAAACCAATTTCCATTTTCATAAATGAACATACATGATAAGTTATGTAATGTTTGTAAGTTGCAGTCTTTAAGTTACTATAAATTGTTAGCCTACCCAATACTTTAATGGTCAGTTGTAAGTAAATAATTGTCTAGGCCTATTTTGACTTTTTAATTGTATTATTGCATCTGATTTTTGGCACCTTAAAGGCCTTTGTATTAAAGCCTCACGACGGATAATATAATTTTTTCACACCTAATTTCTGCATGATGCTTTGGCATCGGCTGGACGATTTCTAGCCAATTTCCTTGAATAAACATCAACAACACATGTTTTCAGTAGGACTTACAGGAAATAAATTCTTCCAGAAAACATCTGATGCTGGTAAACTCCAGACCACCAGAAACACACCAACCCAGCAAGACATACCTGAGACCGCGCGAACCTTTTCACATTCTAATTGAAGCTGTTGTCTAAGAGACAAAAGCGGAAAACAAACAGTATGGACGCATTCTATTGCTTCGTTTGGAACGTGGATGTTTGTGTACGCGGTAAAATTCGAGTTAAAACACTCTAAATTCGAACGTATATGAACTTTGAATGTGTCAGCTTTATTTATGTGGATATTCTACATAGGTTATTACAGAAAGTCATTACACGGTCTTAACAACCGATAATAAATGTTGGTATGAAAAAAGAAACCAAAACCGCGGGAAGGCGGAATCTGGGAGGGAACATGTTAAATGCCAACGCTTTGAAATACGCCGTAATTTGCATATACCTGTAGGAACCTCTTGGGGTTTTTCTAGGCCTACGTCTGAAGCCTTTGTTTGCCCTGTCGATTCTTGTTGTGACCGACTACCCCTAAAGCTCAAGGCATTATTTCAGTAGTCACCCCCTCCTTCGCTGTAGTCTATCTTGTTATCTGCCAACAGAATACTAATAAAATCCAGTGACTCCAACATGTCTGCTCGCCTGTCGCCTCCTACAGCCTCTTTGCACGCAGCCCTACCAGGCTTATGCATGCAAACACATCACAAAATAACATCTGTCTGACTTAACCCTTTCCTAAGAGCCCAAACAGTGCGATATCACTGCAAACACTAGATTTGAGAGTAATTTCAAACGGAAGTCATAAAGGTAGGCTGTGGCAGAAAGCAAACAGAGCAAGCGAGGAAATGTTTTCAATTCGCATTTATTCAGTTTGACAGAATAACAATAAAACTACTTACAGGAATATAAAATGGTTCGAGCACCACCGTGCAGTCTCTGTCTTTCGAAGTAACACGAATTTAGTGGTTCTGTTTTATTTAAACACGTATGTACAGCTTTCAACATTTTGTACAAGTCTATATAACTTATGTCCTGAGTCTCTGACGTGCGCAACACCAGCCCACATTGTGGGTGGCGAGGCTTTTAACGACACAATTTGGGGTTCAATCGTTCTTTAAAACATTTTTAATATTCACCTATCAATGAACAAAACGTGACAATAAAGGAAGTCATAAAACATAATAATTTAAAACCACTCTAAACTTCCTTTACATTGTTTAACCTACACCTATGTGCATATGAAATAGGTCTGAGTAGCCGGGACACATTGAAACATCGTTATTATTATTAATATTACACTACTGTTATTTCAACACAAAGCATTCATAGCGACATATATGCGTTCAAACAGTCCACAAAATGCCAACACAGGTGTGCTGTTCCACTCCAGATACTCGCGGAGCATCTCTCAGCTTATTTATATTGAGTTTTTCAAAAGTCCTTTCCCTCTTATATTAAACTCTTCCGTCAGTGTCTGTTAATACACGGCCCCCACGCTCTGTGGTGGTCCTGGGTGGTGCACTGGATGCTGTAAATGTGATCCCTGCTGGTACCAGTGATTGCTGTAATCTTCCATGTAGGGGGGTGTGGAACTGAGGGGTGGCTGGGGGATCTGCCCCCGGTTGACCTGGCTAGAGTGCGCGTTATTGTCCCAAACAGCCGGGGATGGAGGGGAGTTGCAGGCCATGGAGTCGCTGGCGTTTGGGCTGTGCTCCAGCGGAACCTCGCCGTTCTTGTAAAGCTTCTTGAACTTGGATCTCCGGTTCTGGAACCAGATTTTGACCTGTTTAAAAAAAAATGACTCACGTCAGTTTTCTTTTGGACATTGTAAACAATATTAACCCAAATGAATCACTTACATTTAAAAAAAAAAAAAAAACTAAAATGGCTAAAGTGTTTACTTTGAACTGGTTTCAGATACTTGAACCCCCACAGAGGAACAAAATGTTGGTAAATACAGAACTATATATTATATATTATTTTTATATACATATACATAAAACAACAGGATAAGTTACACGTTACAAGTCGTATTTTTACCTTTCGGTAAATAGACAGTTGGCCTACCGAATAGAAGCTCAACGAGGTAACCATTTAAAATCAGTTGTCTGTGCTTCCGATAATTATGTATTGTAATTTATTATGTAACATAATTATACTTTTACAGATCAATAATATATGATAAACACTTTAGTGTTTAAAGTTATTTAAGATGTGTGATGTTTGCCTCGACAGACTGCACTACGAAAATATATTTACGCTACATTTATAATTTTAAAATCCTTAATATAGACGAAATTATTTACAATAGTAATTGTATACTGTATGAACGCTGACAATTTGAAATAAAATTATTTTGAAAAGAAAATTGTGGTGAAAATATTCTTAAATGAATAGAAACAACAATGTTAATAGAACATAATGATGACAATATTTTTTTCCAGTGCACATATTGCCCATATGTTAACATAAAAATAAGATGTCGATTTGTAATATCCTGTATAACACGATCCATAGCAATATCTTTTAATAAAATGTTAACGAAATCGTTTTTCCCCCCGCACATTGTTGTTGTAATCACTGGTAATAAATAACAATTAACAATATATACATTTTTCTGATGAAAATTCGGGCAATAACATTTAAACACATCGGATATGAGCAATATTTTATGACCTGATAAGCTTGTCATCCTTATCTCAGTGTGCTAAGTGTTAGCGATAGAAGTGTAAGAAATCGCTTTAAGCTGTTAACGCAATGTCAAAAGGCAGTCCAGTAATTATGTTAACAGAAATGTAAATGAATTTGAGCTCCAGTATTACCTGTGTCTGCGTGAGCCCCAGCTGTGCGGCGAGCTCGGCTCTCTCCGGCAGCGCCAGATACTGCGCCTTCTGGAAGCGGCGCTGCAGTGCTGCGAGCTGGTAACTCGAGTAAATGGTGCGCGGCTTGCGGATTTTCTTGGGTTTTCCGTTTACCATCCGAACTTCAGTCTCCGGTTCCTCTTTGACTGGAAAGAATAAAATTACAGACCACGTTATGGCAAAGCAGAATCGTTACAGGACTTAAAAGAAAACCGAAAACCGACTGGTTTCGTTTTGGGACTGTGACGCAAAGTCACAGAGATTCATGAATTAAACAAATCTACTTTTTGAAAATTAAACAAGCGACATTATATGAGTAAAATAAATATATGTCAGCTGTGTTAGGCAGTATCAGATAAAGAAATGACAATTTGAGAAATAAATAGCTATAGTTAAAGTATCTTTAGGTTTGAAGGAATGGTTGTATCTTGTAATTTGTAGGCCTACTTTAACAATAAAATATACAGTGACATCTACCCTAGACTCAGCTCGGAGTAATAATGATTAATCGCGTTACAGATGCAATAAAAATGTCATCATTGTTTTACAGCGACCGCAAGTCTGTTGTGATAAATGTATGTTCAAACCGGTAAATGTATAGTGTTATGTAGTGCACTGTAGTGTTAAATGTATAGCAAACCTTTAAATAAATGACTTTAATTGGATAATAATACAGAGTAAAATGTTCAAAACAAGTAAATAACTCTAAACAATTGATATTTTTTCTCACGAGAAAGGCGAACTTACGCTTCTCAGTTATCCAGCCGCTCAGAACATAATTTTATCGTCTTTAGAAGATGCCTATTTTATACCGATATTAAAAAGAAAATGCTGCCGTTTTAAAAATGCATATAGCCTATCTCTGGCATATTAATAATAATAGAAAAAAATTCAATATCTCACCTGCGCTTTGTGGTGGCGTCTGCAGGTCCCTGTTGTAATGTCCGTATTGTCTGTAAGTATTGTAAGGATACTCTGTCTTGGTGGGGTAAGGTCCGGCTGATGCCCCCCTCCCAGACAGATTAAACTGATGATATGAATTCATCTGTTGAGGGTATGGAGGACTCTGGTAGTATTCGTGATGGCTGCTGTAATAACCCATGTCTGTAGCCGATGACTCTGGAAGAGTCGGAGAGTCCTTAGAAGTCGGATGGCAACTCATAGAGCCTGAAAGATCGGTTGAAATACCGGGTATCTTCCTGTCATATGTCGGTCCACTCATCCTTTAAAGGGGGAAAAAAACAACAACAACGAACGTCCACTTTATTTCCAGGGCAGACTTGAACAAAACATGCAGACGTTTAGTTCAGGACGATGCCTGTAACACAAAATCCTCGATGGGCTGCTTTCTCAAACTCCCTCGGTTGAAGTACTGAAGGTAATGGCAGGGATCTAGTATGAGAAACTCTGAATTATAGGGCACATGGGTGGACGCTCGGCTCCCATTGGCTCCTCGCTTTTGTGTTTTTTTTCTCTCTCCAGCCCTGAGGGCGAAGCAAAGACTGTTCTCCGCCTCGCGCCTCAACGTCTCCAAACTTCAGCATTTGGGGATTTTAGCTGTTATAGTGATAATGAAGATGCGAAATGTTGCAGACATTTTAGTAGAGCTGCGGTGAAGGAGGTTTAGCGTCTGTGAAAGTTCGTACAACAGAATAACGCAAGTTTCCTAGTTGCATTGATAATAAATATATTTTAAATAGCCGTCATCGTTTTAATCCTATAAATATCAGTGTTATTATATTATTTAATATGAGTGCATCAACATTAGGTTACATCCTATAAAGTTTTATTTCAGAATCATGGTCTGTATGTTAAGAATTTGATGGTTTTAGCTGAATGACAGTCTTTAAAACAAAGATTCAAATTAGAAGCAAAACTGTTTTTTAAAGAACTGTTTAGGTTTCACAACAAAAGCTAGTAGTATGAAACAAACTAGTGCAATAGTGCTTTAAAGAACCAAGAAACCAATACACTTACCTGAAGAATCTGTAATGTAACTTTTGAACCATCTAGCTAACTTGAGAGGCTTAAACTAGTTCTTGACACAAACAATGGTCCTTTGCTGAACCAAAGCTGCTTCAGTAATATTTTAGCCGTTATAATTGTGTATGTGGAAGGCCAGACTTAGCTGTTTAAAATCTTAAATGCATAAACAATTATTGATTTGTAATGTAGCGCATGTTTGACTATATACTGTTGGAGACATTTTCTCATCAGTTCTCTCTTTTCTGATTCAGAGTGGCTGTGGTGAAAGAAGCTGGAGGAGTTTATCTGCCCCACCGATCACCCCTGCGGCTCTCACTTGTGTGCCCTCTTTATTAGGGCAAGGCGTGGTACCAGAAGTACGACTTAACCTCTTGCACCCAAATAACCTTTATCAGCCACCGGCCTATGAATGTAAACGAGAAATAGAGGATGAGACGAACTGTTTACTGCTGCTCGTTATTTATTGTCAGTGGCCTATGCAAATGCGTGCACCCGAACGCGCTGTGTTGACGGTAAACGTGCTCCTCCGTGTGTGAAGTTCAGCCGCAAGACATCGGTTTGTCACATACCTGATGTGCACAGTCGTGGCATGTAGTCAAATTCCATGGAGTCTTTGGAGAAACATGCAAACCAGTCTTGAGATCTGGGACATTCTGTCCGATGTCAGTGTCTAGTCTGGTAGTTGAAATAAACTTTAAAATTAAATTAAATTAAATTAAAAAAAAATAATAATGTTTTTAATTTAGTCAATCAAGCATGTAGGCAAATCGTCTTCGCAGAGTTTATCCATCAAAAGGAATTCAAATTATCACCATTACTATTTTTATTTTAAAGTAGCCCATGCATGCATTCTCATTTAAGAATAAAAGCTAAATTTATTGCACATATAATGAGACTTGAATATTGTTTTGTAGCAGCTGTGTTTCCGATTCAAAGCCCTGTGTGTCCAGGCCTGCTGGTTTGTTGCAGCGCTGTGGTAGTTTTTGGTGTGATACTGCCTCCTTGTGGCTATAGTGCAATAATTCATTACTGTTCCTCGTGGTAATTATTAGAACTACATTCCTCCTTAAGTAATTCTATAAAGATTATTAAAGTTATTATATGACAGATCCCAGCTCTGGTGAAGGCCTGTATATTGCAGTCTTGTTTTTTAAATCAATATATTTAGTCTTTTACAAATAACTACCATCATATTTTAATTTATGACATTTAATGATTATTTTAATATTATTTATATTCATTATTCTTTATTTAGAATCATATTTCATTAATATTAATGATGTCCTAAGCATTCACTGATTAGTTACAAATGTAATTGTTGTTATGACTGACTCTACCTCATTACAAAAACCAGGGTTATTACGAACTAAGGATAGATAGATAGATGGATGATAGATAGATAGATAGATAGATATTTTATTACTTTAAATACAATAAATGTTAAGTGAAATATAATAAAATATAAAAAACTGAAACGTATTTTATTTCAGCTATTTCAGCAGTTTTCAATTTGTTTAACTTGTTTTACTTGTTTAACTAATAAAAATGACAAAAACGCACAAGAAAAATAGTAAAACCAAGTAAATTAAAATGAAAATGGAAAATGAAAAAATAAAAACTAACTGAAAATGTTAACAGAAACTATGATATTATCTCAATGATACAAAAAGCACATTGGTAGAAACTTTTATTTGTTTGTTTGTTACTGGGGTTTCTTTGCATTTATTTGTGAAATTTACTGGCAATTTTTGAGTGAAAATTATTTAAATTAAATCCTGGACCGTTCAGTTACATTGTTACACACACACCCAAAAAATAAATAAATAAATGTAAAAAATAAATTTAAAGTTAGCTCAAACAGAAATAACTCTTTAAAGCAAAAGGGAGAGTCACAATTTATTTTAAGTTAGCAGTGAGCTGGAACTGGGAACTTTGAACATGCATTTCTTTATTTACTCAGAAATCATTTATTTATGTTGGGTGTTTGGATGGTTTTGCTACCGTTTCAATATCTATTTTTATTTGTATAAAAGCGCGATGTGTAATAGCCTCATATAATCAGCAGGTGGCGCCAGTAACACATGGGTTCTTTGTAATCTCACCTGCACTGAGGGTTTTACTATAAGCATTATTTAGCTTGAGTGCAGGAATTATACATCACGCTTTAAAAAATAATGGTTAATAACTGTTATACAGACAATAAGAAATAATGCATTTTGCTCGTATGCATTTTTAAAAACAACATGAAAAGTTTCTGCAAAAGACGTGTATGATATTATACTTAATGGTTGTTTCTAATGTTGGCTAATTTGTTCCACTACATGTAAGAACATGAGTAATAAAGTTTCCTTTCCCTTCTTTTCATCAGTTCATTGTCACTGTTTAGTGGAAAGACTGTGTTATCTGAGTGCACACACACACACGCCTGAAATGAGACTGGCAGAGGATTAAAGATGCATTGTTCACACTTTCCCTTTCTCAGGAATCAGCGCTGGGCAATTCTCTGGTATATCATGAGAGCTATGAGAATCAGAGGCTTCAGCATGTTAAAAATGACACAGACTCCTCTTTGAACGCCCTGATGGGAGCTCTTGTAGACCTTCTTTGTTTGATGTTGGAAGTGTTTAAACCTCTCATTTGTGGCCTGGCCAAAGCATTGAAGTTGTTCGGGGAAGCCTGCAATTACAGGATGAGTGTACAGTTCCACTGGTCAGCCAGGTTGAGCGCAGTCTTTTGTTGCGACGATTACAAATGGTTCCGTCTTTCCTCAAAGTGCGTAATTTCCATTAAGCGCTCGCAAATCCACCGGAAAATGCGCGCAGCTGCGGCTTAACACGCGGCCCTTGGCAGGTAATGGGTGTTAAATTGGTGATGAATTAACCAGTGATGTTCACATGAAAACACTGTAACAATGTCTGGGTGTTTTAGAAATATAAAACTTTCACCAAAGTACATAATGCATGCATGAAATAGATTAGATCACAATGACAGTATACGTTTCAGTTAAAAGGCCAATGTAAATGTTTAATACATATGTCTGTATTTGTACGTGTGCCTTTTCGAAATTTCTTTATAAGATGCGTTAAAAAGAGTGTAAAAAAACTAGAAGTGTGTACATGTTCTTCCTTAGGTCGCACACACTCTAACTAATGAAGGGAGGATGAGAGGAAGTTTGGAATTTCATTAAGGTTGGAGTGGCGGGCAACAATAGCCCTCCCACTTATGTTTCTCTCTCTCTCTTTTTGTGCGCTACAAACCAACTCAGTTTCTTTGAGAAACACATCAGAGAGCACTCTGGGGTAATGAAGTTCAAGGTTCTCTACACAGACTGAACAACAGGAGCTCTGCGTGTCTTTCAGATCGCATTCATATGATGAGGGAAGCATCTTTCAGTCTTTAAGCTACTAAATTCACTTATGATGAAGAAATTTGAGAAATGTATAGAGCATAAAAGAAGGGAAATTAAAAATAATAATTAGTAATAGTATGCCATCCAGTCTTTTTAAATTGAATTAATCCATTAAAATTTCATGTTTATTTGCCATTTAAAATTTAAAGTAAACAAGAGAACTTGATACTATACTTCATACTATGGCTAGAGCTGTAGAAAAGTGGGAGTGAAGAGGGGAGAAAACAACCACTTATAAAGACAGATGAACCTTAAAATATGAGCAGAGAAAGACATAACAAACAACAACGGAGATGTGGGTCACCTTGATATATTGTAAAAACATAATAATAGTGATAATGAACTTTCAAGAAATCTTATCATAAACAAACCAAATATGTTTTGATAAATTATTGTTTGATTAAAAAAAAATAAGCAGAGATATTGGTCTATGTGAAAAATGAAGAAAAACATTCAAAAGTTCTATTAATATTTTTAAGTTTACCAGCACTACAGTCCTAGAATAAATGACACACATCAGTTAAAAAAAGAAAGAAAAAACGCATTGTTACTTTTTGTTTACTCTTCGGGCTATATCCTTGTTTGGTGCGTGTTTCACAATAATCCATCGTGTCATCGCTTCTTTTATTTGTTGAAGACGTGACATGTGCACATACACAGTGCTGGGTTATGTTTGGAGCATGAGAGAATATAAAATATGTTCACATAAACTTGAAACACGCTTGCTCCGGTCCAAAAATGAACTATGATCCGCGCAGCGAGTGTGCTGTCATATTAAATGTTGTTACGGTCATGTTTACAGAGATGAACTGACAGCGCGGAAGCTCTTTCATGAGATTTTAATTCTCCCCTGTAAGATGACCTCATGTATATGCATAATACAGCGCTGTGATTGGATCGTAAGAGTTCATTCTCATGAATAATACTGAGAAAAGCTCATTAAACCGGTGACGTAGACGTGTACTCTCCCACCACGGAAGCCAATCGCCACTCCAAATAAACGCATATATGTATGTAACTTTTTTGTGACTTAGGTTTAACTTTTTTTAGTTAGGTGTGCGAAATGGCTCAAAAAATGAAAAAATAATAACTTCTGATATATGGTTTTCTCAGGTGGCTGTCACACGGCATGTGAGTATTAAGTTCTCTTTCATGTCTTATTGCGCTTAACTGCAAATACACCAAAGTTTATGTTAAAAACACACATAAGGCATGTCTGTGAAGATAAACAGCTGGGAAGAAAAATCGCACGTTTATAACAGATCTGTGTATTGTGACATCAGCGTAATATACTGTACTTATACTGTCTGATAATTTGACTCAAACAATAAAATAAAAACAGAAATTTCTTGTTCTGGAAACGTCTACAGGTCTAATAAGAAGACATTTTTTGCTTGAATGCTGCTTTTAAATGCTACAGTGTGAAGACAAACATGGCGGATTGTGTGAGGTTTACTCAGGGTGGGGTCTCTGCTTACAGGGCAATGTCCGTCAACAGTTGTGGGTGGGGCCTGTAAAATGTGACGTCACCTTTTAAGGATTCTGTGAACGGCTTGTTTTGAGACACTGCTTATGATTAATGGGGATTAAAAAAAGGCGCGGTTGGATTTTTATAATTTTAGGGTGGTTGTGTACACACTGCCAACACACATTTATGTTCAAACAAAATGTAAAAGTGAATTTTGCATAATAGGTGCCTTTAAAAGGGACAAATATAATGTGGGAGCAGAATCTGTGTGTGTTTTACATGGACATCTCAGTTGTGCTTCCAAATGCAAGTAATATCTGTTTCGTTTTATTGACATCTTTGTTTCATTCATGCTATAAGGTAGTGTCTTCCCAGCGTGTTGTAAAGGCTGCAGTGGGAGGCAGTGTTGGGGTTATGAGCTCAGTTAAAGGAAAAGAAAGGAAAAGCCCCAGTAATTCACTCCCAGAGGACCACAGCTGTCAAAGGAGTCAGTTAGCAAATGACTGCCAGCTGTGGCTGGATGTTGTGAAGGAAGTCTTTGCTCGATGCCGCAAAAATTGATTCCAACTCAAAACCCTCTTTTACTTTATTACCCACAAGCACGTATATGAAGCAAAACATCCACTAGCGTTTACCATCTGTTTACAGCGAGCTAATGATTTCTGGGGATATTTCTGCATCTCATGCCTTCATCTTTACCCCCTACACAAATACAGCTGACCTCTGACCTTTAGCCCTACACCCTTTCCACCAAAGGGATCCCAGTTCCCAACAGGTGCAACTCTATAATGCTGCATGTTCTTCTGCAAAAATAAAACATTCAGTTCTTTAAGATCATAAACGAAGTTTTTTTTAAAAGAAATCTCATCTGTGCTGTAAAATATAATTTCCATCTTTAATTTAAAGGAATAGTTTACTCAAAAATGAAAATTTGCTGAAAACTCACCTTCAGGCCATCCAAGATACAGGCGAGTTTGTTTCTTCATCAGAATATTTGGAGAAATTTAGCATTACATCACTTGCTCACCAATGGATCCTTTGCAGTGAATGGGTGCCGTCAAAATGAAAGCCCAAACAGCTGATAAAAACATCACAATAATCCACAAATAATCCACACAACTCCAGTACATCAAATACAGTCATGTGAAGTGAAAAACTGCATGTTTGTAAGAAACAAATTTATCATTAAGATGTTTTTAACTGCACGCTTTAATCAGGAGAGAAATATGCACAGATCAAGCACTGTTTACATGCAAAACCTCTCTAAATGAGAAAACGGGGTCAGAAAGCTTTTGGATTTCATCAAAAATATCTTCATTTGTGTTTAGAAGATGTACAAAGGTCTTACTGGTTTGGAACAACATGAAAGTGAATAATTAATAACAGAATTTTCATTTTTGACTGAACTATCCCTTTAAGGACGTCATATATTTGATATTTCCTTTCATTTTGAAAACAACTACAGAGCTAAAAATAAACATTCAAGGGCATTCCACATGCCTTCTAAATTTTATTTAAAGACACATGATATGCATCTAATCTAAGAGTCTATTTATTAAAAATATCACATTGCTTCTTCTCAGCAAGAATAGGATCTGTTGTGTTTTCTCTGAAGCTCTTGTTTACGTCTGTTCTATTCTTTGGTTTTCCAGCTGGTGTCTGTAGAAATAAGCGGCACTGAAGCAGCTGGTTTCTCTGGGTGACGGGAGCTGGCTTCACAGGAATGTGTTCATTTCGCAGGACAGACTTATTCTGAACTGCTGGACAGAACAGCTGTGGTGGGAGTGAAGGGGGTCCCTCTTCTCCTAATGAACTCCGTCATTGCATTCAATCTCTTCTCATTCTTTAGCGCCTCTCAAGCCCTCAGCAACTACCATGGTGGCATTTTGTGCAGCAACTGCTATACTGAGGATCTCAGAGTTAAGTTCTCAGAATAAGGTATTAATGTGTGCTTTATAAACAGCCAGTATGCTACTGAGAATTGATCTCTAAACTAAAGTGTTACCGTTTATTCCCCCAACGAAAATGGAAGGATTTTGAGCACATTTAGATATTTACGGGCATGTAAAAGAATCAATTGTAAATACGGAAGTATTACATGCAGTCTAAAGAATTGCCCATTTCCTGCTAAAGATTATAAAATGTGTTATTTGTACAGTGTAGGTTAACATCTGGCCTCCCAGACTGCTCTGTTGTGTTTGCTTTTGTGCCAGGCTTTGGCCTGTTCTCCTGTGCTAATGAATGGACATATAATGATCTGAATGAGAGATCCAATTGAGTGTGAAACATGGAGGTTTGTAGAGTGCTGTTCTTCCTGTTCAAAGAGAACAAAGGCTCATTCAAACACTCAACTCTTTCCTACTTTTTTTGTTAAAAGCACTTCAAAATCCTTGGGATTTCTCAGTCCTTAAATCTACATTTGCTGAAATTCTACCTCAAGCATTACATCAATTAATATAGAATTGCCTCACTTCAAAACAAAGCCAAATACCTGCTTTTACATCCCACAGACATTTTTTAAACCCCCGCATATGAGACTAATTTAGCACAAACCAACAGAAGTATTAAAGAAGTATTAATCTGAGTTGAGATCTACAGTAGCTTTCCCAAGTGCAAGTGATAAATAACGAACTGCTGCGAATCAGCAGCTTTTGTTAATTCGAGGGTCAGTCGGGGAAGAATAAAATATTCAGCTTGTGACCTGAATAGAGAGTTTTATATGGATTTTTGTCAATTGTGAGTTCATATATCACAATTCTGATTAAAAAAGTAATTATTGTGTTTATATCACACAATTCTGAAAAAAAAAAAGTCAGAATTGTGAGATTAAAAAAAAAAATGTTTTTTTTTAATTCAGTGGCAGAAACAGGCTTTTATAGATGTAAACTCAAAATTCTGAAAGAATTCAGAATTGCAAGGTATAAACTCAAAATTATTTTCCGCTTGCAATTCAGAGTTCGGCTGCATCTGACTTTTTTTCTCTGGATTCTGAGTTTTCATCTCACAATTTTTGTTTGTTTGTTCGTTCGTTCGTTTTTGCCACGTAATAAAAATTAGGTCCTTGCTACATTTTAGTTTACAATTCTGACATTTTCCCCTCACAGCTACGTGTTTATATTGCACTATTCTGACTTTTTGCTTTGCTTTGCATCCGGACGGGTCCCAATTCTCAAAAACGTCCCACGCGTTTCCACGTCATGTAAAAGTGGTTTCCGGCCTGGAAAGATTGGTTTAACTTCGTCCCTACATGCGGAGGCTGGCTGTCTATGGCGGTCTTGGTGAGAAATGTAATCGCGTTACATTCTAGGCTATTGCTCTCTCTGTCTAAATACAAAAGAGAGAGGGAGAGAGAGAGAGAAACCAGGCGTATGAAAGCACGAATGGACAGAAACCACCGGCAGTTGATATGGGAGCTGCTCCCGGTAGTCTACTGTGAAAAGCAACATGGTACACCGGAAACAACGGAACGCGCAATGTTTGTTTTAATACTGGTAGACAATACGTAGCAGCGTTACGTTGCGGCGCGGCGAGTTTCTCAAGTCGCATCCGGTTCGCGTCTGAATACAGTGCGCCTCGCCAAGAATGGGCTCTGGCTCCATGACGCGAAACATTTTACTTAAAAAAAAAAAAAGGTAAGCAGAGCAGGAGATACCTGGAGTAAACACACAGGAAGAAAGCCCGGAAACATTAAAACAGCTGTTGATAATGCAGGAGAGCTGGAGGAAGTCAGAAGCTAGCAGGTTTGGGCTGTTTTCAGGGATTTAAGCTTAATGTCAAGAACATGTTCCTGCTTTTATTCTACCACTGGAGTTGTTCCTAAATCACTTTTGCCATTATACAGTCACAAGCATAGATCATCCTTACAGTCCCAGCAGTCAAAGAGCCTGTTCTTAGCTCTTCTCTGAAGTCAAGCATGCAGTGATGTCAAGCTGTGGTGGGATTAGATCACTCCATTGAGAAGCTACAGTTTGATTTATTACAGGACAAGCACATGGATTGGAAAGACACACTATTAAGGATCAGTGATCTACATCAGTGATTCTCAACTAATTTTTCTTTATGACACAGCTTTCCCATTATAAACGTCCATATAAAGGAATTTTCTGTATTGATTTTTTACTCTTATTTTGACTTGTGCATTGCATTATGATGTCTTTTGCAGTTAAGTAAATGTCTGTAAATTTAATGGATAATGTACTAGCAGAAAATACCTTTTCCTCTTTTTTTTCTTTTACAGTGTTGGCTACATTTAACAAAAATGTGAGTCAAACCAAACTCTGCTAATATCTAGAGTCTCAAGAAAGAGTTCTGAGACTGCAAAGACACCATCATTTCAGTTTTGTGCTTAATCTCTGTTTTTTCATATGAAGGTTAGACAAAGTCTTCTTAGTTGCCTTTGTTATCATAAACACAGTGTGCACAAGAGATGACCTAGATCAGGATTATATTATTTTGCCCCTGTATTGACACTGTAAAACGTGGCAACCTATGATTGTTGCTATAAAGTACTATTTCTAATTAATTTAGTCCATAAAAAGTAGTTTTGTGTGGTATAAAAGAATATATTTATGTTGATTCAGTGATGATAAATAATATTGTAAACTTGAATATAACTTAATCTAGATGTGAATTTAGATTTTTAAGATACCCTTTTTTTTAAGTGTAACATTGCTTCATATACATAATACAATAAGTAAGCCCGTTTTTATCACTGAATAAAAAAATAATAAAAGGTAATTGCAACTTTTTATCTCACAATTCAGACTTTTTTCCCGCAAATGCCAGTTTATATCTTAGAATTGCGTGATACAAACTTTTTCTCAGAATTGTGAGATATAAACTCGCAATTGCAAGTTATGAAGTCAGAATTGCAAGTCATATTCTGAGAAATAAAGTTAGAACTGCAAGATATAAATTCACAATTCAAGACTTTTTTCTCAGAATTGCGAGTTTGTATCTCGCAATTGTCTTTTTTGCCCTTTAGATTTGAGTTTTTTTTTTCAGAATTGCAAGATTATATTTTGCAATTCTGACTTTATAACACACAACTGCTAGTTTATATCACGCAATTCTGAAAAAGAGAATTCTGAGATATAAACTCAATTCTGACTATTCCTCACAGTTGTGACTTGGTCATGCAATTCTAAGAAAAAAGTCGAGTTTACAGTATATCTTGCAATTTTGACATTATAACTTGCAATTGCAAGTTTATATCTCGCAATTCTGTTAAAAAAGTCACAATATCTTTTTTTATTATTTTTCAGTGGCAGAAACAGGCTTCCATACACACCAAATAAACATGTCAAATCAAATAATACAGCCCATTATATTTAATAAATAATGATTTAATTTAAAATGCAATCAAAATCTTTTGTACATGACTCAAAAATACAATGAGTCAATCCTCCCACTCATTCATTCCATATTAAATTCTAATGACTATAATTTATTATGGAAAATAAATTACTTGCATTACTAAAAAAAAAAAAAATAATAATAATAATAATTCCGAGAAGAACTTTTTGAAGTATTTCATGGCTTTATTATTTCAGGGTCTTTGAGGCTTTTGCAGATTGCATCATTAGATTACATGAAATTATGAATGAGATCATGTCTTTCATAGTGCCTGCATTCCTCTCAAACTGAAGACCCACACGTTGATTACGCAGAGAGGGGGGGTTTGAGTCGTAAATGTACAGAAAGCCGAAACACAGTTCTTACAACATGTATCACTTAACAAGCCCCTATTGTCCCATATCTGATATGTTAAACACATGTAGCACACACCCAGAGCTGCGAGATGGTGGGAAACAGCTATACAGCGACGAATGTTAGCCTAAGTTACCACCAAAAGCATGAAATCTTCCGTCTTGAGATGTGATTATAGTATTAAACAGTAATATTGTGAAATATAATTGCAATTTAAAATAACATATTTTTTAATATACTTTAAAATAAAATTTATTTCTGTGATGCAAAGCTTGATTTTCATCAGCCATTACTCCAGTTTTCAGTGTCACATGATCCTTCAGAAATCTAAAATGCTGATTTATCATCAATGTTGGAAACAGTGCTGCTGATTTTTTTTTGGAAGCTGTGATGCATATTTCAGGATTCTTTGATAAAACATTTATTTAAAATATAAATCTTTTGTAACAATACACTACCATTAAAAAAGTTTGGGATCTGTATTTTTTTTAACTCTTTTCAACAGTGATAATAAATAATCTTATTTTTAATAAATAAATATATATGTATGTATTTTAAATCTTTTTTTCTCTTTGTAGAAAATACAGCTGGTCAAAGGGGAAGAGAAGAGCATTTCTCTTTGATTGTCTGATAAAGACAGTTAGAACCAAAACGCAAAATATTTTTCAAACAGGGTATTATCTTCTCAATGCAGAACACCATGAAAGCCTCTAAGCTCTGAAAACACTGCTGACATTTTTGTGGTCTTTATTTTAACCATTGCTTCACTGTCTTTTTGTTCACAAATAAATGCATGAGTTAAACAGGAAGACATGGATTAGACATGTCAGAACAAGAGCTGTACCATCAACAAAACCTTGTATGCTTATAATAAATGATGGTTGTGCACTTGGATTAATTGTGAGGCATCAAAGTCTCAGTTCCTGTAAACTGGCTCAAACAGTCAAACGTGGCACTAACAATTTGATCACTGAATCAGCCTTGGCATAGGCTTGAGAACTGACTGGCTGACCAATAGCAGACTGAGTGAATATTTAGGAAACCAGTCATTATTTCTAACAGTCCTGTTTGGTGACCTTGGTGGTGCAGAGATTATAATGTGTACTTGACTTTTAAGCACTGAGCTCTTTGTTCGTCCAGGCTGATTGTACATTGTCACTGTGGGAGCTGAGAAACATACAAGTTGCATTGCTTTCATAGGTCATTTTCAAAATAAGGTTAGAAACCTCCCCTTCAAAGATATTGCATATTCAAAAAAATACATCAAAGTAAAAAAAAAATCTGTAACATTTACAGTAAAAAAAACTGGCAGTTGGCAACACATGAAACTGAATAATGCAATAAACATTCATTTAAAACCATTAGATGTAATAATGAACATAACTGAAAAGAAAACTAAGAAGAAACGGAAAACGGAAAAACATCAAATGTGAAATGTAACACTGGGAATTCTGGAAATGTCAATTTAAATTTTTTTTTCACTGTAAATTATACTTTTTTTTCACTTCCAAATCTATTGATTGGCTTAAAATTACATGTAATGTCCAATACAGTTTTTCACCATGTATGAGCTTACCGTTAAACAGTTAATAGGTTGTACTGTAGCATTTTTCCATTAAAATCAATAATTTTTACAGTGACGTAAAATACATAATTTATGACATAAGATCAGAAAATAATGTGAAACAGGTAATTATTTTTCACCTTTTTTTAATAATTGCATGTTTAAAGTGCCCTGAAAAACTAATAATTAATAATAATTGTCTTTTCCAGGATTAAAAATCTAAAAACGAACAAGTAAATGAAATAACCATAGAACTGACATGTTAAAATGAGGTGTGTAAAAATATCAATTTAAATGTAAATAATGTTTTCTACAGTGTTTTGTATTTTCAAAATACAAGTTAACACTTAATGAATTAATTATTAAGCTAATTAGCTTATTAATGACTTATTTTCCTCTTAAAAATAAATAACTTTTTCCCCATATGCTTGATTTAAACATTTTTATTGGTGCTACATCTGTTTAATGTTTGTGTTAAATATTTTGTATTGGAAAAATAATTTGATGTTACAGTTTACTGAGGTAATATTTTTAAGATTAAACTGACTGCAGTATGTAAATTGATCAGTTAATTCAGACTAAAGCGCAGTTGAAGCATGATCAGCTTGAAGTTTAGTTTTCTTTTAACTCACATGTGAGAGCCCTTTATCAGAAGCCAGAATATTAAAAAAATATTCTGACTAGATAAAAAGCACTCAGTCACAAGTTCATTGTAATTATTAGATTAGATTAACCGTCACCATTTCTTAGCACCAATCTTAATGTAAATAATTTAGGCCACAAAAACTTAAACATAAATATTATTGCTAGAGCATCGGTTTTCTTTTAAAGCAATGCAAAGTTGTCATTTACGCAAACAGACAGAAAGGAAACTGTGGTTTGAACAGTATTTCTAGATTGGCTACATGTCACAATATGTCACGAAGTGCTCAGGCAGAAGTCTGTCTTTAATTCATTGTAATTATAAGATTTAATACCACTTTTAGACTTTAATAGTTTACGCCACAAAAACTTAAAAACATACTGTATGTTATATACTGTATATTGTCCAGAAGTTGCCATATTGTTTCTCTGATACAGCACAGTGAAGCAGTAAAGGTCACACTGGAGCTGGAAAACTTGGCAGGGCTTTAAAAGAACTCAGTGTCATCCTTCCCTGACACACATTTGGAGAGCATTGCGCACATAGCAACCAGAGTCTCCATGACAACGGCAGGCCTTGTCATCTAGGTGCGGACAGGAGCGAAGCCGCTGACCGAAATCCCCAAAGCGTCACGCACTGCAGACTCGCTCAGTGAATCTGCACAGTAATGGACAATTTGTGGTTTCTCCAGCACTACATCATTGGTTTACCTGTGGACTAAAGTCAAGCAGATCCAAGTATATGTCTTTTAACAGTTCGGTTATTTGCTCTTCCCCCAATCCAGACTGTGTTTGCTTTATTATTGTTTGAGGAATCTGTCTTTTTCTTACTAGACATTTCTATATTCTTAGCTCAAATATTTACTGTGGCAATGAATAATTGCTCAGTCTCGAGTGCTTTTGTAAGTATTCATACTCTTTTGTTTGGACGATGTTTGCCCAGCCTGTTTACACCAACTGACAAAGTCTGAAATGGATTTACAACTGATAACCCTTAAAGACCCGAAGAAACAGGCAGAGGCCGTGGAGTTCAAGAGTCAACAGGACTATGCCGTTTAAGAACAACGTAACAAGGCTTAATGATCCGAGATCAGATTTCTCCCTCTCTGCTTCATTTATCTTAAGTGCCTAAACTGATCTGACTGAGAAATGGCCCTGAGGTGACGTCAATGCATTGTCATTTGGCCAGAGAATCCTCTGATCGTGTCTCTCTCTTGTAGTGTTTAAAAAAAATAGTTCACCCAAAAATGAAGGTTATTGGTGTAATATAATCACCTTTATTTTGTTCCAAACTCATGTAGTGTTTATTTTATTTCATTTTGGGTTATGAAATCTGTGAGAACTAATCGCTTAAAGCAGTGGCTGAGATATTTCCAGTAATTCTGCTTTTATTTAATTTGGTCACACTTTATTTTAAGGTCCAATTCTCGCTATTAACAAACCATTAACTATGACTTTTGCCTTAAAGGAGAAGTCCACTTCCAAAACAAAGATTCACATATAATGTACTCAACCCCTGGTCATCCAAGATGTTCATGTCTTTCTTTCTTCAGTAAAGAAATTATGTTTTTTGAGGAAAACATTTCAGAATTTTTCTCCATATAATGGACTGATATGGTGCCCCGAGTTTGAACTTTCAAAATGCAGTTTAAATGCGGCTTCAAACGATCCCAAATGCGGTTGTAAATGAGTCCAGCCGAGGAAGAAGGGTCTTATCTAGCAGATAAGTTATTTTCATTAAAAAATACTTTAAATACTTTTTATATAAATAAAAAAGTATAAATACTTTTTAATCTCAAATGCTCGTCTTGTCTTGCTCTCCCTGAACTCTATGTATTCTGACTGAAGACGGTTATGGTATGTAGAAAAACTCCAATCGTATTTTCTCCCTCAACTTCAAAAATCATTTCAAAATTATCCTACATCGCTGCAGAAGTACCGATCCAGTCTTTGTAAAATGAACATGCAAAGAAGATCAAACACCCTCAACAAAAAAGGTAAAGCAGCAATATAGGCGGATTTTGAAGTTGAGGGAGAACATGAGATGGGAGTTTTTCAACATACCCTAACTGTCATGAACCGGAAAAAACAGCCCCAAACGAGCGTTTGACATGAAAAAAGTATATAAATTGTATTATTTTTATGAAAATAACCGATCGTTTTGCTAGATAAGACCCTTCTTTCTCGGCTGGGATTGTTTACAACCGCATCTGGGATAGTTTGAAGCCGCATTTAAACTGCATTTTGGACGTTCAAAATCGGGGCACCATATCAGTCCATTATATGGAGAAAAATGCTGAAATGTTTTCCTCAAAAAACATAATTTCTTTACGACTGAAGAAAGAAAGACATGAACATCTTTGATGACAAGGGGGTGAGTACATTATATGTGAATCTTTGTTTTGAAAGTGGACTTCTCTTTTAATAAACTACTAATTTGCTGCTTATTAGTAGTTAGTAAGGTAGGCATTGGGTAGGATTAGGGATGTAGAATATGGTGATGCAGAATATGTGCTTTATAAGTACTAATAAATAGCCAATATGTTATGAATAGCCATGCTAACAAGCAACTAATTAGTAGTAAGAATTGTTCGCTATACTAAAGTGTTACCTTTAATTTTGCTGCTTGATTTCATATTGTTTAATTTACAGAAAGTGGGAGTACAGCCTGTTGATATATGACTAGGGTTGCAACCTGTGTTGCCAAGTCTGAATTGGGCTACTTTAACACTGTTGCTACGTTTAGTTTTTGATGTCCGCGGGTTGAATCGACCCCAATAACATCATATTTAGCCCCTGAAATGCAAATTTACCAAGGAAACCAAGACAAAAAAACTTGTATTTTATTCCTCGAAGCGCAATTGGCTTTTAGTGGGTTTTGTTGTGAAAACCTGGCAACTCTGGTTGCAACTTGCAAACAGTTTTGGGGGTAAAACATTATAAGTAATGCAAGTTATGTAATCAGATTACTTTTTCCAAGTAACTAGTAAAGTAACACATTACTTTTTAATTTACAAGAAAATATATGAATTACTTTTTCAAATAAGTAATGCCAGTTCTCAGAATCAGTCAAATATATATTAATAAACTTTCTCTAATAGTTTACTGACACCTTTGTTGAATTGTTTTCATAGAATTTTGTTCTCCACAGCAAAATGTCTTGCAGGTCAAGGAAGTTGAACAGTTTTGATTGCAAATGTAAGTAAGGCAATTAGTTACTTTTTTAGGGAGTAATGCAATATTGTAATACAATACTTTTAAAAGTAACGCTAGCTGAAAAAGGGTGAAAAACCTAAGAATATATTCCAAAAGTTTCTGAAAATTCATTTTTTTCTGAAAAACAATCCTGGGAAGTTTCCAAAAATTTTGTTAAGAAATTCCAAAATTTTCTGCCCTTCAGCAACCCATATATGAGTATTGATATGTGATTCCAATGTACAAACAATTCAGAAAGGGGGAAAATCTTGATTTTATGTGTTAACATTTAGGTTAGAACTTACTCTTAGGTTAGAAGACACTCTCTCATGACAATTTGTAACTATTTTAATTTTCCTACGTCCTACTGACAGTTAAGTTTAGGAGTTCGTTTAGGAATTCATTTTTTTATATTTCGATATAAATCGCATTTTACAAATGCCTTGTAAAATAGTAAAAATATTTCATGAGATGGGGTGGTTGTAATCATTTATTAATTTAAATACTTGTAGGTCATCCACCCTTGGATGTTTTCTAAGGCCCCTGGCCTAAAGGATAGTCCATCCAAAATAGATTCAGTTGCAGCCAAAATTCAGTATAATGTCAGTACATAGTGATTTGCTATAAAGCTTATTAAAGCACCAAAAGTGTCCATAATTTTCCAAACTGTGAGACTGGTTTAGCTGAAAAACAATTGTTATGGAAGCCTTTGCTCCATAACACTCACCCTCCAGTCCAGTAGGTGGTGAGAGCGTCTTCCTCAAACACAGTTATCATATAATTTCAGAAGTATCAGGTCTGTTGACACCAACATGAATGTTCAAAAATTTGGTCCAATTTTTTCATGCAGTTTGTTTGTTCAGAGAGGGCTGTTCAAAAAAAGGCAGGTGGGCTGAATGAAAATGCAGTTTTACTCTCTGACAGCAGGTGGCACTTATTTGGCTACATCAATAACGGTCATGTTTTTGAGCACCACCAAGTTGTAATTTTGTGTAACAGCGGCAGCTCTGGGCATGTGACTAAAAGCTCATATCTTATTGACTGGCATGAATTTTTGCGCATATGATAGAAAATAATTTCTGAACAGATGCATAAACAGTGATTTATTCATCTTGGAGCGAACAGGCCCTTACTGTATTGTTTTTTCACTTTTAAATTGTATGGAATTCATGAAATTATTCCAAAAATGTACTTTTGCGTTCCTTTTGTGGGTATACAATGACAATATTTTTACTTTAGGGGTAAAATTGATTTATTAATTTGTTGGCAAATTGCACTGGCTTATTGCATTTGCCTAGAACAACTTTTTGAGTTTAAAGAGATATTAAATGAGAAATGAGGGCGATTTAGAGTACATCACTCATTACATGTGAGTATGTACTGTGGTTGGACTAGGGTCTTTCTGTGGTGAACCTTAGGGCACTAGGGGGCTTTGTTTCCCGTGAGCAGTCAGACTGGTGTTGGTTTACTCAGGGTCTCGGCCTGGGAAACAAATACGACGACACGTCTATTGTTACAGCACTGTTAATGTACACCGAATAAAGCCAGGAGAAAGATCTATAGAATTGGCAATAAATCTACTAAAATATCCCATTTATTTATCTCTCCCGATAATTAATTCACAAGTGATTTGTGTCGGATTTGCTGTGTAATATTCACACTCACGGATCCAGCTCAGCATTCCCTTCATGCATATGTAAAAATGTTCTCGTCATGTACAAGACTAATATCTGTGTCCATAGAGAGAACAGATCCCGACTAGATTTACAGAGCTCACGGTATCATCTGTCAGGCTGAATGGACGGAGATATATATGTGCGGTTGCTTCAGGTGCGCTGAGGAGCTGGAGGGGGTGTAGTGAGAGCATTTTACAAGCCTGGATGCTTTAGTGACAAAGACACTGGAAATGCAAAGCCAGAGGATCCGGTATGAGGGGAAATCCCACCTGGAAGAAAACAGTCATTTAAACAAGATTTAAATGTGATTTTCTGAGGAAAATGTAAGTTGGCACTATAATGATAAGGTGTTGGGCATTGCTAGGATGTTGCTTGGTGGTGCCTTCCAAATCTCTAGGGTATTCCCATCTCTAGATATAGGTCATGTACAGTCTATTGGATATTTACAACAAATTTACTAGCAATTCATAACTATTTTGGCAATTTGGCAGCTAATTTGATGAATTTGTACAATCTTACTTGTTTGTTTGGTCACACTGTAGTGTGGGGACCAATTCTCATTATTAACTAACTATTAATTACAACCTTTGCCTCAATAAACTTCTAATTTGTTGCTTATTAATATGTAGTAAGGTAATTGTTTAGTTTAGGTATGGGGTCAGATTAAGGGATCTAAAATATGGTCATTGAGAATAAGCCATTAATATGTGCTTTAAAAGTTTACATATACCTTGCAGAATCGGCAAAATGATCATTATTTTACCAAAATAGGAGGGATCATAAATAAGTTATTTTTTATTTAGTACTGACCTGAATAAGATATTTCGCATAAAAGACATTTATTTAAATCCTTTCCAACAATGACTGTATGATTCTGAGATCCATCCACACTGAGGACAACTGAGAGACTCATATGCAACTATTACAGAAGGTTCAAACGCTCACTGATACTTCAGAACTAAACATGATGCATTAACAGCCTGGGGTGTAAACTTTTGAACAGAATGAAGATATGTACATTTTTCTTATTTTGCTTAAATATCATATTTTTTCATATAGTACTGCCCTTCAGAAGCTACATAAGATACTTACATGTTTCCCAGAAGACAAAATACGTTACATTTACCCGGAACTTCAAATTCAAAAAGTTTTCACCCCCCAGCTCTTAATGCAGAATTTTGCCTTCTAGAGCATCAATGAGCATTTGAACCTTCTGTAGTAGTTGCATATGGAGTCCCACAGTTGTCCTTAGTGTGAGAAGATGGATCTCAAAATCATGCAGTCATTGTTGGAAAGGGTTCAAATACAAAAAAATGCTGAAAACCTAAAGAATTTGTGGGACCTCAAGGATTTTTCTGCGGGTAGTTGAACTGTTCAGGACAAAACAAGGAACTCCTGAACAATTATCACTAAACAAAAAAAAACAAACAAACAAAAAAACACCTGTGGATTATTTAGATAACAACACAGTATAAAGAATCCAAAGTATGTAAACTTTTGAACAGGGTCATTTTTATATGTAAATGTCTTTTATGTGAAATATCTTATTCAGGTCAGTACTGAATAAAAAATAGCATGCATTTTGTATGAACATTTTGCAGATTCTGCAAGGTGTATAGTAGTCAACATTTGAAGTGGATCAAAAAAGTTCATCAAAATTGTTCTAAGACAAGACCAGTTATTGTTTTGGTTTTAGGACAACTTTGATGAAAGGTTTTGATCCACATCAAATGTTGATTATTGTATGTAAACTTTTGACTTCAACTGTAAGTAGCTACTAATAAACAAAAATATGTTAGTAATATGCAAGTTGTAAGCAACTAGTTAATAGAGAGAATTGGTCCCTAAACTAAAGTTATACCATTTTTGGAAAAAAATTGAGAGTTTAGGAGGAAAAGGGATATGTTTTTGCCAAGTCTGTAAATAGTAAATGGCCCAATTACACAAAAAATGGTATAAAACACCCAAAATTATATTTTTCTAAATGAAATTTTATAGCCCAGTGATGCTTATTTTTAGAAGTGGATCTTCATGCTTTTTTCCTAAAAACTTAAGTTTTTACAATTAATATTGTATGAGTTCATAAAAATCACCTTGTAAAATGGATGCGCTTTCCTGTAAGATCATGTTGAATTGTTTTGTTTTTTTTGTAAGCCCACTTGCTTTGACAAGTATACCACACCACTCCTTAAGCTGTGCAAATTTAGGTATAATTTATGTCTGTTGAACAAATGTGTGAGCAATAATAGTGATGTTTGTCTTAACAAGCACCACTAATTTACCCACTATATTAAAATCTGGTTTTGAAACTGGGTTTTCGAAAAAAAAAAAGCTGAAATTCTTGAAGCGCTGAACAGTATTTCCCTAGTGTGATTGGCCTTTGCCATTTCTAAGGCACCCAATGTACTTTTCCATTTCCATTTTTGCCCAAAATGTTTTCATTGTATTCCCCTAAATGGATAATTTTAAAACAGTCCAATGGTTTTCATGGGCATACAGTTCAAGACTTAAGAAAAATTAAAAAAAAGCACATCTATAGGGAATATAAATTTAGTAGCAAATAAAAGAAGCATTCCAAGCCTTTTTAATAGATTGAGATCTGCTTGCAGACTCATATCTACTTCTGTGTTTTCCCATGAGTTGAAGTATTCCTCCCTCTTACAGAAGCTGGGGCAGTCTGTCATTTTCCTGTGATCTGCTATCTACAAAGCTATTATTTTAGTTCAGTGGGTGCATTCTCCCCCCCACTAAAACCATCCACACCTCCATCCCCCACCTCTTCTGAAAAAAGGGAGGAGAAACTCCTAGGCATGACAAGGCAGATCAGAGTGGGAGGGTGGTGGCGTTAAGATTCCATGACACAAGTGGAATCAAGCCCTGACCCAAATGCACAAACAGGCCAAATGAATCATAAAGTAAGATCAATCTTTGGTCATTTTATTTGAATGTTAGAAATCGCTAATTCATTTCAGTCTGCTTTCTTTCCCCAGGTCTGCATTCAGTCGATTCATGCTGTGATGACCCGGGGTCAGTTGTTTGTTGGCGATCTGTTTTGAGTATTGCTCTTATCAGGACTCTTGTTTGATCTGAGGGAGTCAAGAGTCTTGATTCTCATTAGGAGCTGAACACTTATGAGTAGGGCTGCCCTCGACTAAAGATTTTTCTGGTCAACTAGTAGTCGTTCATTTTGAGCATTAGTTGACTATTAGTCGCTCATTTATTAATAAACCATATAAATCATAATAATAAGGCTTTATTTGTCTACATATCCTAATAAGCGTTCAAGCGCACAAAAAAAGCTTGCAACAGTGCACCGGCAGATATAATAATTATGAATGTGTCTGGGAAAAACAGCAAGGAGAATGCATTAACGTTTTAATAATTGGTTGATAAACTAGTGATTTATTGTTTTTTGGCTTAAAGGGGTCATCGGATGCCCATTTTCCACAAGTTGATATGACTCTTTAGGGTCTTGATGAAAAGTCTATAATATACTTTGGTTAAAAATTCTCAATGGTTGTGTAAAACAACACCCTTTTTACCTTGCCAAAATCAGCTCTGCAAAACTCATCTAATTCTGGTCGAGGCTGCTTTAAATGCAAATGAGCTCTGCTCGCCCCGCCCCTCTCTTCTCTCTGTGGAGTGACGAGCCTGTTTACTTTAGCCGCATTTCGCGTTAGCCGCTAAACTTGCTGACTAGCACATTATTAGGAAATACGATCGCAAAGATTCATAAAAAAAAACCCTTATACTTACTTCTGCTGTAAGTGAAGCTGGATCATGAATGATTTGCGCGAACATAGATGGATATATGTAGATCGTGAGGCGCATTCCCTTCACAAATAAACGTAATCTACTGCATCTTCAGGGCTCAGATGTCAGGAGTAAATGACAACCACTATGTTCATTATTACATCCAGCAACACAACACCTCAATCGCTCAATCTGAGATATTCTTGTCTAACTTACATCCCTGCTCTGGCATTGAAACAAAGAGGATGGACTCTGACAGCTGATCTGAGGTAAAACGCTCATGTCAATCAACTATCATGGGAGCGACCTCTGTCGGTGTGACGGTATCTGAGATTGGCTCGATTTGAAAAAGGGGATATTATTTTACAGATTAATTAAAAACCACTGCATAGATTTTTATCATTATAAGGGTAGATTTGTACATGCACTGCCAACACACATTAATGTTCAAACAACATGTAAAAGTGAGCATCCAATGACCCCTTTAAGAGATGTCTTTAAGAGATGAATTGTGATTTGTTTTGCACTTCTCGGCCACCGTACTATAGATAGATTTTTCATGTCTTTAAGCCAAGTATACACAGAGTTTCAGCGTTTTGAGCTGAAGTTCACAGAGACTGAGATGGCAGAAAGCACATCCTGTTTGCATTAATTATTTGACAAAAGCGCAATGTTTTGTTGTTATTGTGAGTGCACACAAAAAAACTAGAGTCTTTACATATTTAAAAGATGTATTACTTTTATCTGTATGACCAAAAATGATGGAGTATTTTAAGAGAAAGTGACTGCATTTGCGCCTCCATCTGTCATGCAGTGAGCGCTCTACTGTTCATCTTCAATAGCGTACATTTTTCTAGGTTAACATTAAATTGAGCGGCCATGTAAAACTGCTACTACCTACATACTTTAGATAAAAGGCCATATTTGAGGTCGATGAATGATAGGTAAGCATTGGAATGTCCTGCCCGATATATTATATTACCACACAGACCCCTTTGTCATCCACGATGTTCATGTCTTTCTTTCTTCAGTCTGCTATGGTGCCCCAATTTTGATCTTCCAAAATGCGGCTTTAAATGTGGCTTCAAACGATCCCAAATCCAGTTGTAAATGATCCCAGCCGAGGAAGAAGGGTCTTATCTAGCAAAACGATCGGTTATTTTAATAAAAATAATACAATTTATATACTTTTTAATGCCAAACGCTCATCTTTTTCTTAGCCTGGACTGTTTTTGTTCCGCTTCATGACAGTTAGGGTACGTCGAAAAACTCCCATCTCATGTTCTCCCTCAACTTCAAAATCATCCTATATCGCTGTTTTACCTTTTTTGTTAAGGGTGTTTGATCTTCTTTGCATGTTCACTTTGCAAAGACTATGTTGGTACTTCTGCAGCGATGTAGGATGATTTTGAAATGATTTTTGAAGTTGAGGGAGAAAATACAGTCAGAGTTTTTCGACACTGTCTTGAGCCAGAATACACAGAGTTCAGGGAGAGAAAGGCAAGACGAGCGTTTGAGATTAAAAAGTATTTAAATTGAAGTCTTAAAATGGACATTAAAATAGTATTTCTTATGTGTTCGTTGTGAAATGTGACCTGGAAATGTTTTCTCAGAATTCACTCACACCACCCTTTTAAGATTTGAATAACAAAACCTTGAAAACTGAAATCTTATGTGCAGAGCAGTAACAAGTGAATGCTCGTGTGTAACTGTGTGTGTGTGTGTGTGTGTGTGTGTGAGAGAGAGAGAGAGAGCACTACTGCATTTTAAGGGTACTCTCTCTCTCGCTCTCTCTCTTATCAGACCTGTGGAATATATCTAGTCCTCTATTTGTGAAAGCAGGGCTGGTGAAGTGTGGCGGACAGCGGCAGGTTGGAATTCGCTGAGGGTGTGTGGAGGCGGGGATCCGAGAACAGCAAAAAACACCTTACCGCTCCAGTCCCAGAGAGTAAAAGAAGACGCTTTCTTATGGCGTGTGATTGACCCATTCAATCTTATTGGCATTGGCTGTGCAAGTGGCAGAGAGAGGGAGAAAGAGAGAGAGGGGGAATATTAAATATGGCTGGAAAGTCTCTGCACTTGTGCGTATTCGTAATTTGCGCGATTCAAACGAACACTGGATTTAACATTGACGTGCAGTTCCCGGTCATCAAAGAAGGAAAAACCAAGGGCAGTTTATTTGGATTTTCTGTTGCACTGCACAAACAGACCGAAAGGACGAAGAAGAACTTGTAAGTACCTCAGTTGCTCTGCAGAAAGATATCATGCCGAAAGTTGTTTGTTTTGCTTCATTTCTGTCTTTTTTTGCGCTGGTCCAACACTAGAACAAGGAATACAAACGACGACACATTTTCAACATCACAAACCTTTAGATATATATCTATATCTCCTTGGATATATGAATTATTATCTACTTTTGCGCTTCTTAACTTCCGCTTCTTGGACTAATACAAAATCTTTCTTTCGCACCTGCAGCGCTGTTGTGATGTCTGATTCGCGAATCATTGATTGAGTCGATTCTGTTGAACGATTCAACTTATTTGAAAAGCATTTGTAGCCTAATGTAATGGCTACACTATAAAGAAATATTCAAGAGTAAAACTAATATAACAGTATCCTAAAATCTCTAGAGTATTATATTTTTAAATAGTATCATTAATAATAGGCTACTGGAAACTCTTGGTAGGTGCATGATTTTTAGATAGCTTGTCATTAGATCGGTAATGACAGAGATTAGATCTTACACCAGCCACCAACCAGCTACCAGGTGTTAATACCAGCCCTACAACCTTTAAAAGCTTCGGTATTGAATGTTCAGTGAATCGGTTCACTGAAACATTCGTCTTAAGGAACCGAATGTCGAAATAAATCTCAAAGCTACCGCGAAACGCATTTTTTTTTTCATTGTGAGCATCCTCAATTTTCACAAACTACGCAGACGACATAATTTAGTCTTCTACAGTATTTAATTCTGTGTTGTCCTGCTTTATATTATTTTAATTCTCTAATTATCTAATGTACTATGTGAACACTAACAGAAAATAACACCATGGTTAATATTACAGTTTTGTTTCTTGAAATGTCATAGTAAAACCATAGGCAATATCATGTTGTTCATAAATATAATAATCATCCAGCACTATGCTACGGTAGATGTCACAATATACTATCATAGAACCACCACAGTAGATTTTGTATTTATTTACTCTTAATTTAAGTTGTTCCATACTTTAACACAACTAAAACTGGCACCATTTTATAATACAGTAAAGGGCGTGCAAGCTGTTTTTAATGGTCTATATCAGTTTACAATTTCTACAGTCTTCTAGTTACCCTCTGAGGTCATTTGAATACAAATCCAGTGAAATAGGACGGGTGTTAACACGCCAGCAGACGCTAGAAACAGCCAAAACAATAGGACTGTGTTTAAACTGAAGAAGGCAGGACAGTAGAATACTGCAATTTTGAGATTATTGCATTACCTTTCTTCTTTGTTATGAGAAATGCAACTTCAAGTCATTTATATGGGTCCAGATGAACCTGCATTACACTAATTTTACTTTGCCGCTGGCTATGCCAAATAAAATTACACCTCAGGACATGGATTTATAGCTGAATGTTGGCTGTGCTGTCGTTTCAGACAGAAAGCAATCAGATAAACATAATCCTGTCTTTCGGCTTTTATAGTTGTTATAAGATGTAGTCTGATATCAGAAGGGCACAGCTCTGTTTTCATGCTTCAAAGATATCTCAAGGTTTTGTATGACAGAGTTTTGTCATGCCCTCATATCCTGTGCCGGTATGACCTGTTGTCTGCAGACTGTTTATGCTCCTGATAAACCTATTACCCTCTCAGTAGCTGCTTTCAAAAGAAAAACTCCCAGCAATGGTGCACTGCTATATATCGAAGTGTGTGTGTGTGTGTGTGTGTGTGTGTGTGTAGCACCAGAATTAGCAGTGCAAATGTGGGTCAGCGCAGTGAGAAAATGGATTGAACGTCCTGTATATTATTGTCGTTGATGAATGTTGTGAAGCTGTCAGCTATGCCTCTGTTATGGGATGGTAGGGAGTTCCCCCAAATAGCTTTTTCCTTATTTGTGATTTCCTGCTAATTAAGAGCCTATCGTCTAGTTTCATCTACAGGCCCCAAAGGCACTTCAAAGTACTGAGGAATCTCCTTGATGCATGTTTTAGCCGATGACGCTGCTTTGAAAGTAATCACCTAAATCACTTTACCTCTCTGCTTCATCAGACTGTTATAAATTCGCCACTTAATGCAGTGTTATTGTTGAAGGGCTGGATGGATGCTGTGCCCTCTGGGGAGCGTGATATTGTCAAGGCACTGAAACATGAGAGGGGGCACATGGTCGCAGTGAGCGTGCACATCGCTCCTAGGCGGAGGGGGGACACTGGTACAGAAATGACGTTTAGGCTATATGAGCAGATGCACAGTTAAAGAAGAACCAGCTGTGACCACTTTAACAATCTGCCACTTAAAAACACCCTATAAGATGCTTCACATGGTGTAAAACCAGCTAATAAAGGCCAGCTAATAAAGTCAGAACAGTGATCCTGGGTGAATCTCATAAAAACTGTGAACAAACGTGTATACACTACCAGTCAAAAGTTTTTGAACACTAAGATTTGTAATGATTTTTTTTAAAGAAGCCTCTTCTGCTCACCAAGCCTGCATTTATTTGATCCAAAGTACAGCAAAAAGGGTACAATGTTGAAATAAATGAAATATTTTTTACTCTTTAAAATAACTGCTTTCTAGTTGAGTATATTTAAAAATGTAATTTATTCCTGTGATAAAAGCTACATTTTTACATTTCTCCAGTCTTCAATGTCACATGATCATTCAGGAATCATTCTAATATGTGGATTTGCTGTTTAAGAAACATTTATTATTATTATCAATATTTAAGCATTTATCTGAACTTTTGTAACATTATACACTATACCATTCAAAAGCTTGGAGTCATTATTTTATTATTAATGACTTTAATGATGCTAAACAATTTGCTTTGGAATAAATTCACAGGAATAAATTATATTTTAAAATATTTTCAAATAGAAAACAGTTATTTTAAATAGTACTTTGGATGCTGTACTTTGGATCAGACAAATGCAGGCTTGGTGATATATATATATATATATATATATATATATATAAAACACAGTGGCAAGATTCTTAAAAATGAAGTTAAGATGAAGATGAAGTTAAAATTAAAGCTCTAAATTCGGACTTTATATAAAATTGACTAAAAAAACATTGTATAATAAAATATATATTTAATTTTAATTATTTCTAAATATTATTAAAATGTTATATATATATATATATATATATATATATATTATGCTGATTTTGAATTGTTTTGTTAAAGATTCTTTAAAATTACTAAAATTAAAGTTAAAATTAAAATGTCTAAATTTAAGTTAAAATTAAATGTCTAAATTCTGACTGTATGTATGTCACTATATAAAAACATTTAATTATATAACAGTGTTTATTTCAATATTTTACATATTAAATATTATCATACATAATATTTAATTTAATAAGTATAGGTACAGAGATAGATTATGATTAATTCATTACTATTTAAGTTGAGTTTAGTTATTTTAGTTTTTATATATTTTTGTATTTTACTTTTATTTAAAAAAAAATTAATTGCTGTGCTGTAATGAAGAGTATGAGATTTTACTTGTTTTTTGCATTACAATAATTCTAATTGGGGGTAAACTGTGCTTATGGAGAAAAATGAAGTTGCAATAAAAAGATTGTAATAGACTATATAATATACCTAAATATGGCATTTTGATGAGAAATGTACATTTAAAATCTTTTTCTGACATCAGTATTTCATCTTTTGGAAGAAAAAAAAAATGTTTTCTTTGAAGTTGACTCTTCTCAGTTAAGCATTACTGAGGTACTTTAGAGCTGAACTGAAGCTGGGCTGCATGAGGGCATTGATGCATTTTATGAAAGAGATCTAATCAAATCTCTTTTTACTGTAGGCCATGTTTGTCTAAGCAGGACACTGCCCAGACCCCTCTCTTCTCTCCGCATATCCTGAGAGATGGAATGTGCTGGCTCAAACTGAAGCTTTTTCAGCAAAAAGAGAGAAATAAATTTCTACTGTATGTTTCCACTGCTTTTCTGCATTTGTCAACCAAAAACCAAATGTCTGCACTTTCTCACAGAGACAGCAATTAGATCTGGTTTTAGTTAAGCATGAGGAGTGTGAACATCTAAATAATGCAGAAGTGCAGACGATCACACACTTACAACATGCATTGATGATGCTTTAGTGCTTTTAGTGTAAATTCAAGACGTGTAAGGGAGACAAGGGAGGTGAAAGATACGCCTTTATTGCTTTTTAGGGAATAACACATTACACGCTCAGGGTAATTATCGTTATTTAAAACTAAAACCATAAAAAATTATTTTGTTACCTAGAAATATACAGTAGTCAACATTTAAAGTGGATCAAAACCTTTAATCAAACTTGTCCTTAAACCAAAACAATACCCGTTCTTGTCTTAGGACAACTTTTTTGATCCACTCCAAATGTTGACTACTGTATTTTTTTCCTTTAACAAAATAACATTTCATTTTTTGTTAGTTTTACTCAAAGTACTAAAATAAAGTACTTCAATTAATTAATTAATACAAACATTTTAGGCATACTATAAAAAACTGAAATGTAATAAAATGACAAAAACATATCATATTTAACTTAATGTTAATTTTTAACTTTAACTGCAAATAAACTATAAAAATGTTTTACATATTTAAAAAAAAAAAATAAAATGGCTTAACACATTAAAATAATTAAAAAAAAGAAAATAGAAAAATAAAATAAAATTAAAATATTGACAAAAATGTATTATTAACTTATTGTCATTAACTGAAACCATAAAAACATTTTGTTCATATGTATAATTGTGTATCAAATGTATAATTATTGTGTGTGTGTGTGTGTGTGTGTGTATATATATATATATATATATATATTATATAATTAAATTATACATATTTATTTCAATTAGTCAAATTAAGGCATTTGACTTTAGTTGTACTAACTACTAAAATAGATAAATCTAATAAATAAACACTAAAACACATTTTAAAAAATCTAAAAATAAATGAATAAAATAAAATTATAAAAACATATATCAATGTATTTCAGTGATACTAAAAAAGCACTGGTTCTACTTTATTATGTAAGGAAATTGGACCAATTAAACTGAAATAAACAGGAAAGCTGTTTACAACTCATTTTGCTTTCATAGTCTGTTGTGATTTGCTTGATTTTATCCATTAAGATTGATTGGATGATAAGAAGTTGCCTCTGACATGTGCTGGAGGGAAGAGGCTTCAGAAAGTCAGTGAAATGTATTATACTTCAATTAAAGCACAGACAAACTGGAATCTTTGGAATAAAGTGCACCAGTGAATAATGCACAGTAAGATTAAGAATATGCTTTAAGAAAGTAAAAAGGGGTCAAATGTAATTGCAAGCCAGAGTGAACTCTTTATATCCCAACTTGATCCCTTTTTGGAAAAGGCAGCCTTTCAGAGCACAAAACAAATATATACCCCTCTTACAACCTCTTTAAACCGCTTGTTCACCATGGAGTGCCCCGTGCTGCTTTATCTTCTCTTCCTGTGCAGGAGCTAGCGGTGTTGTGTTCGGCTCTGTGATTGGTTCTTCCAGTCCTCTGACCCTGTGGAATGCAGAGAATTCCTCATCCTGTCCTGTTGAAGTGGACCTGCCATGCTTGCAGGTTGGGACAGGACCGAAACAGAGGCTTGGGAAGCTGCTATCTCTCATAGGAGGATTACAGCGCTATTAGAGGCCTGCAAACCAGACAGACAGACATGCAGAGTCATTTTGTGCCTCGGAGAGGGAGTTTATTAAATGCTGTGCTTTTGTTTTTTGGTGGAGAGTGAGATCAGATCAATGGGTCTGATTCCTCTGAGTCACACAGTTAATTAAATGAAGGAAAATGTGTTGCTGGGCCAGACGTCAACTGTCTGCGAACTATCGCTCGAGGCGGTGTTTTTTAATTTAATAGGCATGATCTCTCAAAATACAGAGTTTAAATTCTTAAACATTCCTTGAACATTTCAGCTCCCTCTTATAAAACATCGCTTTTGCTCCATAAATAGTTATAATAGTCTTTCTCTGGATTGCTCCCATAATCCTCGCTGGCATACCTCCCTCTGTCTGATTGTTTATGTACAATGAGATAGAAAAAATTAATGATCTCTAGAGCAAATGTTTGCTTGGACTTTCACATTCCCAAGATTGATTTCATGTCATTATATCAAAACATGAAAAATGTGTTTGTTTATGAGTGAATAAACAGAGAATGAGCTGTTCATGGTGCTTCAGTGCATGGCATGAATATGTGAGATCTGGCAACCCTCCAGCCTTCTCGTTTTTTATCCCAGCCGTTCAGGTGTGGGTCTTTCAAACTCCAGCTGTGTGCCGTGATGATACCCTGTAGGATTTTGCACTGACTTGTTGACAGATGAGCCTGGGTCTCCATTAAAATGTTGAATCTGAATGTAGTGACAATGACATTTATCATTTAGACATCGAGACATCAGCAGAATCTAATAGGTTTTTTTTTCTAAATTTCAGTGGTAGGTCTGTGCCAGTTCTATTTTTACAAAATGGAGAAAGCCTTCAGGGAAAAAAATTTAAAGCAAGTTTGTCCAGAACTGATTACTTGCTCACCCTCACATCATTCCAAACCAGTAAAGCCTTTTTTTCGTTCTTGGAAAATGCTAAAAGTGAATTTTTGATGAATATCCTGGCTGCACTGTTACCTATAATTGGGGATGTGTGCTGTCAGGATATAGAGTTGTCATTTTTGCGTGAGCTATTAAGCCTGAGGATTTGGACTGGCATAAAACATTAATAAAAAGTTATTAATTGCTGATTCAGACTCACTTTGTAATTCTTTTACAAAACTGAAATGTAAAATGTTACAGACGGCCCTGAACTCAAGATGGCTGCAAGCAGCGATTACCAGGGTTCAAACACTTAAGGCATTTTAGCATATAAGGAAAAATACATTACATATTATTTAGCAAGACTGTACCTACCAAAATCAGTGATTAAAAAAGCCTTTTTGGCAAATCCAGGTAATTAACCGTAGAAATATGATGTTTTTGGATGTTTATGACTGTGATAGTGCCAGTTTAGAATCAGTTTAGAGTTTTTCTTTAGGCTTTATAAGATTTTGGGTAAATTTGGTCGGCCCCTTTTCTAAACAACCTCATTCTAGCTTCCCAAAGGGTAAATTTCAACATTTTTATTTTTTATAAATATTGGCCTAGAGAGTCCAGAGAATTGTCCTGCAGTGTTTTTTTTTTCCAGATTAAGTGAAAAACCTAGGACTACACTGTAAAAAACAAAAAAACAATTAGTTGAATCAACTTAAAATAATTTGTTACCCTGCAGACTTAAAATTTTAAGCTCAGTCAACTCAAATAAGTTTAATCAACTTGAAATAAGTGGAACCCTAGATATTTGAGTTGACTAAACAAACCATTTGGTTTTTGAACTTAAAAGCTGGACTTGTTACCCAGCTGGCTTAAAATTTTAAGTTGAATGAACTTAAATATCTTAATTTGTCACCTAGTACAACTTAATATCTCAAGTTGACTAAACTTTTTTGAGTTGACTGAACTTTACATTTTAAGGCAGCCAGGTAACAAATTATTTTAAGTTGAATCAACAAATTGTTTTTTACAGTGTAGTTCACAAAAGTAGCTTTTAACATCTCAGTCATTTAACAAACGATCTGACTGACAGCAGTAGTTCTAGAGGCAAAGTTGCTTGGAATGAGGAGTTCTATCATATGATAGGAATATTGTGCACATGTTCAAAAAACCATGCAATGTACAATTATCTACACTCTTGAAAAATGCAATATTGCCCCTGGTAGCTTATTTCTTTTAAATTTCTCTTAGATGGTTGGGGCATAAGTCGCACAGGCCACGAGTTTCATTCCGATCAGCCTTCGTTAACCTTGTCTCAAAATTTGCTCAAAATTTGTCTGCCAATGGCAGCCATGTTTTTTTAAATACACAAATGTCCTTGTAGACACCAGTCGCACTTCAGACCAAGACGTTTCATGTTGAAAGGACAAATTGTTGCGCAGTTATAGCCATTTTTATGTTTTTTTCCCTCTTATAGCGCCACCAAGTGGCCAAGCTCCACGTTTTTTTTTCCTGTGACCTCAGATAGAACTTTTACATAAATGTTCAGAGTTTGGCAAAGATATCTTATTTCGTTCAGGAGTTATAGTTATTTTACCAAAAGTGGCCCTGCCCCTTTCTAACATTTTAGCGCCTCTTTCCAATCGGGTGAAAAACCTAGGACTAGTTCGCAAAAGTAGGTTTTTCAAAAAATACAAAATTCCCAAAGATTTCATGAAAATTACCCGAAATTCCAACAACATAAGACACTTGAGCCTGCAATGGACGTTTTAAGAGTGAACTAACATGAGCAAACAATGATCGACTGTATTTTTATGTCTAATGTATTGATCATTGTTCGTTCATGTTAGTTAATACATTAAATAAACTAATGGAACCTTATTGTAAAGTGTTACCAAAATAATAAATAAATAAATAAATAAGAAATTTGATATTTGTCTTACATAATTACTATGACAAAATAATGTCAAAAATGTTTTTTGCTAATATTTTGTATTAGTTTTTATACTTTCTTTTTCATTTTAATTTTAAAGTTATTTACATTTTTTTAGTAATTTGTTTTTGTCATTTTTATTCATTTTTTATTACTTTTATCTCATTCGTTTTTTAGTTATTTTAGAATAAAAATGATCATCAGAGTGATGTTAGTCTTCTAAGAGATGATATGTTATTTTGTGTTACAAAGTAACAAAAATCACCAGACCACCAGCATCTATTGTTCTACTTCAGGAGTTGTGCTTGTCCTTTTAGAGTTAGCATGTTCCTATATTTTTGTTAGCATGTTCCTATATTGTTGCTAAGCTGTTCAGGATGGTGTCTAGGGTGTTGCTAAATGGTTGCTAGGGTGTTCTGGTATGGTATGGTATGTAGTAGTAATTGTTCTAACAGCATTTGTGGCTGAAGTCTGTTTTCCAGATTATCTTAAAGTGAGCTGTAATGTATCTGGCCATCAGAAGACCCCTGATGGGAACATCATGAAGTCCTCACCATTCTCATCAGGGAACTGGCTTTAATTACTCATCCTAAATAGATTGTATCAGATGAGAAGGAGTGAAGGTGTCTCACGCGTAAGTGAAAATGGTCACCCAGGGAGCTGGATAAGTCTGCTTCTTCACTCATCATTACTCAAAGCTCTCAGGAAACACAATACAAAGGGCACACCTTTCAACACGTACAGGATAATACAATCTAGATGACCCCAGAGTCCTTCCTGAGCGCAAACACACTGCTCACAACACGAATGCATCATGAACCATGCAGCTGTTTTTACCACATTTGATTCAAATTAAATGATTTAAGGACTATAATAGTTTAGTAAGATGTTAACAGCACTGTACTGGCCTTAAAACAGGTTGCTTTTTAACAAAACTGTTGATATTCTCTATATGATTATGAATATGACATATGATTTATGTTCTAAACCTCGAACCCTAAAAGCAAAATGAACATTTGTGGTTAAATAGTGTAGAAATTTTAGATAAAACTCTTATTCCTTGGCTGGAGCCCTTTGATGCTGCGTTAAAAATGCAAGGTGGACCTTCAACCCATTGGCTCCCATTGAAGTCCAGTATATGGAGAAAAATCCTGCAATGTTTTCCTCAAAAACTTTAATTTCTTTTTGACTAAAGAGAGATAGATATACATCTTGGATGACATGAGAGTAAGTTATCTTTTTTCTGGAAGTGAACTAATCTTTTAAGTCATGCACTCACTATAAAACAAAAGCTTGGTGTCTTTGGTTTCACATGAAGACAGGTCTGCTACAGGAAGTCTCCCCAAGCACTGTCGCGTCTATATTTTTCTCTATTTCCCAATATCAGCACAACCTTGTTATCTGCAATTAGTTGTGTTGAGCACTCATCAGCATGGCAGAAGAAAAATACTGTCTTTAAGTGTGTGCAAGGCTGCAGTCTTCAGTTGGCTTATTCAGCATATTCATCTGAGCACTCCCACCTCCACCAACACGAGAGCAATGATGCATCCAACACAAATTAGCTAAACAAGTTTCAGGTCAGCAGTTATTGAAGTCTCCTACAGAGGAAGCGAGAGGCGCTGGATGTGCTTTTCTGGGCCCCTCGGTGTGAGCGTCTGATCTGTGAGGATTAGAGAACTGCAGCTGAAGATGTTCAGGTCACCATGAAATGTGTTTTACTCAGGTCAATGTGATCAGGTCACAGTCTTGCACAGTCAGACTTATGACTGTTAGCATAAAGTCTGGACCACAGTGAAGCCTGTTCTGGCCAAGAACAGCAGGAAATACGTAGGAAATAGCTGATTACAACAGTAAGACTAATGACTTCAACTAGGACTGCATGATTAATTGCATTTTAATAGGTTTTTAATTTCAAATTATTAAGCATAATCATCTGCAGTACTTTCCTACCAGTAATTTATCCTAAAAAAGCTCCTTATATTTTACATTTCAGTTATCTTGCATTGGTAACATAAAGTTATATGTTCATCATAATAGCAGCAGGTATTAATTGGACTTAAATTTTAGGTACAATATTTGCATGTAGCAGATTGTTGTTTATGTTACTTTACATGACCTTGTAATTGCAAGAACAAAGTCGAAATATATTACGAGAATAAAGTCAAAATTATGAGAATATAGTCAAAATGTTGTGAGAATAAAGTCAAAATATTTAGAGAATAAGTAAAAATTACAGGAATTAATTTGTAGCAATTACGAGGTTAAAGTTATAATATTTTGATAGTATAGTTTAGCCTGTTGAGCATGTAAATGGCCCAGGTCTCAGCTTTAAAAATCTGTCAGTTTTATAGTGAAATACAAACAATATGTCTTTTACAATAATGTGTCAGATCGCTGTATTTGCATTCCATTTCCAATTACAGTCAGACATTTGTTTCATTAATTTAGCCTATACAGGTTTTTTTCATTCCTTCTGATGTTCCTTCACGTTTATATCATACTATAAACTTGAAATAAAGAGGGAAAAACATTTATAATAGTATTTTGTGATAAAACTGACAGAACGTGAAAGCTGAGCTGTATTATATTAAAGCAACAAAGCACAAAATTATTGCGATAACTGGGTGGCTAACGCACTACTAACATTAAATATTATTTCCAATCATTCACTGTATTATACCGTGAATAAAACAGCTTGTGAATGGTCACTTATATACCTCAGAAAAGACAACAATATAACTTATGTTAACGAGTTGGAGTCCACTTCAGAATGTTAGAATGTTTTATTGTTGTTTTTAATTAAATACATGTGAGCAACATGAATACAGCAATCTGTCCCACCACATTAAAGAGCGTGAAATACATATTATTGCAATACATATTGTTTGTATTTCGCTATAAAACTGACAGATTCTGAAAGCAGAGACTTTTTTATATATTAAAAGTACCAAAAGCACAAAGCTTATTGCTATTATTGAGTGCCTGGCGCACTACAAATAAGCCTAATGAATACAATCAAAGACGTGAAATATTATTTCTAAGTATACTGTCCCTGTGAGCCGTAAATTATGCGATTTATCTGCGATTATGAAAGCGATACTGCATAGCTTGTGAGTGATCTGCAGCTCTGTGTATTAATTGCCACTCCAGCTGAATGCATGTGATGGAGGTTTACTACTAATCACAGAACTGGCTTTACTGACTAGATGCGCATGGCAATTGCATGCAATTTATCGTGCAGCCCTACTTTATTCTCAAAATATTGACGACTCTCTTAATTTTAGCTTTTTAAAAACATTTTAACGTGGCACTAAAATGCAGTCATACAAAATACCCCACAGATTATGTATTATATAATTTGTGAAAATGTGAAAATGCCTTATTTGAGTGAAAGCAGAAACACGCTGTTTTCATGCATGTCTCTTTAAATGCAAATGAGCTGCTGCTCCCCACCCCCTTTTCCAGAATAGGGCTGTGCCTTTACAGCTCATAACTCAGATACTCTTCCAAAAAACATCTGTTTGGTTTTGATTATCATGTCTATCATGCTGCAATCATGCGTTTTAAACCATATTAGTATAAACTTCTCATATAGGGTTTTCTAAACGCACACATCTGAGGCACATGCACAGAAAAGTGACTGTCACACCTGGCATCTGAGTACTAAACTAAGTTCTCTTTCATGTCTTATTGCGCTTAAACTTTCAAATACACATACGTTTATGTTAAAAACACACGAGTTACAAAAACAGTCAGTTATGTCTGTGAAGGTAAGAAAGAAATCACGTTTATATTAAATCTGTGTGGTGGCAGCGTAGAGAAAAGCTTACCAAAACAAAGTTACTAGGTTGTCCTTTTTCATGTTTTCTGGGTTGGTAGATGCACTGTGGACATGTTTATAGCATTTAAACATGGACAAAGTCAGATTTTCATGTTGTCCCTTTAATGGTTGCTCATGGAGTGTTGTTTGAGAGATGTCTTTTCCTCCATGTCTCTTCTACTAATAGTGGCTGGTGCCACTTTGACAGGATGTTTGCCTGCTGGAGATGTTATTGACAGATGTGCCTGTATGAATAGACACACACCTGAGAAACACAACTGCAGCTCTCAAGTGATGAAGGATGTTGCAAGCCGCTAGTAAACATTGTGCATAGAGCATCTTTTTGATCTGGTCGTTAAAGAACTACTGTCCTTTTCTGTAAATATTCAGGTTCTCTCAATGTTATTAACAAACATTCTTTCAGCAGTCTTAATAGAATGCTCATTAAAGTACTCTGGTCTTTAAAAAATTAGCACAAGAAAGCAAGTTTCTTGCTTAGTGGTACTATTTAACTTTTTTCTGAATTTATGAACATTTGAATGGCAGTAATGTTGATAGATGCTTCATAATCAGGTTGTGACTCTCCTGCTCGGGGTAGTAATTATGCCATTTACAAACCACTAAATAGATTAAGGACTTTGTTCCCGGCTTGTATTGTCAAATTCAATATGCCATCAGAGTGGGTGTATTACCCTGTTTACAGTATTTGTACTGAAATGATAATCTGGTCAGCGGGGAACTTCACTGAATAATCCAATCACCAATAATCTAATCCATTGAACAATCTATTTATAGAAAAGAATCGACATCAGAGAAGGAGCCCTGGCGTGACTGTGCTTTTTAGTCTTGTCTGACTTGTTGTGCTGGGTCTTCCATCAGGGCTGTTTACTGTATGCGCTTCAGCCTAAAGCATAAAATATTAGCATAAAATTATTTAAATATATATATTTTTTTCAATGCGTGTGAAATGTAAAAGCAAATATACAAAGATATAAGATAATGCAAATTGGTAAAAATTGTGTAATAAAAATATTGAATAGTAAAAATAGACTATTTCATGAACAGTCTTAATTTTCGCAAAATATAATTTCTTTCTGTTCTGTTATTTTCTGTTGTGTAAATGACCTGGTATCAGCTCAATCATATCTCAATACGGGCATAAAAATCACTGATCCACGTCGATCAGTCGTCTGTCTATTCTATACAGGCTAAAATGAGCATAACTGTGGTGGAATCAGTGATTTTGAGATATGCAGGTTGTTTGGGTGTTCAGTCTCAAACAGTATGTCTGAGTATCTGCTCTGATTAGTTTAGTAAAAATCAGTATGAGTTTAAAACTTATCACTTTGTCACAGTACTACATCATTTCATTCCCAAATGCAAATAAAACTAACAGCACTTGGAGATGGAAAAATCTATATTTTTGACTATACTCCAACCTACTGATACTTTACCTAGTTGCTGCTGAAATTAAACCACCTAACATTGACCTACAAAGCAAACAGCTTTATATTGGGCCTGTAAGCCACACTATATTGTGAAGCTGAAGCTTGTCACACTGTTGCCTGTTCTTAATGTCAGTCTCACAGTTCAGTAAACACCCTGCTCTCAGATTAGCATAGCATGACATGCCCTAATTCCTCACAGCATTACTGGGACAAACTGAGGTCATGTTTTGTGTTTCATTTTTCCACAGACTGCAGTGGTTAATGGCAAAAGTTAAAGGAGTTTCCATTGATGTTACATGTTGGATGATTCCTTTAAAGGGAACCAAGTGTATTTAGACTTGTATGGCTTAATATAATGTAAATGATGTCTTTTACTGAAATATGAAGTAGAAAACTCATTACTTAAATTATTTTTAAAAATCCACATCATTTTATACATAGTTTGGACTATGGGGGGCCACATTATTTAGATAATAGACATAAAATGCTTGCACTCTGTAAGCTACTGGTGCTACCTGTTGGTATTTTTTACCGCAACACAACTCAGAAAATAAAATACTGATATGATGACCACAGCTACCGAAAGAGCTTACCGGTGGTGATGGATATAAGCGTAGGCTTAAACCAAATGCCATACAATCGATTTTTCCCCACAAGGAGTCTAAGGAGTGGCTGCGGCATCATGACTAGCGTCGACATGTTTACATCCTGCCAGGGTGGCATCTAGTTTCTTGTCTGTTCTGTTTGTAAGCTTTTATACTAAAAGCCTCAAAGGCTTCAGTGGAGATAATAAAGATGCGGGTCTTTAGGAAGTTTTATTCTTCCACAGACATCTTCCAGTTATTTTCCTATTGCTAGGAAAAGCAGTAAAGACTTACATTGCTTCTCTTGTTGCCCTTAAACTGAAAAATACAACCAAAAGCCGCACAATGTGGCATCGTATCAGTATTTAATTTTCTGAGTTGCGGTAAAAATAGTCATAGGTAGCACCAGTAGCTCACAGAGTGCAACCATTTGACGTCATCAAAATAATTGCACCCCCAATAGTTCAAAATATGTATAAAGCATAGATTTATAGTAAATCTTAAGTAAATCTTTCATGCGTTTTCTACTATGTATTTCAGTAAGAGACATCATTTGCATTATATTAAGCCATACAAGTCTTAATACTTGTAGTTCAACAAAAATTTGCATTCTGTCATCATTTACTCATCCTCATGACTTTCTTTGTACTGGGGAACACAAAAGTAATGTTCATCTTTTGAACTCCAAAAATTAAAATCATACAGATTTTGAATGACGTTTAAGTGCTTTGTTGTCAGAAAAAAGCAGGAATCATGGAGGATTCTTTTATATTTCTTGTTGAATGGACAAAATGTAATTTTGTTTTCCAGTATGGGAACAGTCATCTCACCCTTCACTCTTTCTCTCACACATTTAAGCACACACACATAGCTGTGATGCCCATATCTGTAATTGTCTCCTGCTTTGGGAGTGTCTGTGGAATCTCAGATAAAGCTGGTAGTGAGTGATCTTGAAAGCCAAGGCCTCTCTCTCATTCTCAGGACATGATCTTTCTTACTGCTGTAAACCCAAACTATGCTTCTTAGTTGCAGTTTTGGTATGATGTGTGTCCAAGGTACCTTAAAGATATACCATGGTTAAAAAAAAAATATATATATATATACTTTTGGGTACTTTGTATTAGTGATAGCTAAATACTGCATACTTACATTTTGCAGTATTAGTTCAGAATTGTTTAAATAATATTTAAAGTATATTTCACCCAAAAATGAAAATTCTGTCAACATTTATTCACCCTCATGTCATTCCAAACCAGTTGAACTTATTTTCTTTTTGTTTTCCAATCTAGTCCTATGTAGTTTGGACCCCAGTGTTTTCAGAATATCTTCTTTTGTGTTCATACAATCGTAATCGTAAGTTTGCAATTACATGAAGTTAAGTAAAGAATTTGTATTTTTGGCTGAACTATCCCTTTAAGATATGTAAAGAATAATGTAACAGGAGCTTACCAGGTCAAGCATTGTCTGTTTGTTTTGGCTACACTGTGTCTGAATTGAATGTGTTGCGTGTAGCACGGCAGGAGTGTTCTAGTTACATTTGATGCATTAGAATATGTCTACATTAATGACATTTTCATTTTAAAATGCTCTTTGTCCACATTAGCGTTTTCCGAAAGTTTCTCATCCACACTGAAACATCAGATAATGTTGAATTTGCTTTACTGCACATGCGTACAGCCTCAGAAAACTCACTGAGACGATACAGACGGAACAGACATGATATGTTTTCATTCGATTCTTCTGGCAGGATCACTTTATTTACGAAAATATCTCACCATTGACGCATCTAGGTCACACTCACTCCAGATTGCATGTCTGATGTAAAACACAACTGCCCTCATGTTTTGCCACAAAAAGCAATCGCGAGTAAATTTTCTGTCATCTTTACATGATACGAAGAATGTACAAAGTAACACATCTGTAGCAATAGTGTGAGAGTAAAAAGCACATAACAGGCACTATAAATATAGATATCTATTGGTACAATATGTGTCACATGACTAAACATGCATCATCGTTTTCAAAAGCCACCGTTTTCACAATCCACACTACAATGCGAAAACACACTTTGGAGTGCATTTTCAAAAAGCTCAGGTTTCGTTGACAAAAATGCTGACTCAGTGTGGATGAAAGGCCAAAACAAAGAGAAACAGATGCACTTTCAAATGTAGAAGTATTAGTATGGATTAAGGCCTTAAGCTGTGTTCACACTAGCAGCGACTTTTTGTTTTAGTCGCTCTTCCTTTGCGTAAAGTTGAGGGATTCTGAACTTTGTCGCATCGCTGGACACACCCCATCGGATCACCAGCGGTCGCTGTCGCTCTTGAAAACAGAAACAGAACTAAACGTGACATACTCATGAGAACAGCACTACACATGGTTTTCATAGCTATCTGACAATACCACTAACTTAATGTGAAAAATGAAGCACAGGCTCATATATAGAGTGTTTTGGCGGCACTGAACGAAAACAATGCCACTGAACTAAATAAAACTTGCATATTTTGCTGATTATTGCTGCTGAAAATGATCACTTATTGTCATGTTTTGGGCTGTTCTAATCAGTCGGACCAGGAAAATCATTTGGAGTATTATAGACTGCCAAAAGTTATAACAAATCAAGGAGAAGAGTGCAAAAAACTGTCTGAGGAACAAAATGCATTTGTGGTTGGCCAAACTGAGCCAGGATTTCCAGGGCAAGAACCTCGACAACATTCGTGTCTGTGCTTATCATTTCCAGTCAGGTTAATTAATACTGCTCAACTTTAGTTTGTCAAAATATTGTGCCCCTTTCTGCTTACTAAGTCCTTCTCTATACAATTTAGCAGCTTCCATGTGGTTTTTCTGTGGTTTAGGCGGCATAAATTAGCTGAACAACGTTTTCATTAGTACATTAACTGTGCAATCAATGCTGTTGTTTACATCCAAGTATCGTTAATATGGCCACGCGTCTGGGGAACGTAAATGCAAACCCTCTATATAGTAAAAGCATGCCTGTTGCAAAATTTCTCCAGTATGATGTTATGTTGCCTTTTATTGGAGGTTATGTATTGGAAACAGGCAAATTTGTTTTATTAAAACTATTATTAAACTAAACCCTACACTAAACCTAACCATTGTGACTTGTTTCACTGGACTCGAACCCAAGTTCAGTGGTGTACCGGGTGCGCTAATGAGCAAGTTTACTATGTCATAAAAGCCAAACATATGGAACCGGTTATGTGGTGCAGTTCTCAAAGTGTATTAGTTTGCAAATCATGCACTCCGATAAAAGTGTTTTGAAGTCTTAGTTTTGTGTGAAAACAAGTTTTTATTGATCAATCTGCCCCTGTTGTGTTAAAAGCAATAAAAGTTTTTTGGTTTTTTACTGCCACTATTGTTCATTTTAGCTGGTACATTTTTGGATTTTTGCTCAAATGTGACCCTGAACCACAAAACCAGTCTTAAATTGCACAGGTATACTTATAGCAATAGCCAAAAATACATTGTATGGGTCAAAATGATCAATTTTTCTTTTATGCCAAAATTCATTAGGATATTAAGTAAAGATCATGTTTCATGAAGATATTTTGTAAATTTCCTGCTGTAAATATATCAAAACTCATTTTCTGATTAGTAATATGCATTGCTAAAAGCTTCATTTGGACAACTCTAAAGATGATTTTCTCAGTATTTAGATTTTTTTGCACCCTCAGATTCCAGATTTTCAAAAAGTTGTATCTCGGCCAAATACTGTCCTATCCTAACAAACCAAACATCAATGAAAAGCTTAATTTATGTATGTATATGTATAAATTCAAAAACATTGACCCTTATGACTGGTTTTGTGGTCCAGGCTCACAAATGTAGACAGTGCAGATAGACAGCACAGCTTTTCTGCCTGTGTTTTAGTTATTTTCTATGAGTGATTCTCCCACTCCTCTGTGGTTTGCTCTGTGTAAACACTAACGTAAGCAGCAGGCTATCGGTGCTAGCGGGAGACAGGTACTCCAAGTTTGGGGAGGAGAGTCATTCCTGCAAAAACCACTGACAAATATTAGTCATGACTGATTGCTGGTTTGGTTCAGCACTCTCACCTGTGAAAAATTCCTGTAATGCCATTGTACTGTGGCGGTCTTGTCTGAACATGAGTAAAATGCACTCTTTTAAGACCCACACCCAAATATGGTGGCTGTATTCATTATATGAGTGATACTCAGAATGGAATGTCTTCAGCTAACATCCACTATAAGATCACCCAGCACTACTCCTGCTTTTATAACGAAAGTTATAGAACAACCTCAAACAGTAGCTACTGCATCTCAGGTTGTCTAAGAAAAGCTTTATCCTCGGTTATCAGTGAGGAATAGGCTCGAGTTTAACAACTCTGCAAGTCCAAACTGTTCTTGCTAAGATCACTACGCTGACACCTGGTGATAGAGCATGTCCCCGGGGCTCAGAAATAGCTCCCCTGTCTTTCATGACATCATTCACACGCTCTCAGAGTAGCTGGATTTTTTCGCTCCAAGGCCTAATATGTTGTGGTTAGCAACACTGAAGAAGGTTAATATGGAAAATAGTGGAGAAAATTGACTGTTTAAAAACACAATTTCTTCTTGCTGATAAGCTTTAGACATATAAAAAAAAAGAACATACTACATTTAGACTTTCAGCAGACGCTTTTATCCAAAGCGGCTTACAAAAGAGGACAATGGAAGCAATCAAAATCAACAAAAGAGCGATAACATGCAAGTGCTATGACAAGTCTCAGTTAGCCTAACGCAGTACACGTAGCAAGGTTTTTTTTTTTATATTCTATAATAAATAAAAAGAAAACGCAAGCTAGTGTTAGAGGCCTTACAAAAAGAACAGAAAGCTAGTGTTAATTTAATTTTTTTTTTTTTTTTAAGAAAACAAACAGTAAACAAAAAGTAAATTAATGGAGTATTGTCACAACACGTGAGACGAAAGGCGCAATGAAAAGTCTTTAATGTAAATTCACACAGGTAAAGCCACAAAAGGAAGGTAGGAACTTACATACTCATTGACAAGACCAGACCACAAACACTGAACTGAAATCAACTTATAAAGATTGGCTAATGATAGACAGACAGGTGTAGGTGATTAACTAATAATGACAATAACAAGGACAGGAAGAGAAACACCATATATGGGCACATAAGGAAAAAAGCAATACAAATAGAGGGTATGCATGTGCTGGAGTGGTTGTGGCTCTTCCCATTGAGTGACAAAAGACTGAGTGGCAGCATTGGTTTCAACGTGAATGCTGTGACAGAACACACAAAACACCTCTAAAACAAGAACAAGCTTTGCGATTGATTGTACAAAGAGATTTGACAAGAAACCTGAGGTATATTTTTACAGACTGCCAAAAGCTACTGAAAAGAGAAGCAAATTATTTGCTGCAATTCAAAGAAACAAATGGTCTCCAGCCAGATTAGCAGTTTCATTTCATGTTAATATGTTGAATTGTGCAGTAAAATCATATCCTATATATTACATTATAGTATACTTATACTTATGACAAGTCAATACGATATACAAGTCATTCCACTTGAGATATTTAGGCCTGAGAGATGCAATCTTAGCAATGCCAAATTTCAGGAAATGATGATAATTCGATGCAATAAAAAGTGAATGAAATACATGAATGAACATGACTCATTTTTTTGTGAGTTGAGACATATATTATGTGGTAATCATACACTGAATGTATAGTACATCCAGAAACTTATCACCACTGTCATTCAATTATTAATCCATAATGTACAGTTCTCATTTTTATTTACTTGCGTTTGATCAACTCTATTTCATACATTACTTGGTATTTGTAAAGCATCATAAATAAAGTTCAAATGTATGTCTCTAAATGCAATCACAAATAAATGCTCAGAAACAGCAATAAATGGAATTCAGTGGAATTTCCCTGAATTAAATTCCACTTCCTGTAATTCCAATTCAATTCCAACTCTGTTTCCTGTAATTGTTGTTGAATTCCAATTCCAATTCCATTTCCTTCTTTGAATTGGAATTGTTGAGTTCATTCCTGAATTGACCCCAACCCTCCCCTCTATATAGTTTTTTTTTTTTAAGAATAGAATTAGAATAATGAGTGCTAGAGTTAGAGGGTCAAATAAAGATGGAAGAGATGTGTTTTTAGCCGATTCTTGAATTCTTGAATTCTCGGATTAAGTGGGGCTCAGTTAATTTATTAAATTTAAATTAAATTAAAAGGTTTTAAACTTTAAATAATGATTTTAAATCTATGAGAACAGGGAAGTTCACACTAAAACTTGTAATTAAGACACGGAGGAATGATATCTTTGAAATCGCTTTCAGAATTTTTTTTTTTCAGCTGATGGATGATTAAAAAAACCATAGACAGTCAAACAAGGCAGACAACATAAATAGTGCTTATAATAAACAACATTTTTTATCTGTTAATGTGGATGCTAATATAGTTATTGTTCGTTTTGTTTATATTTAATTATGTGTCTTTTTATGTATGTATATTTATTTATAACCCAGGTGCTAGACTGTTTAATTCAAAAAGCATCCTGAAATAAGTTTCATGAACATTTTCAGTTCCTCTTTCGTCTATCAAAGCATTTGCTAATATTTTTTTCTATTCTAGCTCAAGTACATTTTCACTGTTCGCTATGTACACTAACCACTTACTTGCTACCTAGCAACCTCATACAGATCTCTTTTCTGTGACGCCATCTGCCTGCAAAGACCAAAGCAGCGCATGACTCTAAAGCTCTGAATCATGTGACAGAGCCTTTAAGAAACACTATTAATAAGTCTACATTTAGTTACATATAAATTTGCCATTTACTTTTTTCTGTTAATGTATGGGTCCACAACAGGTGGAGTTCTAGTATGTTATTAGATCAAATGCCATGGTGGCAGGTGCTTGGTTGCAGGATGTCTCTGCAACTTTACTGATTCTCATGTGCAAGAGGGAGGAGAGAAAATAAAAGGATAAACCGTCTTCTCCGCGCCTTTCATTTCAGGTCTGGGCTTGTTTGCTTTCTCTAATCCTCTTTTCCTTCATTCTTTTTCTATACACAGACCATACACACTTACGAATTTACTCTCTACTATCATTTTTTTAATGCATAGTGCTTTGAGTGCTGGATTTTATCACTTGTTTCCTCCTTGAGATCCAAATTAGTAACTAAATTAAACATCATGTCACTTTTGTGTATTCAGAAGTAATACTTTTAATACCAGGGGCTGTACAGACTACCCTCTTTCCAAGAATCACTTGAGATTTGGCACTCATGTAGCTTTCTCATGTGGGTTTTCATCACCCACACTTTATTTATTCTATAACCGAACAGAATGTGAAAAAGTGATAAGCAATTGTGAGACCATGTTGAACACATTTAAATGCACATAATATCCAGTTAAGGCCCATGTTTTCAAAGGAAAGTAAAGACAGATATTTTCTTTTGTATTGTGACGTGTATCCAAGTGTAATGGCTTAATGAAAAAGAAAAAAATGGTATTCTGTGCATCAGTTGTTGATTGGATATACACTGTAAAAAACAATTTGTTGAGTCAACTTAAAATAATTTGTAACCTGGCTGCCTTAAAATTTTAAGTTCAGTCAACTCAAAAAAAAGTTTATTCAACTTGAAATGTTAAATTATACTAAGTGACAACTTAGATATTTGAGTTGAATTAACTTAAAATTTTAAGGCAGCTGGGTTACTTACCCATCTGTTAAGTTTAGCAAACACAAATATCTAAGTTGTTACTTAGTCCAATTTAACATTTCAAGTTGACTAAACTTATTTTAGTTGACTGAACTTAAAATTTTAAGGCAGCAGGGTAGCAAATTATTTTAAGCTGACTCAACAAATTGTGTTTTTTATTTTTTACAGTGTAGAGTGAAAGCAGATGAACACAAGCTTGTACATGTGTGGTTTAAACAGACTGAACAATTAGAGGAGTCCTGGTCAATTTTTGTTGAAATTAAACATATTTCACTGTGTGTGACTTGTTCACAATATAATATGCATTTAGAAAATAGATTAACTGTTTTCTGAAAAATTTTAATTCTGAATCTTTCACTGGGTGTTTGCTGTTCTTTTGTAGGCTCTTGGTCGGAGCGCCCCAAGAAAAAGCCCAGCCCCAACTCAGCAAACTCAACATTAATGAAACTGGAGCCGTGTATTACTGTCCCATCACTCTCGACCAGCATGATTGCATTAGGATGGACCTCATCAGTCCACGTAGGTATTCATATGACTTATGCAGTAGAAATTATTTGATAAGGAAAATGAATTTATTCTCTGAAACCTTGAGTTTTTATCTAACACATTTTTTATTCTCAGTATTGTTTTATGCATGTCTAGATGTTTTTTTTGCGAATTAAGAAACAAACTTTTGCATTGTATACCTATTTGACACGTGATTCATGAAACAGACTACCCTTCAAAAGTTTGGAGTAGGTTTTAAAATTTGGGGTTTTTGAAAGAAATCTCTTATGCTCACCAAGACTGCATGTCTTTGATCACAAATACACTCAAAACCATAATATTTTGAAGCAGATGAGTAAAGTTCGCAGACCAATGTTGATGTTAGCTTCAAAAGCCCTGTCTGAAAGTTTGAAGAATTTGTAAAAGCTTGAAGTTTGAAAGTTTAGAAAGATTAGATGGATGCTGATAATATGTTACTAAAATGATTTAGCACATTGCTAACGTGATTTAACAGGTTGTTAGCATGTTTCTAGCATGATTAACGTGTTGTTAGCATGATTAACATGTTGATAACATGTTATTAGCATGTTTCTAACATGATTACATGTTTTTAACATTATTAGCATGTTGCTAACATGTTTAGTAACATTATTAACATGTTGTTGTCATGTCATTAGCAAGATTAGTATGTTGTTATCATGCTTTAACATGATTAGCATGTTGTTGAAATGTTTTTAACATACTAGCATGTTGTTAGCATGTTTTTAATCATGATTAACGTGTCATTAACATGTTTTTATCATTTTAACATGTTGCTACCGTGATTAGCATGTTGCTAGCATGTTAACGCTAACATGATTAACGTGTTGTTAGCATGTTCTAGCATGTCATTAGCATTATTAGCATGTTGTTAGCATGCTTTGACATGATTAACGTTGTTGGAATGTTTTAACCTAGTAGCATGTTGTTAGCATGTTTTATCATGATTAGCATGTTATGAACATGTCTTAACATGAAGCTAACATGTTGTTATCATGTTTCTAGTGTGATTACTATGTTTTTAACATGTTTTCACGTGATTAGCATGCTGTTGGAATGATTTTTTAACATACTAGCATGTTGTTAGTATGTTATGATGATTAGCATGTTATTAACATGTTTTGTAAAATGATTAACATGCTAGCATGTTTTGGCATGATTTTAGCTAACATGTTGTTAGCATTTTTTTAGCATTATTAGCATGTTGCTAGCATATCTTGTAACATGATTAACATGTTAACACATTTTCAGTATGATTAGTATGTAGTTTGCATGTTGCAACTTGTTTCTGTCATGATTAGCATGTTGCTGGCATGTTTTAGGATAATTATGGCATGATTTTTCAAGCCAACCTACTGTAAATATTACAATGTTTTACTCCAGTCTTCAGTGTGACATGATCCTTCAGAAATCATTCTAATATGTTGATTTGCTGCTTAAGAAACATTTCTTATTATTATAAATGTTAAAAACAGTTATGCTTTTTCATATTTTGTTGGAAAACATGATAATGTTTTTCTGTGATGAGCATTCAGAACATTTATTGTAAATATAACTATTTTGTAACGTTTTAAATGTCTTATGCCCTTGCTGAATAAACGTATTAATTTCTTTAAAAAACAATCGTACAAACATGTGAACGATAATGTAGGTGGTTTATCAATGAGGTCCTCTTAGCTTTTAAAAGCTTATTATTACTATTTTTGTTATTAGGACTGTGGCAAATTTAGGGCATTCAGTTCACACATTATATAATGTGTCTCACATCTGCATATCAGAGTTCAGACAGTCATGTCTATTTTCCCAAATTACCTGCTCCTGTTTTAGACATAAGTGAAAGTTAAAACAAGCCTCAACACAGCAACCATAAAATCCACCTGTCTGAGTGCTGTCTCACTACATGTTGCTCAAAAGATCTTCACATTTCTAGCCTGCCTTTCTCCCTCCTCTATCAGGTGGGCATGACTGGCTCATGTTGCAGGCAGGTATTTGCCTCAGAATTAACATGATACGTTCAGCACAGGAAGCGTCTGAGTCTGTGCAACCTAAAAGTTACTTCGAGGAAATGCAGAGCTAGTCTGTTCTGGTTTACAGCATTGTAGTAAAAGCTTACTTGTTTAGCTTTTAAGCTTTAGTAGTTGCTGAGTCAGATAAAGTATACTAAAAATACCTTAAGACACACTAGCAACCACAAACAACATGTACAGCACTAGCTGATGGCAATTTTGCTCTAGTTAATTTAAAATAAAATTTTATGAAAGCAATTAGAATCTGATATCTTTTGCATTTATATGAAGACTAATGTTTGTCTTTTCAATGTACTAAATTGCAACTTTATTTTAAATATGTATAGGGCCTGCATATGCATTATTTCTGTTTGAGAATCTCCCCAAGCCAACAACTGATCATTGTTATGCTACCTCATCATTCAGGTTTAGATCTAGAGAAATGCTCTTTGTGGGCAGACTGAGGTATAAAATCGCTGCTATCTGATGAAGTTTGTTTCTTCTCCAGCGCGTTCTACAGAGATGGTGGAGGGCATGTGGCTGGGAGTAACTGTGGCCAGCCAGAGGAATGGAGGACGTGTGCTGGTGAGATCAGATGCATCTTTGGTTTCTTTTATTTATAATAAACCATTTATTTGCAAAGGCAAGACCATCACTTAAAGGGGTCATCGGATGCGCATTTTCCACAAGTTGATATGATTCTTTAGGGTCTTAATGAAAAGTCTATAATGTACTTTGGTTAAAAATTCTCAATGGTTTTGTAAAACAACACCCTTTTTACCTTGCCAAAATAAGCTCTGCAAAAGCCAACCCATTCTGAGGGATTGTTCCTTTAAATGCAAATGAGCTCTGCTCGCCCCGCCCCCTCTTCTCTCTGTGGAGTGACGAGCCTGTTTACTTTAGCCGCATTTAGTGCGTTTAGCTGCAAAATTTGCTAACTAGCACGTTATTATGAAAGGTGATTGCAGAGATTTATAAAAAAAACACTTATACTCACTTCTACTGTAGGTGAAGCTGGATCACAAATGATTTGCGCGAACATAGACACATTTATGTAGCTCGGGAACCGCATTCCCTTCACAAACAAACCACTGCATCTTCAGCAGCTCAGATGTGGGGAGTAAATGACGACCACTATGTTCATTATTACATTCAGCAACACAACACCTCAATCGCTCAATCTGAGATATTGTTGTCTAACTTACATCCCTGCACCGGCATCGAAACAATGGAGGTTACTGGACTGTTACAGCTGATCTGAGTAAGACAGTCATGTCAATCAACTATCGTGGGAGCGGCCTCTGTCGGTGTGACGCCACATACACTGCCAATACACATTAATGTTCAAACAACATGTAAAAGTGAACTTTGCATCCGACGATGCGAGTTTCAAAATTTCAGAAAATTTTCCACCTTTTTGCAACCCTAAATTTAAATAACTGCATCATTACTCCAGTCTTTAGATTAAATATACATATATATAATGTCTCTGATGATAACCAATGGCAAGGCTGAATTTATTTTAATGAAAATTACAGTAAAACTTGTTATAATAAATTATTATTACACTTTAATATACATTTTCTGTTCAAATATATTTTCTCCTGTGAATTTTCAGCATCATTACTCCAGTCTTTACATTTTTTACTTTTTATATATTTCTAAAGTCCCTGATGATCACCAAAATGTATTTGATTGACAAATACAGTAAAACTTGTAATACATTTATTACAATTTAAATAACTGTTTTCTATTTGAATATATTTTCAAATGTAATTTATTCCCATGAATTTTCAGCACAATTACTCCAGTCTTTAGATTTTTTACTTTCTTTATGTTTTGAAAGTCTCTGATGATCAAGGCTAAATTAGTTTTTATGAAAAATACAGTAAAACTTGTTATAATATTGTGAAACATTATTACAATTTAAATAACTGTTTTCTGTTTGAATATATTTTAAATGTAATTTCTTCTTGTGAATTTTCAGCATCATTACTTCAGTCTTCAGTGTCACGTGATCTTTCAGAAATCAGTCTAATATGCTGAGATGATGCTCAAGAAACATTCCTTATAAATGATGAAAACAGTTTTGCTGCTTGATAATTTTGTGTAAACTGTGATACTGTGACTTTTAAAAGTTTGGACTTTTACTTAAACGCTTTTACTGTTGCAGAAGATTTCTATTTCAAATAAATGCTGTTCTTTTGAACTCTCTATTCCTCAAAGAATCTTTTAAAAAATGCTGCATGGTTTTCACAAAAATATTAATCAGCCAAAAAACTGTTTTCAACACTGATAATAACAACAATTATTAAAAATTGCATTGCTACTCAATAATGTCATGTGATCATGTGACACTGAAGACTAGAGTTATGATACTGAAAATTCAGCTTTGCATCACAGGAATAAGTTACATTTTATAATATATTTAAAAAGAAAATATTTATTTTAAATTGTAATATTTTTTCACAATATTGCTATTTTTCCTGTGTGTTTTTTTTATTAAATAAATGCAGCCTTAATTGGTGAGGGTAAGAGACTTCTTTCAAAAATCATAATTATTCCAAATTTTTGACCACAGAACTTGTATAATTTAGTGTCTATTTTTTGAAGACTCAAGTAATCATTTTAAAAAATAAATAAAGCAGATATTAGTCAGAATTCCTCTGTTCATCTCTTCTTTCATGTTGTCAGGCATGTGGTCATCGATACGTAAAGAAACTCCTGGGCGCTGAAGAGCAGCAGCGTATGGTGGGCAAATGCTACGTGCGGGGCAACGATCTGACCTACGACCCTGCTGATTACTGGCAGTCTGACACTTATGAGCTCTGCGACTTCAACTTTGACCAGACCCTGGAGGGCATGTGTAACATGGGCATCTCGGGGGGCATGACGGAGAACGACGTGTACTTTGGGACGCCTGGCAGCTTTGTGTGGCAGGGTGAGTATGGGAAAATCAACAAATTTGGCACGTCACCTCTCCATTATCACATATAAAGATCCTTCAGGGTCATATAGTCAATAAAAGGGATTCCTCCGTTTGTATAGGAACTGTCCATATGAAAGAGAGAGACCCCAACTCAGATTTTGCCGGCGATGCCAATGAAATAAGCTTCGGTAAGCTAGGCGAGGACAGACTCAACATCTACATAGGTATGTATTTTATTGTTGGTTTTGAAGCACATGTTGACAATGTTGCCGAATAACTGACTGAAAGTCAAAGCTCTTCTAGCTGTTTTGCTAAATAAAGCAGCTTGTTTTGGTAACTACCTGCTTTTTCCAGTGAGTAGAGATGTAACAACAAAACTCTACTAAATATGAAACATTGTGAAGTTATGAGCTGAGTTAAAAAATATTTACTGATTCAATCATATTTACTGACGTGTTACATGACATTATACAGTAATCTTACCAAAAAGATCTTCTAATGCATTAATTAGTGTTTTTGTTTAATTTGTAATGTTTAGTGATTCATTAATTAATTTAATAATAATAATAATAATAATAATAATAAGTATTAATAATATTAATTATAATAATAATGAATATTAATTTAATAATTAATTTAGTGTTAGTTACAATCATTGTTATTTTTAAAATAACTTATTTTATGTAAATGTAGTTTTTTTTAAGTTAATATGTGTGTTAGTTTTAAGTGGTAATTTAACACGAATCTTACAATAATTTGAACAGTATTTTTTAAATGTTTTTTTGTTTTTAGTATTGTATTTATTTATGCATTTAGTTTTTTTCTATATAGCTAATAGAAAAACAATAGTCTTGTCAAAGCATAATGTCTAGCCCTTATTTAAAGTCTTTTTGTTTTACTGTTAGTGTAATCTTACAATAATTTTTCAGTAATTTGTATATACATTTGTTTCATTTTATATAATAGATTTATATATGTTTTAGTATTTAGTTTAAATTTTTCAGGAATCTTAAAATACAATTTTAATAATTTTATCAGTAATTTAAAAAAATGAATAGTGTTTTTGTTTTAATGTTAGTGTAATCTTAAAATATTTTTTGCAGTAATTTTTATATAAATTTGTTTGATTTTGTATAATATATTTATATGTGTTTTAGTATTTAGTTTTAATTGTTCAGGAATCTTAAAGTACAGTTTTATAATTTTATCAGTAATTTTTAAATGATTTTTAATAATGTTTTTGTTTTACTGTTAGAGTAATCTTAAAATAATTATATCATTAATTTTATATACATTTTTTTTTCATAATATATAATAGATTTGTGTGTTTTAGTATTTAGTTTTATTTTTTTAGGTATCTGTATCTTAAAATACAATTATACAATTGTATCAGTAATTTTTAAATAGGTTATTTGTTTTACTGTTAGTGTAATCTTATAAATTTTCGGAGTAATTTTTATATAAATTTGTTTCATTTTGTATAATGGATTTCTGTGTTTTAGTATTTCGTTTTTAATTTTTTAGGAATCTTAAAATGCAATTTTACAATTTTATTAGCAATTTTTAAATGCATTTTAGAGGATTTGTTGTTCATATGTACGGTATTTATTTAGTGATTTACTGATAATTTAATAATAATTGTATCAATCGTTAGTATTTTTTTTTTTTTTTTGTTCCTTTTATATGCTTTTATATGTTTGGTATATATGCTTTTTTTTATTTGTATAAAATAAATACTGTTTGATGTTGTCACTCTTACTGGGATTTTTTTGCAAAATAAAATAAAATAAAATAAAATAAATGTAGAATAGCTCTGTTTTTCTTCTTTCTCAATAGTCATTTGACTGTGATTGAACTTTCTAGTTCCTTGACAAGCTACAGTTTTAAAGTAGCTTCACTGCTGGTCACACACTAACATTAATGAATCCTCATGGCTTTCTTCAGGTTACTCTGTGCTGGAGGACATAAAGTTACTGGATCGCTCTAAGTACACTGTAGTGACCGGAGCTCCCAGAGACAATTTCAAAGGTTCAGTGATCCTGGCAGAAAAACAAGATTTGGTTCTAAACCCAGTGCTGACGATCCCAGGGGAACAGATAGGTTCATACTTCGGCAGCTGCTTGGCGGTGACGGACCTCAACAATGACGAGTAGGTCACTGTGTAACTCAATCGTTGTATTATCTGTTAAACATATTTGATATTGTAATATCTTAGTATTTTATAAAACATATACATATTCAAAAGAACACAAAAAATACAAAAGAACTTTGTACAATAATTCACACAGCTTTGGTGAAACTTGGCCGATATCACTGTTTTCATGCTCAATAATGCTTTATCATAACATAGACTGATTTGTACCACACTTCATTGAGTTTAAAAGCAAGCAGACCAAAGCATGTCTAACTTTCCCCATGTGCCCTTGCAAAAATCCTGTTGGGCTTCATACTTAAGCGAGTCAACAGATACACGGCTGAATGCTTTTATATGACAGGTTTCTCAGTCTGTACTAAAGACTTCTATGAAAATAAACGGTCATAATTTAGACATAACATGTCATTTGTGTGGTTGCGTGTTGTTATAGCTGGAACGACCTGATTGTTGGAGCTCCGTTTTACTTTGACCGCTACAAAGAGGAGGGAGGAGCTGTTTACATCTTCATGAATGAGAACGGATCCTTCCAGGAAAAAGCCAGCTTGGTTCTGAAGGGTAAAAAAGGCTCAGGGTTTGGATTTGCTGTTGCTGCAGTTGGGGACGTCAATCAGGACGGATTTCAAGGTAACACTATAAATCACTTTTTTTTTTAAGAAACATTGTTTAACAGCGACACCAGCAGGTACAGCGGGAGTCCACGTCTCTCTCACCTCAACTGAGCCCATTGAGTTTTAACAGACCCACTAATACGTGCCATGAGTTTGGTGGGGGGCAGGGGCGTTGCTAGACCTAAAGCTCTACTGGGGCACAGGCCCCCATTACTTTTTCTATCAATTTTCTTGAAAGCCTGCTGTGTGCAAGAAGTGTGCAACACAATGCACTGTACAAACATCCGTTGCTTAAACCACTATTTCTACAGTGCAACAATACTAAGGAAGGTAAACATGTATGTATTTAAAAATATATAAGTATCTTAACATGAACTTAACATGAACATTTACATTATTTAAGGCATAAATGGCTTTTGGATTTTTCTTCATATAGTGGACTTCAATTTGTGCCCCCGATTTTGATCGGTCATTTTTTTCGATCGGTCATTTTTTTTCGAAAAATAAAAAATTGTATACTTTTTAAGCACGAAAGCTGGCATAGCGCAGGTTCTCGGATGCGCGTCCACAGGTCGTTCTTGAACGATTCGTTCATTTTGAATAATGTGACTCGCGAAGAGCGAGTCGTCTCGGGAGTGATTCGTTCAGTTTTTTTTTTTTATGATGAAATGATAAATAAGAAACTAAATCTGCCAGCAGGTGGAGGTAAATGTCTTTATGAGTCATGCATTCATTCGATTCTTTCAAACAGCTGATTTATTCACGAATGAAGTAAATGGCTCTTTTTATGAATAGGGCCGTTGAATCATTGGTTCACACGATTCGGTCAAAATGCAGATTCATTCAGAAACTAAACACCGCTGTATTGCTCTCAGACGCGCAACAATTCTGCAGACTGAATGTTCTCTGGAAAATTGAGCAAAAACACATAATATTGTGTTTAAAGTATAACACAATATGAACATCTTATTTACTGAACTGTTGTATAAAATCACATTTAAGCTCATGATAAATCGGGACAAAATCAGCACTCGTGTCATATCGCTCTTGCTGCCTGTGTGATATTGTGTGATGTGATATATAGAAATATGAGACAAAACATTTTTCGCACCAGTATCTTGAATTTTAGGTCATAACTGCATTTATGGAGATGTTGCCCTGCATCGTATTTGTCCACAGTCAACTGTATGAAATATAAGATGAAGTATAGGTCTGAGGGTGGGGCCAGCTCTTTAATTGTATTTAAATATTTTAATCGTATTATTTTTCATAAATAATTAATTAAGTTAATGCATTAAAATAGAATTTGTTTCTGATAGTGCAAGTAATGTTTAACCAAGAAAGTGTGACTGGGACATAAATTCATTTAAAATTTACATTTTAAATCGAATGTTAATTCGTACCGCAGTCATATTTTCTTGGTTAAAAAAAAAATTTATTACAATTAATTAATTAATTAATTAATCAGAAAAAGAAAATCAATTTTATATTTTTTACCTTAACAATCTAATCAATATTCTGTTTATTAAAGCCAAATATGAATCTCATCAAGTGTTTTTTAGCATTTTGCAATTATTCCAAAATAATATCTCAAGGCAGTATCAATTTAAACAATATATTTTATTTGTGAACAAAGTGATTAAAGTGACAGTAAAGATTGACATTAATAACAATAAGAAATGTTTCTTAAGCATCAAATCAGCATATCAGAATGATTTCTGAAGAATAATGTGACACTGAAGACTGGAGTAATGATGCTAAAAATTCAGCTTTGAAATGACAGGAATAAATGTTTTAAAATATATTCAAATAGAAAGCAGTTCATTAAAACAGTAATAATATTTCACAATATTACAATTTTTACTGTATTTTTCATCAAATAAATGCAGCCTTGATGAGCATAAAAACTTTTGAATGCTAGTGTTTATTGCAGAAATGTGTAATTTCATGTCATTCATGTCATAATGCTGCCATCTGGAGGTCATGCAGGGTTAATCATGTTGTTCTGGGGTTTGTGTCTTGCTTTTTCTTTCAGATCTTGCTGTTGGTGCTCCATTCCATGACTCTGGGAAAGTCTTTATATGGATGGGAAGCAAAAATGGAATAACTAAGGAACCCAGCCAGGTAAAGCAAAGCATCTTGGGATTGAGGATTGGGAAGTTTTTGGGTGATGTTTCTACAATTACTTTCCATCGTTCTGTGTCATTGATAATGAAGCAGTAATACATAAATCACACATATGTGGACTTGTATTCAGTAGCATGAGAATAAGAAGAGGGTGATTTACTGTACGATAAACGGGTTATATGACTTTCTGTTAGGTGATTGAGGGGAAATCATTAGGTTCCAGTGGCTTCCAGACATTTGGCTATTCTCTCAGTGGAGGAATGGATATGGATGGGAATGATTATCCTGACATTTTGGTGGGCTCCATGGACGACCGCATCGCTCTCTTGAGGTTCAGTCTTTCAGCAGTGTTTGCCATTTATAGATGTTCTTATTATTCAGAGGGTTTGTCAATGATTCTTTTCCCAAACACAAAAGCCACATGGATATATAAATACAGATTTTATATATACACTTCCAATCAAAAGTTTGGACACACTTGACTGAATGTTTGTTTCTCATGATATTAAAAACCTTTTCAGTGCTTGAAACTTCCTGTTTAGACAAATATAAAATGTGCCTATGTTATTAAATTATATAATATATAGTTATTATATAATATAATATAATATATTATTATATTATATTATATAAGAATTATAATAAGAATTTTTCTACTAATTATACATTTTACATTTTATTCATTATTTTGTGTATTTTAAATAATTCATATTTATTTATATTTGCAAATAAAAAAAACATTATTACTATTACTACATTCATTACATTATATTATGTATTATATTGTATTATATATTCAACAACAACAATAATAACAATAATAATGATAATAATAATAGAGTTGTTATTGCAAGATTAAATATTGGCAGCTCAGTTATTATATTATATTATATTAAAAACCTTTTCAGTGCTTAAAACTTCATGTTTAGACAAATATAAATTGTGCCTATGTGCGCATTTTTGTGTCCGAGAATTTCTCTACAAAACTGATGATGATAATTACACATTTTATTCATTATTTTATGTATTTTAAATAATTCATATTTATTTATATTTGCAAATAAATTCAAAATAAACATTATTACTATTATATTATATTTATTTGTTATATATGTATTTTATTTTATACAATTTATACTTATTTATTTACAAATACATGTAAATAGATAAATTGATGATAATAATAATATAATAATTATAGGTGTTCATATTATTCACATAAAACAATAATAACAAAAATATATATCTATTTTTTAATTTTGTATATTATTTTTATGTCATTTATATGTATTTATATTTGCAAATGAAAAATAAAGAAATAATATAATATAATAAATATATGTACATATTGTATTTTATATAGTTTATATTTACATTTAAAATAATGATAAATAAATAATGCACTGTAATGGTGATAATGATTATACATTTATTTTGTATATTACATTTTATATAATTTATATGTACATTTATATTTACAAATAAATAAAAAAATTGATTTGTATTTTCAGGGCTCGTCCGGTCATCCATCTCTCCAAAACCTTTACAGTAGAGCCAAAGATTGTGATTCCAAGCCAGTGTGTTAATTCCTGGTAAGAGGATATAGTGCACATTTTTCTGTTCTAAAAAAATCATAAATGTATTGTCTTATGCTTGTCATGTGGTAATGTTTAAAATAATATATGTTATTTTTCTAGTATAAAGGTGAAGGTGTGTTTCAGCTATACTCTCAGCAATGGAAACAAAGCCTTCAAGAAGGACATCAGTAAGTGCAACGCCTGATTGAGGCGATGATTGTTTTTGGTCTGTTTTATTACATTAATCGTGTGTTGTTTGTTTCTCTGTGCATCAGCTGTGAAGTACACAGTAGATGCTGACCACAATCGCCGTGTCGCCCGAGTCCGTTTCCTTGACAACGAGAAAAGCACATTTACAGGCCTGCTGTCTTTCTCTGCACCCGCATGTCAAGAGTTGGAACTAAGTGTTATTGTGAGAGACCACCTGATCACACACACACACACACACACACACACACATTCCTGTCATTATAGGGACATCCCATAGATGTAATAATTTTTATACTGTACAAACTGTATATTTAATCTAAATATTTGCATTTTTAGATTTTCAAAAAACTTCATTTTTCATTCTATATACATTTATAAGCTTGTTTCCTCATGAAGACCAAAAAAAAATGTCTCCACAAGGTCGAAATTTACTGAAATATATAAATATGAAGAGTTCAGATGCAAAACCAGCTAAAAGGCATCTCGGTCAAAAATGAGATAATGATACTGAGTGAATGCTTCTGACACATATTATATGTCCATCAAATACTTTTACTTCAGACTCGCTAAATTCCAGCCTCAGCCCAATCAGAAGTACCAGTACTTACATAGAAACTTATACAAAGTAGCCAGAAAGATTTATTTATATTTATTAATTTATTTGTTTTTAAATAGTATATTATATTTAAAATAATACAAAGTTAAATAAATAAATAAATATTATTGTTATATTTTATTTATAATAATAATAATAATAATAATAAGACTAATAATATTAATTATTATTTTTAATACGTGTGTGTGTATAAATGTTATTCTTATTATTATTGTTATTTAATTGTGTTATTTTTTTTAATTGCATATTATATTTAAAATAATACATGTGTATATAAATAAATAAATAAATAAAAACTGATATATTTTAATATTATTAATAATAATAATATTAATAATATATATTTTAATGTTCATTATATTCATTACATTATATTATGTATTATATTGTATTATATATTCAATGACAACAACAACATAAATGTTATGTTTATATATATTATACATATATTTATATATAATATAAAGAATATGAATATAAATATATACATGTAAATACATGTAAATATTTTCCAAATATATGCTGTATGTGTGTGTCTTTATATATACCTAATAAATATACACAGTACAAACAAATATTATATAAACAAAAACTTTTATTTTGGATGTGATTAATCACCAATCATCAATCGTTGCCCAGAACTTGTTTTTTTTTTTATGGCATATTATGTTTTATATAATACATGTGCATATAAATAAATAAATAAATATTTTTATATTTTAATAATAATTATATTATATTATATTATATTATTATGTACAATTATCTTGCCATTATTACAAAATAAAGTATTTGCAACTTATTAATATATATACTATATTACATTTTATTTATTTTTAATGATAAAATAATAAAATAGATGAGTTAAATATACAATATATAGCCAACATATCCACCTTATTTTTCAATGCAGAAGTAAGCTGTTATGTAGGCTACAGCTAAAAACAGCTAGAGGCGGATGACGCCAGAAACCAGACACATTACATTTACAAATGTCTATAATGCATATATAATGGATATAATGCATATACAAAATGCATGTAGAAAATTTGCACAGGTTAAGATATTACTAAGTGGTGTGCCAAAAAAAAAAATTTTTACTCTTGTCTGCAGACTCCTGTGAGGGACAAACTTCAGCCCATAGCGTTCGCTCTGAACATGTCTCTAAACGAGCAGAAAGCAGCAGCACAGCAAACGCTCCAGAGTCTGGACACTTTCCCTGTGCTGAGCGGCCAGCAGATCCTGACCGACAAAACCGAGGTACAAACCAGTCTCAGCTGAAGGGAAACCTCTGCTCTCAGCTTTCCGTGGATGCGAGTCTTGAGAGTGCTTTGGTCTGTTTATCCTCAGATTAACTTTCATAAGGAGTGTGGTGATGACAACAGGTGTAGCAGTAACCTGCAGCTCAAGGCCACATTTGCTGATGAGAATGACATTCCCTTCCCCAGGTGAGTATGCTGCATAAAAACTGCTGAACATAGATGATTCTGAGGGAATTGAGTTTTATGTTCATTTTATGTTAGTAAGCTTATTCATAAATCTAATGATTAATGTAACATGTGGCAGGTAAAACAATGATCCGAGTGAAATAGTACTGGTAACTAATAGTACTGATGTTTAAATACACATGGGAATTATGGGATGTGCTGGTTTGTTCACAGTCAGACTATGGAGTTCAACAGTAACATTAAGAAGCTAGTGATGATGGTGGATGTTACTAACATGCCGGATGAAGGCAGGCCGGCCGAGGACGCCCATCAGGCCATGCTGAACATCAGCATTCCCCCCTCACTCAAATACTCAGGAGTGCGCCATCAGGTGAGGCCACACGGAGGCGCTCTTTCACTCCTCCACAGGCTACATCACACAGAAAAGAAAAATCACAAAGATGAGCTCTGTAATATCTCAAATAAACAATGGTTCTTGGTTGAGCTATGAAAAAGCAACATTTTAACAATACAATTCTACTGTATTTCCTGTATAATTTTGCCTTTGATTTAGCAATTTATACTAAATGTTGCAATATAATTTAAAATGCCTTATTTTCAGGAAAAATAATGTGAACTTTTAATTTATAAGTATTTATTATTATATTTTATTATATTTATGTTGTATGTTTATGTTATATTTTATGTTGTATGTTTATGTTATAGTTAGCCAGTTGTTATTGCAAAATGTTATGCAAAATGTTATTGTTAATTTACCTGTTATATCATATGTATGGTTTAATGTACAGTTGGCCTGTTGTTTTTGCAAAATGAAGTATTGTTAATTTACCTTATATTATATTATATTATATTATATTGTGTCAAATACAGTAATGGCAACTTAATAAATGAAAGCTACACATGGAATAAAAATTAAAATGAACTGTATAAGGAATACTTTTAATAAATCAATATTAAATTATAAAAATAAATCTACACTACCAGTCAAAAGTTTTTAGACTGTTTTTTTGGGTTTTTTTTTTTTTAAAGAAGTCTCTTCTGCTCACCAAGCCTGCATTTAATTAATTTAAAATATAGCAAAAACAGTAAAATTTTTAGTATCATTACTCCAGTCTTCAGTGTCACATGATCCTTCAGAAATCATTTTAAAAAATCTTTTAAAAGTTTGATATGATGCTCAAAAACATTTATTATTATTATTATTATTACGTTGAACGTGAAAGCTTCTATGTTATAAAAAATTCTCTTCATTAAAGAATCCTAAAAAAAATGTACGCAACTGTTTTAAATATTGATGATGATGATAATAATAATAATAATAAATGTTTCTTGAGCAGCAAATCAGCTTATTAGAATGATTTCTGGAGGATCATGTGACACTGAAGACTGGAGTAATGATACTGAAAATGTAGCTTTGATCACAGGTCTAAAAACCTTTTTAAGTAATTTTTAAATAGAAAGCAGTTATTTTAAATGTTAAAAATATTTCACAATATGTGACCCTGGACCACAAAACCAGTCATAAAGTTGATTGATGTATGGTTTGTTAGGATAGGATTTGTTAGGATATTTGCCTGAGATACAACTGTTTGAAAATCTGGAATCTGAGGGTGCAAAAAATCAAAATATTGAAAAATAAATCACCTTTAAATTTGTCCAAATGAAGTTCTTAGCAATGCATATTACTAATCAAAAATTAAGTTTTGATATATTAACGGTAGGAAGTTTACAAAATATCTTAATGGAACATGATCTTTGTATAATACCCTAATGAGTTTTGGCACAAACTAATTTATATATAATTTATATTATATTATCTTATATTATATTATGTTATATATTTGGTTTAATGCACCGTTATCCAGTCGTTAATGGAAAATAAATTATTGTTAATTTAACTATGTATTACAACATACCAAAAACCTGAATTAGAGTTCCTATTAGAGACTCTTTCTAGCAACTCTTAGTAATTAGATCCTTTCAATGCTCTAAATGCTGTTTTCAACTTTTTTTTTTTTTTTCATTTCAGCTTGGTTTCGATATTGAGTGCAGAGCAAACGAGACTGTGATATGCGATCTGGGTAACCCATTTAAAAGCAATCAGAAGGTAGCTGTCTGTTTTCTTACTGCAAACCTGTCCAGTATGTGACCTTTCTGAGGATTTGCATGTTAATTAAAAAAGCATCTCCAATGACTCATTTTCCATGGGCCATTTGAATGAACTCAGCTAATCAGACTGTACAGCTCATATGTTTTGCTAATTTGCTCTCGCTCCTGATTTCCATCTCACAGGTCTCATTCAAAATCATCTTTGAGACTTCTGGTATAACACTTTACACAGAGCAGATTGAATCTCAGCTTCAGCTCTCCACGTGAGTCTGGACTAACTAAAATGCTCTCTTGTTTATACAGAATACAGTTTCCCCTCTGTGCACAGTGTTAAACTAATGTGTTTCCTGAAGTCATTTCTGCAGGCTGTTTCTTTTCTGGTGACTGACTGAATGGTGTTTGTGTTTGTCTTCAGTATCAGTGAGCAGACGGATCTGTATCCTGTTCCTGTCACCCTCAATGTGAAGAACACGGTCCTCACTACCTTCTCCCTGTACGTACTTTGTTATGTTATGACACTTCATAGTGAATCAAATACAAATGTGAAGCAAAAATTTTTACTTTTAAATGTCCCTCATACAACAAAAACAGTCCTGATGATAAAAATCTTATTCTGATTCTATGTTTCTGGTTCTCTTTCTGTCATATGCAGAGAAAAACCTGTGATTGACACGTCGTTCAGTGGCAGTGTGATTGGTGAATCTGCTATGAACAGCACCGGTGATGTGGGGAGTCCGCTGGAGTTTGTGTTTCGTGTAAGTGTGGCTTCAGGTTTCTTCAGACACGTTTCTGGGCTCCACGTGGTAGTTGCGTTGCTGTCTATGCAGGGTCAGAAAAGTCTCGGATTTCATCAAAAATATCTTAATTTGTGTTCCGAATATGAACAAAGATCTTAAAAGTTTGGAATGACATGAGTGTGAGTAATTTATGACAGAATTTTCATTTTTGGGTGAACTGGCCCTTTAAGAAATTACGGAATGCATGAATGCAAAAGTTTACATACACCTTGCAGAATCTGCAAAATGTTAATTATTTAACCAAAATAAGAGGGATCATACAAAATGCATGATATTTTTTATTTAGTACTGACCTGAATAAGATATTTCACATAAAAGATATTTACATATAGTCCACAAGAAAAAATTGTAGTTGAATTTATAAAAATGACCCTGTTCAAAAGTTTACATACACCTGATTCCTAATACTCTGTTGTTGCCTAAATAATCCACAGCTGTGTTTTTTTTGTTTCGTGATAGTTGTTCATGAGTCCCTTGTTTGTCCTGAAGAGTTAAACTGCCCTCTGTTCCTCAGAAAACAATCTTTCAGGTCTGACAAATTCTTTGGTTTATCAGTATTTTTGTGTATTTGAACCCTTTCCAACAGCCAGGACCTTTTGAATTTGATGATCACAGTAAGTTGAACTTATTTTGTCTTTTGGGGAACTATCTTTTGTAGCTTCTGAAGGGCAGGGCTAAATTAAAAAATATGATTTTGAGGCAAAACAAGAAAAATCTTCATTATGTTCAAAAGTTTTCACCCCCCAGCTGTTGATGCATTGTATTTCCTTCTGAAGCATTAGTGAGCGTTTAAACCTTCTGTAATAGTTGCATATGAGTCCCTCAGTTGTCCTCAGTGTGAAAAGATGGATCTCAAAATCATACAGTCGTTGTTGGAAAGGGTTCAAATACACAAAAATGCTAAAAAAAAAAAAAAACAAAGAATTTGTAGTACATGATGAATTTTTCTGAATAACAGTGGGCAGTTTAACTGTTCAGGAAATCATCAATCAAACTTAAAAAACACAGATGTGGATTATTCAGGTAACAACACAGTATTAAGAATCAAGTGTGTGTAAACTTTTAAACGGTCATTTTTATAAATTCAACTATTATTTTCTCTTGTGGGCTATATGTAAACATCTTTTATGTGAGATGTCTTATTCAGGTCAGTACTAAATAAAACAAATAAACATGCATTTTGTATGATCCCTCTTATTTTGGTAAAATAATTAACATTTTGCATATCCTGCAAAGTGTATGTAAACTTTTGAAGATTTCATTGGCGTAGGCTCCGAAAAACAAGAGTGGAAATAAAAAGCAGATGGAAACTACATCTAAAAATGTGATTTGAACCTACTTTTGAAGGGATAGTTCACTCAAAACTGAAAATTCAGTCATCATTTACTCACCCTCATGTCATTTTCAATGTGTATGCCTTTCTTTTTACAGTGAAACACAAAAGAAAGTATTTCGAAGAATTTCACTATAATGTTTTTTGTTTATACATCGGTAGTCAATGGTCATCAAAACTGTTTAGTTACCAACATTCTTTAAAATATCTTCTTTTGTGTGCCGCAGATGAAAGTCATCAGGTTTGATGAGTGAATAAATGATGACAGAATTTTCGGTTTTGGGTGAACTATCCCTTTTAAGCTCCCTTTAAACAGTTCAAAGAGTAAAAGCACTAAAAATGTTCTTTGTTTCCACCTCCCAGGTGCACGTGCTGGGAGAACCTCTGGGAAATTTGGGAACTCTAATGATTGACTTTGAATGGCCATATGAGGTAGCCAATGGGAAATGGCTGCTGTATCTCACAGAGATAGTGATCAAAGGAGTGTCAGAGTCACGCTGCGTCCCACCGGGGAAGATTGTCAACCCTCTCAACCTCACAGTGAGTCTGAGGAAATACAGCAGCCCACATTAACTCATTTCCAGTTTCATGCACTCCACTGAGTTATTGTCCTTCATTCTCTTCTAGCTGTCAGATCAAGGTACCAAACGGTCCAAAAGAGATGTGGATATCCCAGGATCAGGATATCCCATTGCAGAAGCTTCTGTCACCGTCCTGGCACCTCGTAAGGTGTCCCATTTGCTGGTGAGGCAGGCATCTGCTCTCTGAAGAATGATTTTTATACTGTCCCACTAGTTTTTTCATCATCCACATGTCAAATGTCAAAAAGCACAACTTTTATCTCTGTTCAGGAGTGTTCAAAGCAAACAGCTCGCTGTGTGACCTTCTCCTGCCCGTTGCACAACATGTCGACTCAAGCGGAGATCAGAGTCAGGTCACGCGTGTGGAATGGCACCTTGCTGGAGGTTTGTAATAGTAGCTGTTTGTAAAGTACTCACTAAATGGTGCTCACTAAACGGCTCTAAGCATCTCTGTGGTTTTCTGGCAGGATTACGCCAATGCCTTGCGAGTGGAAGTCAGGGGTCAGGCCACGCTGAGACTGCTGACGGATAAACCGGCCATCAAAATGGACAACCAGGCTAGAGAGGTCAGAGCTGTTCGCATTGAAGTTCACCCCATAATGATTTATTTACTCAACCTCATGACGCTTCATAGTACGTAATCTCCACAGACTGCCAAGTTCCAAAAATGAACTGTAAAGCACCATGAAAGTAGTCTAGACGCATTTAAAGAAAGTTCACTTCCAGAACAAAAATTTACAGATAATTTACTCACCCCGTTGTCATCCAAGATGTTAACGTCTTTCTTTCTTCAGTCGTAAAGAAATAGTTTTTTCAGGAGTTCTCTTCATATAGTGGACTTCAATTGTGCCCCCGAGTTTGAACTTCCAAAATGCATCTTTAAAGGGCTCTAAATGATCCCAGCCAAGAAAGAAGGGCCTTATCTAGCGAAACGATTGGTTATTTTCTTTCAAAAATCATTTATATACTTTTTAATCTCAAATGCTTGTCTTGTCTAGCTCTGCGTGAACTTTGTGTATTCCGGTTCAAGACAGTTGGTATGTTGAAAAACTTCAATCTCATTTTCTTCTCCAGTATTAAAATCGTCCTATCGCTGTAGAAGTACCAACCCAGTGAACATGCAAAGAAGATCAAACACCTTTACAAAAAAAGGTAAAACAGCGATGTAGGACGATTTTGAATTTGGAGAAAAAAATAAGATGGGAGTTTTTCGGCATACCCTAACTGTCAAGAACCGGAATGCACAGAGTTCACGCAGAGCTAGACAAGATGAGCATCTTAAGATAAAAAGTATATAAATTGTCAATGTTTTTGAAAATAACCAATCGTTTCACTAGATAAGACTTCCTCGACTGGGATTATTTAGAGCCCCTTGAAGCTACAATGAAACTGCATTTTGGAAGTTCAAACTCGGGGGCACCATAGAAGTCCACTATATGGAGAGAATCCCTGAAATGTTTTCCTCAAAAAATAATTTCTTTACAACTGAAGAAAGAAAGCCATGAACACTTTTGCATGACAAAAGGGTGAGTAAATTATCTGTAAATTTTTGTTTTACTCCTTTTAACTCACTGTATTGTAAGTCTTCTGAAATGTCATGGAATATAGTGCACAAATCATATGGACTGGGGTTTTAAAGACAATTAGTATTCAGTAATCAGAAATTCTGCAGAGCTGCTTCATAGCTGAATTTGTTTTAGAGTTTATGAACTTTGGATTATTGTTATGCAGTAGTTATTGTGTTAAATTTAATCAACATTGAACTAAATGGAGTTGGTCACTGACACTATTGTCTCCTGTAGAGCTTTTGTGAATCAAATTTGTTTCATAATTTATAAACTTTGCAACAATAACACTGTTATTAACACTTAATCAGCACTGGACAAATTCTGCTGAATAATGGCTGTTGTCTTCTATAGAGCTGAAATTTGACCCTGGACACGAAACCAGTCGTAAGTAGCACTGGTATATTGTAGCAATAGTCAACAATACATTGTATGGGTAAAGTTTTTCTTGTATACCAAAAATCATTAGGATATTAAGTAAAGATCATGTAACATAAATATATTTTGTAAATTTCCTGCTGTGAAAATATCAAAACTTAATGTTTGATTAGTAATATGCATTGCTAACAACTTCATTTGGACAAGTTTAAAGGCGATTTTCTCAATATTTTGATTTTTTTCAGATTCCAGATTTTCAAATAGTTGCATCTCGTGCAAATATTGTCCTATTCTAAAAAAAGACATACATCAATGGGCTTATTTATGTATAAATGTATAAATCTCAATTTCAAAAATTGGCCCTTTATGTCTGGTTTTGTGGTCCACGGTCACAAATTGAGTTTAGTAACTGATGAATTTTGCAACATTAATGGTTATTTTTACGGTTTATTAATGAGAACTGTGTTGTATGAAGTGCTATATTAAAAAAATAACTTGACATCAGAAACCATTTATGTAAAATACAGTGCAAAATATAAGTCATTATTTACAAATTTTGGCATTATTTGACTAATTTGTGTGCTAGACATGCAGGAGTCAGTGAGTCTACTAATGTTCAGCTGTGTCAATAGCATATTATTTGAAATGAGGGCTGCAAAAATTATGAAAACAAAAACAAAGATTTCTAGTAATTAATGGCATAAATTGGTTTGTTCCTTATACAAAATGATTACATAACTTCAGAATACTTGCAATGCAGTCCACAGTGAACTACTTTTATGGTGCTTTTATGTCCTATTCAGAACTTTAAATCTAATTTTCTGTCTATATTACATGAAGGAGAATAAATAATGACAGAATGTTAAAAGAATGGATGAACTAATCCTTTTAAATATTCTTAGTGTATCTGTTAATGGCATTGCTGAAAGCTTATCTAATTGAACTGTGTGTAGTTTTCAGTAAACATTGACCCTGTGCTGGGAGAGGAGACGCCGTATGAAGTTCCTCTATGGATCATCATTGTTGCAGCAGTGGCAGGGATAGTGTTATTAGGCATCATCAGTCTCATTCTGTGGAAGGTATTTGCACTTTTATATTTGGTCAACATTCCATCAAGATCAAATACAAAAATTCAAAATGAAAAAAAAAAAAATAATAATTGACTTAATTATTTAGAGTTATTTGAAATCCAGGTCACAATTGGGCTGGGAAGTGTTACGGTATATACCAATTTTTTGTTTTGTTTTGTTTTGTTTTGTTTTTAAGTCAAGTGATTCATAATGTTAGTTTAAGTTGTTTTTTTTTAATTAAGTTATTTATTTCATTTAATTTTAATACTTTTAAAATATCTTTATTGCTTTTAACTCAACAGAACAAAAATAATTAGTTACAACATAACAAACTTACAAAATAGCATAAATACTCATATACATTCAAGCGCAACAGTCAACAGGCAAAAATAATAATAATAATTTAATTAATGTATTTATTTATTTATTGCATTGATGCCAGGCTTAGCACTTTTTTGTTATAAATAGTTGTGTTTTGGAGAATATGGAGTAGTATTTAATTCACTGGATTAATCAAAAATAAGCATGAGCACATTATTTAACATCATTAAATGAACATGTTTTTATACAATTTCAATTTCAAACAACAGTTTGGTTTTGGTAAGAATTTTTTTTTATTGTTTTTTAAAAGTTGTTGAAGTCTCTTATGCTCACCAAGGCTGCATTTATTTAATCAAAAATACAGTAAAAACTGTGGTATTGTTAAATAATATTACAATTTTAAGCAACTTTTCAATTTAAATATATATTTTAAAATCTAATTTATTCCTGTGATGCAAAGCTGAATTTTCAGCATCATTACTCCAGTCTTCAGTGTCGCATGATCCTTCAGAAATCATTTTAATATGCTGATTTCCTGCTCCAAAAGAAAATAATTGCAGCCTTGTTTAATTAATATAAAGTTTAAAAGAACAGCATTTACTTGAAATAGAATCTTCTGTAATTATAAAGGTCTTTAATGTCACTTTTAATTAATTTAACATGCCTTTGCCGAATAAAAAAATCATTCTAACCCCAAACTTTTGAATAGTACCATTACATAAAATTACTCATAGTGTGAAATTAGATTTTGGTCATACCACCCACTTTTAGGCACGTTTCCTAAAACATTTATTTATAAACTATAACTTAACCAGGAACGGTTAATAAACGCAAATGACAGGACGGATTTAAACCACATGCTTGCAGTCCATGAAATTCAATTTTACCCCGTGCACCCTTGATGTGAAATGTCACCGCCTCTCGTTATTTAAATCGGTAATAAATGTCCCGCCTTGGGCTCCGCCCCTCCTCCACAGTGCGGTTTCTTCCGACGGGCCAGCAGGAGGGAGATGTATGAGGCCAAATCCCAGAAAGCAGAAATAAAGATCCAGCCCTCTGAGACAGAGAGGCTGACGGAGGAATACTGAGCCTGCGGAGGCCCTCGGGCCGCTATGGCAGCACTGTTAGGGCCCTTCGGTAAAGCAGACTCTTGAGATCTCTCTAGTTACCATACGCTTTTTCTGACTTTTCACTTCGCAAGCCTGTTTTCTGGCGTAACTCCTTAATCCCTTCACTGCCAAAGTCAAATAACAAACTCTTCCTTTCTCATTCTGTCTGTCTTGCTCAGTGACCCTCAATATAAGCTCAAAAGGGAATCTCAAAGCACTTTTTTCCCCACTTTTCTTTACAGCTTCAACATTTCAACTAATCTCAACTGAAGCATGAAGGTTTTTTGTTTGTTTGTTTGTTTGTTTTTCATTCTTTAAAGGAGAAGTCCACTTCCATGTACTCACCCCCTTGTCATCCAAGATGTTCATGTCTTTCTTTCTTCAGTCGTAAAGAGATTGTGTTTTTAAGGAAAACATTTCAGGATTTTTCTCCATATAATGGACTGGTATTGTTTCCGGAACTTTAAACTTCCAAAATGCAGTTTAAATGCAGCTTCAAACGATCCCAAATGCGGTTGTAAACAAGCCCACCCGAGAAAGAAGGATCTTATCTAGCAAAACGATTGGTTGTTTTCATGAAAAAAATAGAGTTTAAATACTTTTTAATCCGAAACTGCTCGTCTTGTCTTTCTCTCCCTGAACTCTGTGTATTCTGACTCAAGACAGTTAGAAAACCTCCACTCATATTTTCCCTCAACTTCAAAAATTATTTCAGAATCATCCTACATCGCTGCAAAAGTACCGACCCAGTCTTTGCAAAGTGAACATGCAAAGAAGATCAAACACCCTTAACAAAAAAAAGTAAAACAGCGATATAGGGTGATTTTGAAGTTGAGGGAGAACATGAGATGGGAATTTTTCGACATACCCTAACTGTCATGAACTGGAAAAAAAGCAGTTCAGGCAGAGTGAGACAAGATGAGCGTTTGCCATTAAAAAGTATATAAATTGTATTATTTTTATGAAAATAATTGTTCGTTTCTCTAGATAAGACCCTTCCCCCTCGGCTGGGATGGTTTACATCCATATTTGGAATCATTTGAAGCCGTATTTAAACTGAATTTTGGCACCATATCAGTCCAATATATGGAGAAAAATCCTTAAATGTTTCCCTCAAAAAACAATTTCTTTTTGACTGAAGAAAGAAAGACATGAACATCTTGGTTGACAAGGGTATGAGTTCATTATCTGTCAATTTTTGTTCTGGAAGTGGACTTCTCATTTAATAACGTTTATGCATTTAAAGTGTTACTCACCCAAATATTAATATTTGCTGAAAATGTACTCACCTTCAGGCCAACCAAGATGTAGATGAGTTTGTTACTTCATCAGTTGGAGAAATTTAGCTTTACATCACTTGCTCACCAATGGATTCTCTGTAGTGAATGGGTGCCGTCAGAATGAGAGTCCAAACAGCTGATAAAAACATCACAATAATCCACAATTGCAATTCACAATTACATTGTCTTAACAGTGGATTAATTTCGCTCTGATGGCACCCATTCACTGCAGGGGATCCATTGACAATTCTTTTATAATGGCATCATAAAAGAATCATAATAGTGTCATGTGTCATAAAATTTGCTAGCAAACAACTTTCCTCATCTGTCACATGGACAGTCATAATGGAACAAGTCTGAACAAAGAACATGAGAAAAATTTGCTGCAAAATTTATCAAATGGCTTCAGAAGACTTGAAATATAAGTCATATTAACTCCTTTTATGATGCTTTTTGTGGCAGCATAAATCACTGTCCACTTTGACATGGAAAACATGTTTTGTTTTACAAAAAAGAAAGAAAAACATAATATAGGGTTGTTTTGAGGGTGGGTAAATGATAACATTTAAAATCGTATTACTTTTTTACTTTTAAACTTTTATTACGAAGCATATCCATCACTTATACCTGACACGTTTCTTTGATTCTCTGTCTTGAGCAGTGTGGTTTCTTCAAAAGGGCCGTTTACTACAGGTTAATGCCAAAGTACCACGGTGTGAAAGTACGCAGAGAGGAACGCTATAAGTATAACTTGGCCTTTCAGCCTGAGCAAGAACTGAGCAAGAAACTCTGGGTCACCAACTGGACAGAAATGCAGGAATATTACTACTGACCTCTTCACCTCTCTCCGTCCAGAGCCAGGGGAGCGTGATGATTGGAGGATGCCTTTTATTAACCCCGCCTCAACTCAGCAGACACTGGACACTGGCGTTTGGAGCCGCCACTCACGCAGTGAGAGCATGTTTTGAAATGTTTGTCGGTCTGTGTGCAATATCATGATTTGTAGACCATTTAACTGCTTTCAACAAAGCCAGAGCATCGTGAGCATTGTCTGGGACATCCTTGACTTAATAATGATCAACTGATTTAATTTCCTAGTTTTAAATCTTCATGAATATGTAAATATGTTTTGGTTTTAAGTGTGTATTGCATTTTACGTTTCATTCCATTGTAATATTTTTTTAATGTCACTGTAATAGTTTACCTGCCAAAGACTTGGGTTATTTTACTCACTGAGATGAGATCTTTTCCATCATGCTATAACTGATCTGAGACCAGTTCTGATCAAACCGCACTGAGGAAATAGACTTGATTTCCAAGTTCCAGTTGCATTTTCTTTGGACACTTATGTTGTACACTGTGTTAAGAACCACTCTTTTTTCAGGTTTTCCTCCTATGGAGGAAGACTAAGATGTTGAGTGTAAAGTGTTTGCCCAAACCATCATGTTCCTGTCAGCATTAGTTGTGTGAATCTCTAGAAGTTGGTTTAATGTCAAACTAAAAATAAAAGTAATTATACTACCAGTCAAAAGATTTTAGAGAATTCTCTTCTGTTCACCAAGCCTGCATTTATTTGATCCAAAAATATTTTTATGAAATCAATGCTTTCTGTTAATTTATTCATGTGATCAAAGAGCGGAATTAATAATTTTATTTCGCAAGGATGCTTTAAATTAATCAAAAGTGATGATAAAGACATTTAGAATATAAATGTTGTTCTTCTGAACTTTCTGTTCTTTAAAGAAACCTGAAAATAAATTATGCTCAGCTGTTTTCAACATAATAATAATAATAATAATAATAAAAAATGTTTTTTGAGCAGCAAATCCGAATATTAGAATGATTTCTGAAGGATCATGTGACTGAAGTAATGATGCTAAAAATTCAGCTTTGAAATCACAGGAATAAATTACATTTTAAAATATAGTCGAATAGAAAACAGTTATTTTAAATAGTACAAATATTTCACAATTGTACTGTTGTTGCTGTACTTTGGATCAAATAAATTCAGGCTTGGTGAGCAGAAGAGACTTTTTTAAAAAAAGATTAAAAATCTTACTGTTCAAAAACTTTTGACTGGTAGTGTATATTTAGAATAAACTGAATTTATTTAGAATAAAAAAAATATTTTTTTTTAATGCCAATTAAGCATAATTAAATTCTCATTACTGCAATGTGAAAAAACATTCATATCACATGAGCAAAAATCAATCAAAGCTGATGTGTAACTGGTCAGTAAAATATATAGTCCTGCCCCAAACTTCACTTTTTGTTTAAGCCAATGTTTAAGCCAAAATCTTTGTTTTAGATTTTCAGTTTAATGTCTTTTTGTTTTACTGTTAAGAACCTTTTATTTGCAGAACAGCAGCTACTAAAAACTACTGTCTTCTTAGTGCGATTCGTCATAAAGTGAAGAATGTTGATTTTATGCTTGAACAAATGTTATCATTTCTGTAAAAAAAAAAAAAAATGTACGTGTGCTGCCAAGTCACAAGGATTGCTCAGTTCAGCTCATATCACTTTCAGTGATGAGAATACTGAAAGTGTTCAGTGTTGAAATTGAAGGTGGTATAAGGTTCTTAAATGCTTGATGTGAAATGAGTTTCATATTTAAGTGGTAATTAAGTGGTGGATTAGAGTGAATTATCAGCCCACTCTGGTTGACTTGGTTAGTTATTATAGGGTATTGAGTTGGATACTAAACCACTAGACTTTATTACATTCTGAGCAAATGCTTGTAATATACCTCAGACCTGGGTATAGAGTTGAGAAAATACACTGTCCATTCAGAAAGAAAAACATGATGGTCTGTAAGGTCTTTTTTATATTGTACTGATATTAAATTGTTTTTTAAAAACTAAAGACGTAATACATCTGTATAATTCTTCATATTCTATAAAGGTTTACCAGTAAAATCAATCAGAAATGCACAGAATTAAGACTTTACAAATAACTGAAAACAGCAGTCAAACATTGAACTTTTTTACAAATAAATTACAAGTCACTTTTCATTGCATAGTCAAACAAATCTGACCAAAAATAATAAATATACATTACATTCAAAAAGAGGTGGATTTTGTCAAAAAGTAATGACTGCGTGGTAAGAATAGAATGGGTTTCTATTTATGGATTTTACTTGAGCTCCATCTGAGACATTGATTTGTCCTGTAAGCTTTTAGTCTTCCTGTATCTGTAGGCTAGGTAGATGATGCCGAGCAGGAACACGATGCTCAGAACTAGAAGGATCCACTGTCCCGCTGCAGCGCCTGCTTTGTGCACATTCATACCCAGAAAACTGACTTCTGCTTTTGGCTTCTCTTCCCATCGCTGGATTTCTGAAAATTGATAGTAATGACATTTTGTAATTTTTGAAGAAAAAAGTTGGATAAAACTTGGGACTTGCTAAAGCATGCAGTCAAGTATCAATGAATAAGGAAAAATAAAGATATTGATTGTTTTTAAATTTATTTTTATTTTCAAATACAAACCTGAAATGATTTGAAAATCGTACAATTTATATTTCTGAACTTGTGTGACTCCGTTAATTTGTCATTTTCATCATAACTAAATCTAAACCTAATAATTTAGGTAATAAATTAATAATAATTCACCTAATAATTTAGTTTTATATACTGTATATTATATATATATATATATATATATATGGCTGTTCAAAAGTTTGGGATCGATAAAATTTTTAATAAAGGAATCTTTTCTGCTCAAGAAATACAGAAAAACAGCAATATTGTGAAATATCATTGCAATTTAAAACAGTGATTTATATATATATATATATATATATATTTTTTTTTTTCAGGATTCTTTTATGAATAAAAAGTTTAAAAGTACAGCATTTATTTTAAATAGACATCTTTTCTAGCAATATAAGTCTTTACTATCACTTTTTATCAGTTTAACACATCCTTGCTGAATAAAAGTATTAATTTCTATCAAAAAAAGAAGGAACTTTTACATACCCAATATTTTTGACCAGTATGTTGTTAAAAAAAGCTATTTTGTTTTGAAATAAATGCTGTTCTTTTTTAATATTTTATTCAAAAAAGTATCACAGCTTCCAAAAAATATTATGTATTTACAATGTTTTCAACATTGATAATAAATCAACATCTTTCTGAAGGATCATGTGACACTGAAGACTAGAGTAATGACTGAAGAAAATTCAGCTTAGCATCACAAAAATAAATTATATTTTAAAACATATTAAAAAAGAAACCATTATTTTAAATTGCAATAATACTTCACAATATTACTGTTTTTTTCTGTATTTTCGATCAATTAAATGCATAAATGCAAATAAACTTCTTCTTTAAAAAAAAACATTACAAAACTTAATGATCGAACATTTGGGATCATAATAATATATTAAACATATTTAATATATATTATTAAATATATATTAAATTAAATTAAATATATTTAAATATTGCAAACGTGCAAAGTGAAGTATATTTATTAAATATTGCAGGTTTGCAATATTTAAATAGATTTAAACGCACATAACACAGTAAAAATATAAAAAATTTATTTCATCCTTGATTTTTTTCTTTTAATCATAATAAAAATTTCTCTATTTAAAGAATCATCCAAATCCAATGGTTTCAAATTGAGTGGGAGCTACAGTATTTTGGAAAGTCATTGAAATTGCCTTAATTTGACTGAAATCCATCCCAGTTTCCCAGCTGAAGGATTTTTATTTTACAATAAAACACAGGAAATTGAGTGGTACACCAACGTTTGAATGTCGATTTATGAACTCAAAGCGTACTTTTGTAAGGCGTCCAGTCATACTCTGGCCATCCCAGGACATCACCGTTCTTTTTGTTCTCTTCCTCCAGCCACACAATGAGTGGTTGGAAATACTCCATCAGAGGCTGGACTGACATTTTGGGCTGGCCGGTAATCAAAGTCATGGCTTCGGGCCAGGGTTTACTGAAGCCCATCTTCATCACATCACTGAGGAGGAGGGAATAGAGCTCTTTTACTCACAGGCAAAAAATGATGAGAATCTATTAAATTGTACTACTTTATTGCTCTTAGAGCTTGTAAAAACTGGAAACGATCTGGGTTCTCAGTGGTTTACTGACCCCAGGAGTTTCCCTGCTTCTTTGGACTGGTAGATGTCACAGTTGTGGAGCGGAGCTGGCTGACCGGCGGCTTCACACAGGGCTTTGTGGAACTGGAACTGGATTACAAAACTCACAAAGTACCTATTGGAGCCAAACCAAATAAACAGTCAATCCAAAGGCTTATTTGATTACATGAGTTGTGTAACATGATAGATCTTTCCACATTAATGATATATTTTATTGTTGTCTACCTGACGTAAGGCACATTTGCTGGGATATGGAACTTCGCACCAGGGTCGAAGTCTTCCTCAGTGCGCGGTACGGGTGGACACAATCCCTGATACTTCATTCTGTTACGATAAAATACACAAATTCAGCCCTGGTACAAACTTTACATATTGCACAGCTAAAATGTTAATATAGCTGATTAGCAAACAACAATAACAACTAGGGGTGTAACAATGCCAATGCATCAATTAAATGACTAAAAATATGATGTATCGATGTTACAGGCAAAATAATAATAATAATAATAATATATGTGACCCTGGACCACAAAACCAGTCGTAAGTAGCACAGGTATATCTGTAGCAATAGCCAACAAAACACTGTATGGGTCAAAATTATCAATTTTTCTTTTATGTCAAAAATCATTAGGATATTAAGTAAAGATCATGTTCCATTAAGATATTTTGTAAATTTTCTACCATTAATATATAAAAACTTAATTTATGTTTAATAATATGCATTGCTAAGAACATCATTTGGGCAACTTTAATGGCAATTTTCTCAATATTAAATTTTTTTTGCACCCTCAGTGCAAATATTGTCCTATCCTAACCAACCATACATCAATGGAAAGCTTATTTATTTTCTTTTTATTATTATCTGTCTGAATGTATTTTAAAAAAAAAAAAAAACATGGATGAAAACGTATGTAATATTCTTTCAAAACGATAGTTATTGGTATTATTATGAGAGGTACATTTCACTGTACAATAGTAATACATTTGTTATCATTTCTTCAGGTTAACTTAAACTTTTATTTTGACGGGTTGTCGTGTAGACATTTGAGGACGATAATGCAGAAGCGAAGCTTCGAATCAATTGAACCAACATGATTCACTGTTTCGAAGCGTTCGAAACGCCACACGCTGGCAACGCCTGTTGGTTAAAACTGCGTAAGTATAACAAAAACCCAGCCTAAACATGCACAAAACAGCTTTTACACACTCATTACACATGTATAATTGAAATTATAATATACTAAATGCAGTTTTTCCCACAGAATTTTGTGAGACTGTGGTGGTGGACCTCGGTCCCACTAGGGGGGTGTAGGCGGGCACGAAACACAACGTTAAAGAAGTCTATGTTAAAATGCCGAGTATAAATATTTTCGGTTTATTATGAAACTGTGGCGGGACAGATGAGACTGTGGCGGGCCGCCACACTCTAGTTAATGAATGGGAAACACTGCTAAATGCAATTAACAAATAATTAAATACCATTAAATATGAAGAAGTTTTGACGCAATGAAGCCTCGTTTACTGAAATCACGTGACTTTGGCAGTTTGAAACGCACCCTGAATCTCTAGCCGTTTCTCAATATGCGTTCTTGTCTGTACTTGTGTTCTTGCGGACTTGTAAAACGTCATCAGTCGTCGCCCAAGTACTGTTCCAATTCAAAGTTCACATCTAGCCAAGTACATTTCAAATCCCCGGATTTGTTCTTGCTCCGCCCATTTTATCAAGGATGCATCAAGATGAGACTTGTGCGAACTTGAGGCAGCCATGTATCCCAGAATGCATTTCGCACCAATCAGCGAGCGTTAATGGCGGAGGCGAAAACCCGCATAATTTTCAAAATATTACTGTTATTGTGTCATGAAATTAAGTTTTGAGAGTATTTCAGGCGAGAATGGCGTTGTTTAAAACTCAAATCTGCGGTTTATTTACAAAGACCGCGCCTATTTGAAAATTTGTTTCGCCGATTTCGGAGATGTGAGTTCCAGGCGAACACCAGGTGCTCACTGGTCGTGTATCCCGCAGAGAGAGCCTCACCACGGCTAGTCCTTCTGACGTTTGCCGCTGGTCCTGACGTCTCTGTAGTGGTTAATCAAGAGGTATAATTCGTTTTGGGTAAATCTAACAGCTAATTTTTGGTCTCGTAAATCTATTATTTATTCCAGGGCATATCATTTTGCCTGAGGACAAAGTTATGCTTCATAATTTATTTTTTTTTTTCAATCGTAATTCAACGCTGACTTTTTAGCATGCATTTGACTGAATTGTTTGCTTTTGTCTTCATTTCCGATTACATACGTCTCTTATACTTTATACTTATACTTTTATAATGGCTAATATTGTTCATTAAAACTGACATTTAACAAAAAAGGCAGAGTTGTGCTTGTCATGTTTCATTTTATTATACATAAAGATGTATTATACACAGTGCACATGTTGCATTAATCAAATATTAATGTTTTATTTTTTTAAATGAGTACGAAAAGAGGGTTGTGATTTATATTTTGAAGAAAACAAAGAGGCAGTGGTGTTTGATATCACTTCGTTTTATTGTTATGCGTGTAAGCGCTGCATGAACCACATTTTTGTCCCTATTAATATGTTTAACGTTAAATGAAACAGAAAAGAGGCAGTGCTGTTTGATATAATATTTCGTTTCACTGTAATGTTGTACATTCCCTGAACTACATTTTTGCAGCTATTAATATGTTTAAATGAAAACGAAAAGAGGCATTGGTGGTTGATATCATATTTCGTCTTATTGTAAATATATACAGCGAAGATAACCGGAGTAGAAAAGGGGAGGGGATCAAATTTCCGTCAAATGTATTGCAGTAACAGAACGAAAAATAATAAGAGTACATAAAAAAATTAAAAAGACATGTACAATTATAACGCACAAAAATGAAAAATAGATGCAACTTTATTTAGAAAATCAAACAACGTGGTCACGGATCGAAAAAATAATAAGCGCAAATTCAAAATGTAAACCCATTAAAAATTATATTGCACAAAACTGAAACACGAATTCAGCATTTTTCGAGTCACAAACAAAATCAGGCTTTCCGCTCATATTTTATTTTTTTGTGCGCTTATGCTCTTTTCCTCTTTGCTCACGTTGTCGCGTTTTGCGCTTGAGTTTCAAAACTTTGCAGTCCAAGTTTGATGTAAATTAGGGCGGGCTTCAGTGTCACCATTGGTCCACTAGTCTAGATTGACAGCTGCTCCTCTAGCCAATCAGTCGAAGGGGGAGATTTACGTCACTCCACTGCGACTCATGTCAGACAGACCTGTTAAAAACGGTTGCGCGCAAGAAAACTTAGTCCGTAGTTTTACATTATCAACCTGTAAATGTTCAGTGACTGCAAGCTGCATAACGCGGGGCTGAAATGTTGGATATGGTGAAAAGTAAACAAACGGCGACAATACCGGCGTTTTAAGAAGAATAATATAAGCAGCACTACACACCCACGTGAAAACAGCGGCGGAACCGGTGTTTATCATAGCAAAGGCAACATCAGATGAATTTCGTGAGCGGAGGACGGGAGAACTGGAAATTATGTGGATACAGGGGCGTAGCGTCTGGGTATGCAGGTCCATATGGGCCCTGGCAGATTGGGGGCCCGCCGAGCCGAGGGGAACTTTTTAATTGAACCGAGGGAACGAATAGTGTCCTGCACGGGCCCAGCTCTGACCCGAGCCCTGTCCATGTCCAACAACTTATCAGAACATGTTGAAGCCAATAAAATAGCTCAGTTTTGAATTTTAATGGCAAAGTGGCTAGATTTCGTTTCGTTTTTTTAATTGAGAAATATGTTTAAACCATTTTATGTTTGTTAAATTGAAGCTTTTGTTTTTAAAAGTAACGACCAAGCGGCCAGCCGCAATGAGTTGAGCATGTTTGATCAATTTAGCCTTCTCAAATTAACACGACTTGCATAAAATAAAAGCTATAAACATAAAACATTTGATGTATTTCACAATATTAATTTAAACATTTAACCTAGATATATGTGCGCTGTTAAGCGCATATGCAATCGTTTGTGCGGAGAGTGAAAGCTATAAAGCTCACTTTGCAGCTGACATGGAAGCACCAGCGCGATCACTTCCATTTTTTTATAATAACATTGGAAACCTAAAATACGCTATTTTTATTCATAAAGGTAAGAGTAATACATCACTCGGAACTGCAAAAGGTCTACTTTTATTTGTGTGTCCTCACAATATTAGCAAAACATTATGCTTTCGTAGTAGTAGTAATAGTTAAAGAAATCAAGCATGCACTTTCTGCCGTCTCTGTCTTGAGCAGGAGCGATTCACAAAATTAATCCGAAACTCAGTAGACATGATAAATATGTCTATAGAATATTTTAAATTACTACTTTAAAACGAAATAATTCATGTAATGAAATCATGTTATATTGCGTAAAGTTTATGTGAAAATTCCGCCTACTCCGCCCCAAAAAAAAACCTGTCTTCACATTTACTATGAAAAATAGCAATAAAAAGGTAGGCATTAGGGATGAGCGAGTACAGCATTATCTGTATCTGTATCTGTATCTGTTAACCATATGAATTATCTGTATCTGTATCTGTACTCGGAGTGGGCGGGGCCTAACCCGGAAGTGGGTGGGATTTAACTGGAAGTGGGTCATGTTGTATTGAAATGGGCGGGGCTTTAACCGGTATGCTATTTTAAGCATGCAATTGATATGGGTTGATCAGAAATTGTTATATTTATTGCTGATTAGAAAACTATTTACATGACAGCATCAGCATTGAGCTTCAGATCAGTGGTTTTGATCATGATAACAAACGAACTATATACAGAATAAGTTTTGCAACAATGAATACAACACATGCGGTTGCAATTATGAAGTAAAATGTAATGAACAAGAGTTTTCATTTCAACATAACTTTCTTTTTTTAACCTTGAGCAGTGTGGTTTTTTTATTTATTTATTTATTTATGAAATACAGAAAGAAAGTGTCAGACACTCAGTGCGTGAAGTAAAAAAACTGGTCAGAGCCAGCTGACGGTTTAAAAAAGAAAAATAAATTCTCCGACAGGCAGAGACGCGAGTCGCTTTTACCAAGCACCACGTCTGAACAAACCCCACGTTTACCAAAACTCTACTGGTTAAAAGTAAGTACTACAAACAAACCAAAGTAAAAAACAAAAGTGATGCTGAAGAAACCCTAAACGTTAACGGAAAAAAACCCGCAAACCTGAGTGACTGAGGGAGAGAACAGAGAGAGAGCGCGCTGTTCTCTTCTCTTCTCAGTGTTCTGTGTGTGTGTGTGAGCAGAGCGGGACACAGCAACACAATAAATCTGTATGTGTTAGTGATGCGCGGATGGCGGTTATATCCGCGGGCGCTGCGGACAATCCGCGGGTCGGGTGGGTCGGGTAATAAAAAATTGCATTCTGATTATTTGCGGGTGGTTCGCGGGTGGATGAGAAAAATCAATAATGACGCAAATATTAACTGTATTTTCTAACATATGTTTTAAATACTCGAGTAGGTTAATATGCAGTGGTGTGTATAACCCGCGTATACCCATTTCTTTATCAGTCGGCTCTGCGCACCCACTTCTAAATCCCCTCTGATGCGCATCATTCAGTAGTGTCCTGCATTAGCCAAAATCATGACAGGCCACCATTTGTAACTAAATCGTATGTGAATAAATGCAAATATTCACTCAAAACACCCAGCAAAGACGGTAAGGACCCTAGCGCCGGCTTCCTTTGAAATATGTTTTATCATTGCACCTGATGCGCCTGATGCGCCCGCGCCCGCGCCCGCTCCGTCCGCGCCAGCACCACATTTGCTGCCTGTTCATACGCGAGAGCATGTCAAGAGAGGCACGCCGAGTATTAAAATAAAAATTATTATTGATTACTAATTTGAATCAGTACATTATACCGAAAACAATACGTCACGTCCAGATATCAGTTAACGTTATTCTTTTTAGCGTGGATTTGGCTTAAAAGCACGAGTGATTAAGCTTATAAGTGTTCATCACATTCATCATATCATCATGCAAAACTAAGAATTAGAATAATTGTAAATGACGATCGGGTGCGGGTCGGGTGCGGTTATCTAAATCAGAGAAAAATACAGGTGCGGGTGGGTGGCGGGCGGATCATTTATTTGGAGCTGCGGATTCCGGTGACGTTTAAGCTCATCCGCGCATCTCTAGTATGTGTGTAGGGGAGGGGCCCTGTGACTAGCCTATCACAGAACGCAGACACAGTAAACTACCCAATGAGAATTTTTATTCAATCCGAGCACAGATATTGACTCGTATTACTCGTATGATACTCGTACTCGGCAAAAGTGCTTTATCCGTGCCGGATACTCGTTTCAGCCGAGTATCCGGCTCAACTCTAGTAGGCATGAACTCAGTTAACTGGCTTTTTTATGAGAAAAGTATGTTGGAAAATTTATAGGCTTGTTGACTTTTCTGAGGTAGGCTAAATGTTATGCCTTATCCACGAGATGTTTTGACGGTTTTTTTTGTTTTGTTTTTTTTTAGCTCTGATGGATTTCATGAGGCATCGTGTTTATTAATGTTTTTTATGTTTTGAAAATGCATTCAAATATTTATTATTTGTAGCACGGAAGTGCTTGGTCGTTACTTTAAAAAAACAAAAGCTCCAATTTAACAAACATAAAATGGTTTAAACATATTTCTTAATTAACTTAATAAAGAAACGAAACGAAATCTAGCCACTTTGCCATTAAAATTCAAAACTGAGCTATTTTAATGGCTGCAACATGTTCTGATGGACAGAGACAGGGCTCAATAAAAAAGTTCTCCTCGGCTCGGCGGGTCCCCAATGTGCCCGGGCCCATATGGACCTGCATACCCAGACGCTACACCCCTGTATCCACATAATTTCCAGTTATCCCGTCCTCCGCTCACGAAATTCATCTGATATGTTGCCTTTGCTATGATAAACACCGGTTCCGCCGCCGTTTTCACGTCGGTGTGTTATTCGTCTTAAAACGGCGGAACACTGAACGTTTACAGGTTGATAATGTAAAACTACGGACTAAGTTTTCTTGCACGCACCCGTTTTTAACACATCTTGACTGTCGTACAGTCTGACAAGTGCAATCCTAAAGAACTTTAAAAAAAAATCGCACAGTGAGCGCCCGGCTTTAGCCACAGCAGTAATGAGTCGCAGTGGAGTGACGTAATCTCCCCCTTCGACTGATTGGCTAGAGGAGCAGCTGTCAATCTAGAGTAGTGGACCAATGGTGACACTGAAGCCCGCCCTAATTTACATCAAACTTGGACTGCAAAGTTTTGAAACTCAAGCGCAAAACGCGACAACGTGAGCAAAGAGGAAAAGAGCATAAGCGCACAAAAAAATAAAATATGAGCGGAAAACCTGATTTTGTTTGTGACTCGAAAAATGCTGAATTCGTGTTTCAGTTTTGTGCAATATAAATTTTAATGGGTTTACATTTTGAATTTGCGCTTATTATTTTTTCGATCCGTGACCACGTTGTTTGATTTTCTAAATAAATTTGCATCTGTTTTTCATTTTTGTGCGTTATAATTTTACATGTCTTTTTAATTTTTTTATGTACGCTTATTACTTTTCGTTCTGTTACTGCAATACATTTGACGGAAATTTGATCCCATAGGAGCTGACTGATGTTATCATATACGCTACTGTTCCATTTGCAGAATTACAGGACTTGCGTCCTCCCGTCCTCGGAAGTTCGTACTACCAAGTCCGAACTACAAAGGACGCAAGTCCGAACTTTGCGTACTTGGTATTGAGAAACGGCCATTGATTCGAAAAAAATGATTCAAAAAGGTTTCGAAGCGTCACGAAACAGTGCTTCAAAAGCGCCCATGACTGTCTGACGATAGTTTTATGGCGAAATACTGGGGAAATGACTCTCAGAGAAGCTTTGGAGTTGAAGTTCATGTATTAATTTCTTCAAATAGTGAGACGACAGAGGCCGAAAACACCACGAACGTCACCCATGAATCAGTATGTAAAATAACGTTAAATTCTCACATAGACACGCGGTCATTTGCACGAACATGACGACTTCATATTTGAATAGCGGTCGTTTTGAGCTTTAATATTTACACAGTAGTCCATATCGAGATTTGATTAAGTGTACAGCCCTACTGTTGTAGTAATGTATCCACATTTTGTCCGTTTGTGTTTTCCTCATCACGTTAATCATAGTGGATTAATAGAAGAACATTCACCTCATGTTCCACCACTCTTTGTTGTACTCTGAGTTTGAGATCCTTCCGTCAAATACCTTCCACCTCCACTGGTCCATCAAGTAGCCAAAAGGCAGGAAGGCAATCTTATCCAAGGCAATGCTCATGAGAAAGTTGATGGTGCTTTCTACAAACCAGTAAGACAGTTAGGGTTTGAACTAGCATTTCATCTGTTTTATTGCAAACTTTTCTGTAGATGTGTGGGCCGTACCTTGATTGTCCTCCACTTTGTCCAGCAGGCCAATGCTCTGAAGATGTTTAGGTGTGGAAACTGACAGGGCCAGTACGTCACCAATGGCCTCATGGAATCCAGGGTTGGCGCCGTCGCGGAAAGAAATGGGTTGATCCTTATACTGCAAGAAGTATTGAACGTGGCCCATCTCATGGTGCACAGTGATGAGGTCGTCCATGGTCACCACCGTGCACTGCTTGATCCTAGAGATTGTAAGAGAATGGGGAAAAGTTACCAGCGAGGTTCACAAGATAAAATGTGGGAAGGAAAAGGCTAGAAAGCTGTTGTTTCAGATGTCTCTACATCCTCCCTTTATCAAATAAACAAGAGGAGTTGTTGAAATTACGGTTTGTTTGGCTTGGGAGACATATTAGGACAGTTCATAAGATATAGGCTCTGTCTAAAACTAGCGAGCTGCCTTGTTGTCCACCGCTTATAGGAAGCATAGTGACTGAATTAAGACAAATCGTCTGTACAGAGAAACTTTGTATGCCAGAAACTAATACTGCTCCACATGTAAAGCACATGAGAGACTTACTGTAACTCACTGTAACTTGTTAAATTAATAACATGACCCTTGTGAAAAAGAAGTATGCTTTAAAAAGAAAACTTATAAGAAAACCAGAAAAATTAATACCAAAAAAAGGTACAAAAGCTGTCAGTGGGGCAGTACCTTTTCAAAGGTACCTTATTTACCCCTAAATGGTGTATAATGCTTCTTTAAAAGTACATCTTAGTACTTAAAGTGTACATTTGTACCTAAATTATACATATTTGTACATCCTGAAAAGGCCACACTGACCAATAAAATTAAGCACATTCATTTTTTAAAATGAAATATACTAATAAGCATTGTTTATGTCCATTTTAATTATAATTAAACAATAATTAAGCAATTTCCACCACCTTGGATGGATTTTTGGACATTTTCAGAACAAGCTTCATGTTCATTTTCGGAAAAAAATGTTCTTTTTTACAAACGGTATCATATTATTAAACTAATGTATCAAACCGCTCCTGTTCTAGTGTAGACCATCTTACTTTGGTATGATTAACGCACCTGAAGTCTTTGCGATTGTAGAAGTCCCAAGCTGATGCATGGCAGACTACTTCACGTCCATCTGTCGGCTTTTCTAGCATGGACTTGTTCCAGAACTCAGGAGGCATGGGCAGAAGACCCAGAGAAGTGAAGAACCGGTCAGATTCCTCGAACATCCGCTTGGGGTCCCAGCCCTAAAGGACCAAAGAGCATCTCACAATCAGAGGACACCATGATTACAGACATTTACAGGTATGTAAGATATCAGGGCTGTTTGTGTCTTTCATATGCTACTACACATTGTTACAAAAGACTTCACCAAATGATTCTTTACCAAGATGGTTATTTATATATTTAGCTTTTATTTTAGGAAATATCAGTTTACATTTCCAAACATCATTTTTGTAATGTTTGAATTTAAATAATCCAGTGACAGTTTGTGTGCACATGGCGGCATAAAACGTGTCTGTCAAACCTATTTGCACTCATGTAAACAAGATATTTGTTGCTATTTACACTTGGTGCAAACAGTATCTACCACTATTTACACTTTAAACAGTCTCTGCTTTTAGAAAATGACCCCAGTGGGGCTTTCTCCTAGAGTTCGGACTGTGGGAATAAAAATATATAAAAGAATGTGTTTTTAGTTGTAATCTTACTTGGGCAATCATGGCTGGCGTGGCATCCACTTGTGTGGCATCAGGGTATGGAATGGCAAGGTCCATGATAGCAGACCATGTTTGGGCCCACATATTTCCTGAGAAAAACCAAGCAGAGAAGAACGTCAGCCAACTGAAAGGCAGAATGTGAGAGATGGTGTAGTATCTCAGATCAGTGACACTGGGAGAAACCACTGGGCTCGGAATCCCGAGCCATTTAATCTCCATTCATGTGGAACCATTGCGTGCACACAAACACAAGTACACACAGTTTCCCAAACGTGCAAATGTAGCTACTGATATGTACGCACACACAGTCACGCTTGATGATTTTGAAAGCACATTAAATCCTGTCGATTGCTTTGGAGTTGCCGCAAACGTCTACAGAATATCAATGTAAACCATCAAGAAAAAAAATCTGGATGGTGTTGTTTTTTAGCAGAAATTATGTAGATTTCATCTAGTTTTTCATGTTTAACCACTTCAATAAATATCAAATCATCAAGAAATCAAATTTTGTCAAAGCATGACACTCTCTGTATTAAAGTATGAAGTACACAAAGTCTCATGAAAATGTAAAAGTTCCTCAAATTGTGACTGAATTATACGTAAAGCAAGTAAAGTGCACTCCTTTTATAATCACTGGAGTTGTCGGTCAGTTCAGTATGATACTATAAAGGAAAATATTTAAAATGTTCTCTATAAAAATTAGGTTCGTGCTGAATACTGTTGTTAACAGTTAATTTTATTTGCATCTCAGTTCTTTACATGTGCATTTTCAAGACGTACACATGTAATATTATTACCAACTGCACTTACTAATGCACAACAATAGTAATTTAATGATTAAAATATCTTTATGAAAAAAGAAATTCCCACCTTATCCACTGAGCCCTACCAAATTAGGTGTTGGTGGCACCGTTGTGTTATTGCCGTCAAATGTTAGTCTGGAGCCCTGCATTCTATTCTGTTCTGTTCTATTCTATTGTATTCTTTTCTGATACAGTAGTGGATGATGGTGGTACATCACCTTACCCAGAAAGCTCTAGTCTTCTAAACGGGGCCAAAATATGTAATTAAGTAGATTTTAGTAAGTTAGACATTATTAGTTAGGAATATAGATCCGAAATAAATAGGCATAATTAGTGAAAACTGTAATAATTTATGTTTTGTCCAACACAATCTCATGGCAGTTCATAGTTATTTTACAGTACATTTTGTCAAATTGGTGACCTATTCATGCATTTTTATATGATCTGCTTACGCCCCAGTGATAGTCATGTTTAGGGGTGGACCTGCATGCTTACTTTTTGTCTAAAAATGATAAATTTCAGATTAATTGACGTGAAAACGCAACCTCGTAAAATAGTCAAAGTACATTTTCCTGTGAGATTGTATTGATTTTGTCACAAAACACAAGTTGGGGACTAACAAAAACCTGCGGCTAACAAAGTTTTTCTGTTGATTGATTTTCTGTGTAGATTTTTATTGTGAAAGCTGCATTTTTCCTGATTCTAATTTAAATTTAAATTCCCATGAAGTAAAAGGGAGCCATTTTTTAAACCAGTATGTTTAGATAACATGTGTTACATGTTTTTGGTAAGACATTTACTACCCAAAGCATAAAAAGTACAAAATATGTTATTACAGTATGTATATTTCATCTCTCACCGAGCAGATGCGCTGGAATTGGTCCTTTAAGGTTGATGTATTCTGCTCCATATTTCTTGTACAGGGCCCTGCGCACATAGGCGTGAATGTTGAGGTAGAGCGGTTCTAGATCTTTCCACAAGGCCTCCAGATCCTGTTCAAAGGTGGGGGTCTCATACAAGGAACGCCAGAATGCCCCATTATCCGTGTGACCTGATATTAGATAAACAATCAACTTCATTCATTCAGAGTTCTCAGGAACTATTCTTAATGTGACTAATGTTTATTGCAACCTGGAAAAAGGTTGTAAAATGTGGCCTGAAAACTAAATTCACAGAAAGATATTATCTTTCTCCAGCTGTCCCGTGTTGCAAGAGGTCCTCATACAAAAAGTGCTTTATTTCCAGGCACTTACCATTGCTCTGTGCAGCTAAGTTGGCAAGCTCCACATATCTCTTGTAGCTGCTACGGAGCTCTCTGCCCGAGGCATTACGCCAACCCTGCCAGGCGAACAGCAGCTCGTCATAATCCCTGGACTCGGCCATGATCTTAGTCAGATCTGGGAAACAAAACACAAACGCATCAAAAACAGCCTATAAGGGGGTTATAGTAAGCAACTTGGCAGGCTGTGATATGAAAAACAGACTCTGTAAGCACTTTCATTGTTCACTGTTCCACTACGAACAGTTTGTGGTTAGTGTAACTAACAAAAGACAGAAAAAAGGCACAGTGAGTGTTTGCAAAGCATCTGCATAACTTTTAAAACATCAAAACAATTTCTTAAAAGTCATGTCTAAGAGTGTTCAAATTGTTTGGAGTCTAAGAATTTTCAAAGTTTTTTAAAAACCTCTTTCTGCACACCAAGGCTGCATTTATTTGATCAAAATACAGTAAAAACAGCCTTTGTCCAGTTTTTTACAGTGGTGATAACACTGTTGTGGGATTTTTCTTTTGCTGTTTGACCACATGGAAACGCAAAAACTAAATTTCTCCAGTTTATCAAAACAGAACCCAGAAATGAGAAAAATGTCCATATGCTAATGTTTTTATTAAAAGGAAGTTCAGAAGAACAGCATTTATTTGAAATATAAATATTTAGTTACATATATGTCTTTATTGTCACTTTTGATCAATTTAATGCATCCTTGTTAAATAATAAAAACAATAATAATAAAAACTGAACCCAATATCTTGAATGGTATAGAAAAATGAATGCATGTGAACTCACCTGGATCTAGAGGCAGACAAGTTGATTCATCTTTGCAGACTGTGGCTACACTGTACAGGGTCTCCATGGATGCTAGCAAATTATTGTACTATAAAAATGGAAAAATATTAGAAGTCTTAATACAGTCTTTCAAAAAGCCTAAGTTCAGCTCTATCAAAAATGACTGTAACCTCCTGTTAATTACGTAACACAGACAAAGATCTATTTATCTATATATTTGTCTGTCTTACCTCTATGAGCTCTTTTTCAGGAAGTGCAGCTCTCTCAAGGTCACTCAGTTTTGTCAAGATTCTCTTCACCGACTCGTCCTGGAAGTCGCTGGTGTCGAACTTACGAGCCTCTAGTCCATAGACTTTTGTGTGGTTGGCCATCTCCAAGTTTCTTTGCAGCTAAAGCCAAAAATTGCAGCGTGAGACTCTGAGAATGAGTGCTGTTTGTAGAATAGAGAGCGGCCAGGGTCTCACCATGATCTCCTTGTTGGGTTCAGTGATGTCAGTGTTGTAGGTCCAGGAGGCTTCAGTGTAAGCGTTCCAGACCTCCTCGGCGGTGCTGTTGTATTTGTCTAAGAACTGCTTGGCCAGTATCTCATCTGTTACTTTACCTGAGGGATTCAAAACGTGAGAATGAGTTCTGCTCGATTTCTGAGATATATGAGGTAGCAGCATCTTAAAAATTCAAAAACATAATCAGAAAAAATAAATCAGGCTTGATAAAGTCTAACTTTCACATTAAAGAGGGAAAAATTTAATCTTCCCTATGGAAAAAAAACATGCAAATGTATATTAAAGTACACTTTAGCATACTTTAAAAAAAACACAGTACATATTAAGTTGTACTTAAGAGGAACTGTTAAATGCAGGAGTACTTAAAGGTGAAGTCTGACAGATTTTCTTGTCAAAATACATTCCCTCATCCCAGTTTATTGTTCATTTACTACTATAATGGGTTTATCTTCCTTAAAGAAATTAATATTTGGTTATAGAAGTGCATGTTTGCAAATATGCTTTATTTCTGTAATTTCGCTAAACGACAGTAAGGAAATAATTTGCTTTCAAACAATATACTTAAGTGCAAACCGAATAATGTTTTTAGATGCTTAATTGCATGTTCATTTTTAATTAAATTAAAATGTATTATAGTTTAAATTAACATGAAGTGCAATTAGTTGAACTTTTAATGTTATCTAACAAATCAATATGTTAAAAATATTATTAAAACAATGATGTAAAATGTACTTTTCATTAAAATGTATTTAGAATTTTACACTATTACAAAGTTCACTTTTTAAGAAATTTAGTCATGAAAGTGTACACTCTTGTGGCCTTTAATTTCATTAATTTTACATTATAAGTGCATTTAAAAAATACACTACCACCAAGTTATCAATGCAAGTTATTAATGTTTTTTTAAAAGTCTCTTCTGCTCACCGAGCCTGCATTTATTTGATCCAAAGTACAGCAAAAACAGTACAATTTTGAAATATTTTTACTATTTACAACTGTTTTCTATTTGAATATATTTTAAAATGTAATTTATTCCTATGATTTCAAAGCTGAATTTTTAGCATCATTATTGCAGTCACATGATCATTCAGAAATCATTCTAATATTCTGATTAAAACATTTATTATTATTATTATGTTGAAACAGCTGAATAGAAGTTTTGAATGATTTCTGAAGGATCATGTGACACTGAAGACTGGAGTAATAATGCTGAAAATTTAGCTTTGATCACAGGAATAAATTACATTTTAAAATATATTCAAATAGAAAGCATTTATTTTAAATAAAAATATTTCACAGTATTACAACTTTTGATGTATTTTGAATCAAATAAATGCAGGCTTTTTAATGTTTCTTTAAGAAAACTTTTGACTGGTAGTGTATACCTTTAAGGGTTCAGGTACACTACATTCAGTACAAGTAAGCACACTTCTTTTCACAACCCTAAAAACATGGATCTGGCAACTCTGTAGGTAATAGACACAACATTTCCACCGGGTACGTTTATGTGCAGGTCAGGGGGCATGATTAAATGTGTTATTTGTAACACAGTATGTTATTTTTTTTAATGTAATTAACTAAATTAACAAGTTAAACTGGCTGTTCTAATAAAAATAGTTTCCAGACGTTCTTACCAATGTCTTCAGGGTAGCCTTCTGGTACTGGTGGCACCCAATTAAAATCAGGCCAGCCTAGCGTCTCTCCCGTCTTTGCGTTCTGTTCCTGCAGCCAGGTAGTAACCGGCTGGAAATAGCTCATCAGGGGGCTGGCGTCCATTTTGTCAGTTCCCAGAGCCTCTTGTAGCACCTCTGTCCAAGGCTTTGAAGAGCCAGACTGTAAGATTTTCCTTCCAGAACAGAATGACATAACATTTAATCCCAATGTACAGACTTTCCATTCATTGTGATGATACAGCGGTTTCATCCAAGCCACCCGCAGTGGCTTTGTATACTCAATACATACTCTAAAGCTGCTCCGGCCTCTTTGGATCTGTAGATATCGCATTTGTGCAGAGGTCCGGTATGTCCAGCCTCCTGACATAATTTCTGATGGAACTGGAACTGCAGAATGAAGCTCACAAAGTATCTACAAAGAGGTAAAATGAGGAAGAAAATGTTACAGTATCTTCTCTGAGCAAATCATGAGTTTTGATTATTGATCGCTTGTTTTGCATAGGCAACTCATGATAAGAAGCCCACCTGATGTACGGTGTGTTTCCAGGAATGTGATATTTCGCTCCAGCATCAAAATGCTCCTCTGTACGTTTGGTTGGTGGACAGATGCCTTGATATTTTGTCCTAATGATAGAAGAAATATTCATATTTAAATTAATAAAGTACTGTTAATTTACATTTAAAACAAAGATCTTATCTTAGTTGGCTGATAGCTTGAAAAAAAACCTAAAAATGTAAGTAAATTTAACTTGCATATACACTACTACACTGTAAAAAATAAAAATCACAATTTGTTGAGTCAGCTTAGAATAATTTGTTACCCTGCTGCCTTAAAATTTTAAGTTCAGTCAACTAAAATAAGTTTATTCAACTTGAAATGTTAAGTTGTACTAAGTAACAACTTAGATATTTGTGTTTGCTAAACTTAACAGATGGGTAAGTAACCCAGCTGCCTTAAAATTTTAAGTTGATTCAACTAAAATATCTAAGTTGTCACCATTTCAAGTTGAATAAACTTTTTTTGAGTTGACTGAACTTAAAAGGCAGCCAGGTTACAAATTATTTTAAGTTGCCTCAACAAATTGTTTTTTTACAGTGTACAGTAAGTAGTGTTTTTTAATGTTTTAAAAGAAGTCTGTCATGGTCAGAAAGGCTATATTGATTTAATTAAAAATACGGTAAACAAAAAATAAAGTAAAAACAGGAATATTGTGAAATATTGCTGTAAAATAACCATTTTCTATTTAAATGTACCTTAAAATGTAGTTTATTCCTGTGATAGCTGAATTTTCAGCATAATTACTCTAGTCTTCAGTGTATCATAATCTTTCAAAATTCATTCTAATATGCTGATTTACAGCTCAAATGTATTTTAATTATAACAGCTTATTATTGTTGTGGAATCTGTGAAGTTTTTTTTTTTAGGATACATTAAATAATAGAACAGCATTTGTTTGAAACTTATCTTTTGTAACATTATAAATGTCTTTACTGTCACTTTTGGTCAATTTAATACATCGTTGCGGAATAAAAGTTTTATTTTTTTTTTTCTAAATAAATAAATAAAAATCTTACTGACCCCACACTTTTGAATGGTAGTGAATAAAAAAAGTAAGCAAAAATATGTTTGTTTGTTTGTTTTTAACAATGGAATAATATTTAACAATGGAAACTATTTTTTATATTATATTATCATGTTTAATATTAAACCTGTGAGCCACCAGTTGTGAAAAAGAAGTGCACCTAATTGTATTAAATGTGTGCTTGTAGTGTACAAGTATATACAGATACACAAGTATATTTTTAAGGACAGTATAGGCTTGCTATAATAGCACACATGATCCATTGACAGAGGATTACGTAACCAGATTCCAAAAATTAAGTATTAAATTACATTTTAAAATACTCGTAATCAGGCTACAGTTACTTTTTTTTATTAATTACATGGTTACATATTATTCACACAATAGCACTAAACTAGCAGTAAACAAATGAAATATTTCATTTCTTTAGTAAGTATTTTATTTTGATTGTTGTTGTTTTAAAATGCCTTATTTTCATTTAAACAAGTTAGGTCAAAGTAATCTAAAAGTAGTCTAATTATATGACCTAAATGTAAAATGGATTACTTTACTAATTACAATTTTTGTCATGCAATTTGGAATCAGTAACGTACTGCAATTTGTAATTAATCTACCCATATTTGCCCATTGCTGAGCCCAATTTTCTATTATGAAACCCTTTTTTTTGTTTTTGTTTTTTACCTGAGGTACCACCATTCTGCGTTGTAACGTTCAGGTGGTGTTTGACCACTAAACACACCCCAGCGCCACTGATCAATAAGGTATCCAAAAGGCAGGAAGGCGATCTTTTCCAAAGCCATCTTCAACAGGTAGTTGATGTCACTCTCTACAGAATATCAAAGACGTAATTATAATGTCATTATTGTAGGTTTACATGATGAGTATCATTCTGAATGTCTTTCACCTACCAGCATCATCAGTCACTTGGTCCAGGAGTCCGATGGTGTGGAGATGTTTGGGTGTGGACACAGACAGAGACAGCACATCCCCTATGGCCTCATGGAAGCCAGGATTGGCTCCACCACGGTAGCTGACCGGCTGGTCTTTGTACTGAAGGTAATATTCAACATGGCCCATCTCGTGATGCACGGTGAAAAGCTGCTCCATGGTCACAGTGGTGCACTGTTTGATTCTGTCAGGGATCACACATTTCGCTATATTATATATTTGATGGTGATTTAATTTTTTTTTTTTAATATTAGAATAATTCCTGCCTATTCCTCCCAATCTCTTCCAATATTTTGAAACAACTAATTAACAAATTTGTCGCCACTGTGCAACAATATGAATGACTTCACTGAGATATGATTAACGTACCTGAAGTCTTTGCGGTTGTAGAAGTCCCAGGCAGAGGCATGGCAGACCACATCCCTTCCATCTGTGGGTTTCTCCAGCATGGACTTGTCCCAAAACTCAGGAGGCATTTCGATCAAACCCAGAGAGGTGAAAAACTCCTCGGACACCCGGAACATGTGAGTAGCATTATAACCCTGTGGATACAAATGACCTTATCACTCTCTGGAGCACTTAGGATGTTGTTCACCCATCAAGATGTAGTTTTGTTTGCATACTTTATCAACCATGGTGTTTGTCACATCTACATTGGGCTTGTCAGGAAAAGGGACCATCATGTTGTAGATGTTGTTCCACGTTTGTGACCACATGTTGCCTGAAATAGAAACCATACACAATGAGAACATCACCGCAAGCACCCAAACTTCCTTCTCAGCAATCGCAAATATTTTGAATTTCAATTGTTATATATGACAATCACAATGTAGAAAACAAATACATATGACCGCATGAACCGAACCGTGTTGTCCGTGTTGTTACGCAAGAGAAAATAATACTTGAATTTATAAAAATGACCCCATTCAAAAGTTTACACACACTTGATTCCAAAATTGACAGAGTATTTTTAGTGTCTTTCGCACTGATCTAAAAAAAAAAAAGTGAGCTGGTCTCACCGGGACGTCGACCCCAGGGAGTTAATACTGTGTTGTTACCTGAATGATCCACAGCTGTTTTGTTTTGTTTTTTAGTGATAGTTGTTCATGAGTCCCTTGTTTGTCCTGAACAGTTAAACTGCCTGCTGTTCTTCAGAAAAATCCTGCAGGTCCCACAAATTATTTGGTTTTTCAGCATTTTTTTTGTATTTGAACCATTTCCAACAATGACTATATGATTTTGGGATCCATCTTTTCTCACTGAGGACAACTGAGGGACTCCTATGCAACTATTACAGAAGGTTCAAATGCTCACTGATGTTCCAGAAGGAAAAACAATGCATTAAGAGCATGGGGGTGAAAACTTTTGAACACAATGAAGATTGTGTACATTTTTCTTATTTTGCCTAAATATCGTATTTTTTCATTTAGTACTGGCCTTCAGAAGCTACAGAAGATACTTGCATGTTTCCCAGAAGACAAAATAAGTTAAATTTACCCTGATCTACAAATTCTTAATGCATCACGTTTCCTTCTGGAGCATCAGTGAGTGTTTGAACCTTCTGTAATAGTTGCATATTAGTCCATCAATGTGAAAAGATGGATCTCAGAATCATACAGTCATTGTTGGAAATTATTCAAATACACAAAAATAATGAAAAACCAATTAATTTGTGGGACCTGAAGGATTTTTTTTCTGAAAAACAGCAGGCAGTTTAACTGTTCAGGACAAACAAGGGACTCAAGGTGTATGTAAACCTTTGACTTCAACTGTACAGTAAATGCAGTCTGAATGTCTTTTCATGTCTATGTGGGCACTTTTTGGCCATAGTATACTAAAATGAGGACCATATTTTTTGCTGTATGTCAAAAATTTGGCTTTGTAAAACTAGTTGTGTAATTACATTAATAATACACCATCTTTAATCATTCATAAATTTGTATTTTTCACAATCTGATGAATTTACCCAGGAGGTGGGCGGGGATGGGACCCTTGAGGTTGATGTATTTAGAACCGTAGTAGTCGTAGAGCTTTCTGCGGACGAAGGCGTGCAGGTTTTGGTAGAGAGGTTCCAGCTGTTTAAACAGAGTCTCTAGGTCTTGCTCAAAGGTTGTAGAGTCGTACCAGGAACGCCAGTAATCGCCTGTATCTTTAAAGCCTGAGGAGAACAGATAAGAACAATGGGGCGTCAAATCTTTCTTTGTCTTTCTCCAGTCTCCAATCATCCAAAAGAATTACTCACTCACCGTCCATCTTTGATGCGTTGTTGCTGAGCTCCACAAACTGAGGGTAGAGGGATCTAAGTGGAACCCCTGAAGCATTGTGCCAGCCTTCCCAGGCATACAAAAGCTTTTTATAGCTTCTTGAAGTAGCCATGATATCTGTGAGCTCTAAAAAAGCACATAAAAAATGTAAATGCATAATTAAGGGAATAGTACACTCAAAATTTGTAGTTAAAATGTAAAGTTTGCGCCTTAATCAGAACAGATTTGGAGCTTTTTGCAGCTTTTTGCTTCATGTTAATTTAGGATTATTTAGATTTTTTTTTATCAGCTGTTTGAATTCTCATTCTGCGGCACCCATTCACTGCAAAGGATGCATTGGTGAGCAAGTGATGTAATGCTGCATTTCACCAAATCTTTTCTGATGAAGAAACAAACTGATTTACATCTTGGATGGCCTTAGGGTAAGTATATTTTCAGCGAATATTCATTTTTAAGTGAGCTATTTTCAGTGCTGACTCTGTAGTAAACAGCTTCTTGTTCAATATTTAGGTTGTGCTGAGTGTTGCAGATAAGCCCCAGATGAAGAAAGGGCGTTTGTTTACAACTGTGTTCCGGATTTTTGTGGTTCACAGAAACTAAATCAGTGCAGTTTCTCAGAAAAAAGCCTTAAACGGAATCTTTTAGGAGCACAGGATACAACATGTTGATTTTAGCTTTGGATCATATGCTGGATCCATGAAGTGGAGGATAGAAACAGTAGGCAAGAGTTAATGGACATCAGATAGAAGTTAGTTCTGTGTATTTATACGGAGTTAGAGTTATTGCTGTTTGTTTGTGGCTTTTCGTGTACATGTATTTGGAGATGGAAAAAAACACACATCCGTTGCAGTTATAAGCAAGTTCTGTCCACATGAATGAAAACACTGTTAGAACAAACATGTGATTTCACCCAGAGAAGCAGTTAACAGATAGTTTTGGGTTTTGAATATTACAGAGATTAATGATGTTATTAGCAGATGTGAAACTGTGTTGTGACATGGTTGTAATGGTGCACTCTTCAGATGAAAGCAACCTTTCAAGATGAGCTAAACACTTTAAGTACAATGTTCTGTTGGTTAGGCAACAAAAATTGTTAACCTAACAGTGCTAATGTAAACAAACATTTAGTAAAAAAGGCAAGTGAAATCAAGTGGTAGGGATTTTACAAGAATTCTTACTTAAGGTCACATTTTATTTTAAGGTCCAAATTTTCACTTCACGCTTATTATTTGCTGCTTATTAATAGCTAGTTGTTAAGTTTAGGTATGGGGTCGGATTAAGGGATCTAAAATATGCATAATAAGGCATTAATATATGTACTAATAAACAGCCAATACGCTAGTAATATTCATGTTAGTTAGTAAGAATTGGTCCTTAAAATAAAGTGTTACCCAGAGTTATATATGGGGTGTGCTTATATATATATATATATATATATATATATATATATATATATGTATATAGTCTATGATAGTAATTGTTGTTTGGCCGGGCCTACTCTTACGGGAAGAAAAAGGTGGGTATGTCTTTTATAATTTTATCATCTGATATAGTTAATATAGCACGAAGAATACAGTTTTTTTTTTTCTCCAAATATCAGCATGATTGCAAATGTGGTATTGGTTTGATGAACAGGGCTGTGTTTCCCAAAAGCATTGTAAACCTAAGTTGATCATAGCTCCATTGATGACAGTGGTTACACGACCAACTTAGGCTTAGTATGCTTTTGGGAAATGCAGCCCAGTTCAATAAACAAGAATTTAATATTAAGTGACTTACATTTTAGACACAGCAGTTCTTGTTTTTGCTGTTTTTAGACAATGAAACCACAGCAGAACCGTTTTGCATCTCTGAGCAACACATGATGGTATTTCGTTACTAAATTAATCAGCCGTTTGAACGAATCGGTTGAATGAATGACTCAATGACTCACTCATGCAGTGATTTGCCGCTAACTACTGGTGATTTTAGGTTTATTTTTAAAGTACATTTCCCTTTTTTCCCCCAAAATAATTTCAAATATCAGTATTCAACATTTTTCATTTTAAAAATCAAAACAGGTTAACTGCATTCATGTCCTGCATTAATCAGTCCATGTAAATGCATCTAAATGCCACTTCAGGTGCAGATTCTGTGCCATCTTTGCATTACAAACACACATTTTAATACTGATTTGATTTGACTGGTAACAGCTCTATGGTGTCTTACTATTTGAATTTATTGGTTACATTTAAGAATTTGACACAAAAGATGATGCATACATTTAATTAGGTTCTAAAAGGTTAGGGGAAAAAAAGGCTAATTTCTAATTTCACAGACAAAATCATTCACTACTGTATGTTTACTAAAGATTTTGTTAGCAGAACAAAAATAAATGAGCTCTTAACTGTAACTATTCTGTAAAAGCAATACCGTACTCTCAATCAGGCTGCTGTCCTCAATCATGTAATCTGTCTGCAAAGGTGTAATTGCTACTTTTGCTTACTCAGTTGTGATTAGTGTTCTTTGTTTAATTTCTTCAGCTAACCATTCCCTTGCAACAAGTCTAAAAACAATTCCTTTGTTGTATCCCTGTTGAAAAAATAGCATATGGTGGTTAGGTATGTTTTGAAGCATGGCAGCTGGTTTAAGCTGGATCTGCTCTGGTTATAAGATGGTTATGAGCTGTTTTAAGATGGTTCTGAACAAGTTGTAAACTGGTTATGAGCTGGTTTAAGCTGGTCAGGTGCTGGTCCAAAGATGGTCCTTTTCAGCTAGCTCCTCCTCAGGACCAGCTCAAACCAGCTAATGACCAACTAAGGACCAGCTTAGCTTAAACCAGCTCAAACCAGCTGCCATGCTTCAAAACATACCTAATCAGCAAATGCTGTTGTTTTTTGTTTTTTTTTCAACAGGGATTGCAAGCACTTCTACTTCTTTATTTTGACCATTACTGACACACATCAACAAAGTGTTGGGAGCGTTTCTCACCAGGCTCCAAAGACCAGCATTCCTCTGAAGGGGGACACACCTGTGCCTTTGAGTAGATGCTGTCCATCTGGCTCAGAATGGTATTGTACTAAGAAAACAAAGAGAGCGATCAAAACATGTCTTGATGCGTCTACAATAGCTCTTCTTCCACAGCTCCAGCAGTCAACTCACCCGCCCTCTCTCTGTGGTGGGGAGATTGGCGGGTCCCAGAACATTGATCTTCCTGATGATTTTCTTCAGGTCTGGGTTAACGAAGGTGTCCATGAGAGCATCACTGAAGAGAGCCTTTGCTTTTTTACCCCATGCTTCTGTGAAAGCCTGCTCTTCCAAAGATGCAGCAACCTGAAGGAAACAATAAAGAGAGTCTAATTATTCCAGTGGTCATTATTAATGAGACAGACTTTCACAGAAATATCATGTGGTTAATTAAATTCGTTTTCATCATTTAATGAAATGCAAACTGATCAGTCAGTAATAATAGTAACAAACATTTCTGAAAACAGTGCTAATTTGCAGTTCAGTAAGTGAGTCAGAAGATGTTGATTCAGCAACTGCTCTGATCGTTTTAGTCAATTGTAGGATTTGTCAGACTGATTCAATCCCATAACTTTTTGGAGTGTCTTTTGGAGTTTTAATTGACTAAGTCATTAAACGAACAGGCTCATAGTATTAATTTATTTAAGAATCAGACTAGCCTACACTAGACACATTGCAGATTTTTGCTTAACACACACACACATTTATAACAGATATGATTTATTTTGCCCTGGCACTTAGGATTTTGTTGAACAGCAGCAGAGAAAATGCAATTCAAATAACCAGGCCTGTATTTCTTGTCGTTTATATTCTTTTCCACTCAGAAAGACAGATTACAGTGCAAATGCAGTTTCTTGTTGATGAATTGTATGTATTTCAGTCAATTTAATTATGTAATCTTGAGCTAGCAGTTATTGCGTGTGCTGTGACTAAGCCTGATGCTTATGTGGGAGAAATGGGTTTGAGTCTTAATAACTTTGTCAAGTTTTCATATCTCTTTCCCTTCCCATGATTTTCTGTTCTCCCTCTGCATTCTCTGTTAATAATCATTTCTTGCTCTCCCTCAGTCGTAGAACAGTTTCAAGTTTCTTTCATTCTTGTTATGTTTTCAATAAGAGCTTGAATTGCTTTTGCAGCAACAAGGGGTGAAATGAAGTGACTGAGTTCACACCATCCATCAATTTATTCTTCGAGCCTTGACAGGAAATGATTTCTTTAGGGGAAAATTTATTTTGGGGAACACGAACAGCACCTGAAACAATCCAGACTGAGGTATAAAGCACCATATGCCATAAAAACAGTAGTGTGCCTGCTGTGGAGAGACTTTTAGTTGTGTCAGACATCACTGAGCTGAGAATGTGCCTGTATTGTCAGGGACAATGATTTCTCCCACACTGTGTGTATTTGACAGACTTAGGTCATGTGTTGGGTGAGGGATGTGGGGATATAGAGGAGAAATTGGATATTTGTCCAAGCATTGAGCTTCCCAAAAGGATTTCAAAGCTTTATGAAAGATTTACATGTTCTTACAAAAGAAGATTTGGAGGAACGTTGGTAAAGAAACAGTTTTGGTGACCATTGGCCTCCATTGTATGGCCAGAAAATACTACAAAGAGACATTCTTTAAAATATACTGGATATTTTTTATGTTCTGCAAAAGAAAGAAAATCATAATGTTTGGAATCCTGTTTACATCACTAAATAAAAAATGTAAAAAAAATTTAATTGCGGCTTATCTCACGCTTCTGACTTTTTTTCGTGCAAGTGCGAGTTTACATCATGCAATTCTGATTTTTATTTCTCAGAACTGCATAATACAAGCTCGCAGTTCTGACTTTATCCGAACTGCAAGATATAAACTCACAGTTCTGAGAAATGAAGTCAGAATTGCAAGATATAAACTTAAATTTCTGACCTTTTTTCTCAGAATTGTGTGATATAAAGTCGCAGTTATGAGAAAAAACTCAGAATTCTGAGATTTAAACACAATTTCGAGGGAAAGTCAGAACTGCAAGATATAAATTCACAATTCTGAGAAATAACGTGAGAATTGAGATTTAAACACAACTGTGACTTTTTTTTTCTCAGAATTGCGAGTTTGTATCTTATTACTGTGACTTTTTTTCATAGAATTGCAAGTATCTGGTCATTTTAGCCTTGTAACATGCAATTGCAAGTCAAAATTGTAAGATATAAACTCGCAAATTCTGAGAACATATCAGTCTTTTCCCCCTTTAGAACTGGACTTTATAACTCACAATTGCGATTTTGTATCTCACAAATCACAAAAAAGTCAGAATTGCAAGAAGAGTCAGAATTGTGAGAACTTTTTTGAGTTTTTTTCTTGCAAATGCAAGTTTGTATCTTGCAATTGTGATTTTTTTTTCTTGCAATTGCAAGTTTATATCATGCAGTTCTGAGAAAAAAGTCAGAATTGTGAGTTTATATGTTGCAATACTGACTTTATAACTTGCAAATGTGAATTTATATCTCACAGTTCTGAGAAAAAAATCAGAATTGCGAGTTCGTATTACGCAGTTGCTTCAATTGCGAGGGAAAAAAAAGTCTGAATTTCGAGAGAAATGACCTTGACCTAATTTTTTATCGGGGCTCCATAATAATGTTTTAGAATGACACGAGGGTGAGTAAATTATGACAGAATTAATTTTTTTGGAGAACTATCCCTTTAAGACAAAAATTCTTTACACAAAGTTTAGTCTATTCAAAACCAAAGTTTCAAGCATGAATGGCTTTTCAAAAGTGACGCTCCATCACCAAATAAATCAGATATGATCACCAAGTTGTGGATTTGATTTTGCGCCCATTTGAATTTTTGTAAGCTTGCCTGCAAAAACAAACATCCCCAGACTGATTCATGTACAAATGATTCTTTTAATGAATCGCTCAAAAGAATCACAGAATTAGTCTGATGAATCTTTCACTGAATGAACTCACTGACTTGCAAGAGCTGTTAATGAATCAAGATCTGATTTCGTTTGCTGAAATGTGAGTTATTATATGTAGTGATGTACATTTAGTTCAGGATGTTAAACTTAAAGCAAGATTTTTACTAATTGTTAATTGTTCAGAAACAGAATTCTCAAGGAAACACAAAACACCATTAGTGTGGCACACAACAGTAAAATAATGCAATAAACATGAACTACATGATTCCACAAAAACAACAACAACAACTATACATAATTTTAAATAGAATATTATCAATTCCGCATCGTCACACAAAGTTTCACCAGAAGCGTCTTACCTATAAATAAATAAATCGTTTTAACAATATTTAGCTTTTCATACACATGTATGGTGTTATTATATGTAATATAACTTTTTGGTATAAATTAAAGGGGGTTTATATTCTTTACTTCCAAAAAAAGGTATAAAAAATACAATATATTATAAAATAAATGATTATTTAAAAAAATGTTTAGAAGTAAGTTTACATAAAATAATTTGTGTATATTTTAAATATTTTAAGGCAACAACAGGGGTTTAATCTAGCATTTTTACATTCTTTTTCTGTTCAAATTCCTAACATTTTTAGTGTACATTCTTCCTAAATGTTTATTGTATCCTGGTCTTGGGTGCGTCACTATTTCTTGATGTTTTACGGCGTCCTGCTGTGGACGTTTTGACCCCAGCATCCCTTCTCTGTTATGATAACCGCAGGGCGCGATGACCCTGTCACAGCGGTTGCGCTCATTAGCTCATGGGGTGATGCCTTTGTTGACCTGAGTGAGGATGAGCTTCCATCACTGATTAACAAGCTGGTGACATGTGCATTTATCTCCATTATCTCGCATCCTTTTGGTTTCCCTCAGAGATAAAGACAGCCAGCTTCTTGTTTTTTCACCTCTCCTTCCAAGGTCCCATTTGTTCTGTCATGTTTATGTAAGAATGTGATGATAAGTCAGAATGGGGTGCAAGGTTCAAGGCTTGACATGTACAAGTAACATCTTAACGACTTGCAAATGACAATATAAAGAGGGAGATGAGCTTTAGAGCTCAATCTAGTGTGTGCTTGGCTCCCTGCAAACCTCCTTAAACACTTCCCTCTCTTTAATCGGCAGATGTTTGATGGGTATGGAATGTGAGTTTCCCCGAGCAGATTGTACTCGTTTTCCACCTCATTGTGTCTTTGAAGGATCTAAACTGTTTTTAAAGGGCCTGCTTGTGCTCTTTTCTGAGAGTTTTATTTTTGGAAGCTAATTAAAAGACCTCTTGACTGTTTGATCTGATGCGCTGACTGGCCTCACTTGATGCAGAAATGAAATTATGGGCTACACATAACCAGTCTGCCACAGAAAGAGAGCGTTTCTAATATATGGGAGTGGCATGGCAGTAAAGAGGATTGTGGAATTCGCTGCATGAATAATGCAGACCCTAGGGATGCATTTACATAAACAGTTCTGATTTTTTTTTACAGACATCTGGCACAGATCAGATTTTTGGCATCTGACTGAGGCCAATTTCAAATGTGGTTCTACTGCTGTATACTCTAAATAATAATTCAGTGGCTTTGCGAGTATCACAATAATAAAAAACTATACTACCTTGATAAAATCTCTAAATATCACTGAAGTTGGACATCCAACAGTTTACTTCATGAAAAGAAATTAGTATTTGACTTATGAATTATGTTTTTTGTTAAAGTTCAGTCAAAATATTTGAGAATAGAGAAGATCTATCTATCTTAGGGTAGAATATTACCGTTCGGTGGTGTGTGTTGGCGTTGGTGTTTTTAATTTTTTTATAAATATAAATTCATGTCCTCGTCACATTTTCTTGGTTAAAATGAACAATATTTGAAAAATAAAAATAATAATAATAATAATACTTTTTTTTTTACATTAATAATGTAATCAATATTCCATTTAATAAAGCCAAGTATAAATCTCATCTCTTCATTTATTCTAAAATAATATCTCAAGGCAGTAACAATTTATACAATATAAGTTTACATACACCTTGTAGAATCTGCAAAATGTTCATTATTTTACCAAAATGAGAGGGATCATACAAAATGCGTGTTATTTTTTATTTAGTACTGACCTGAATAAGATATTTCACATAAAAGACGTTTACATATAGTCCACAAGAGAAAATAATAGTTTATAAAAATGACCCCGTTCAAAAGTTTACATACGCTTGATTCTTAATACTGTGTTGTTACCTGAATGATCCACAGCTGTGTTTTTTATTTAGTGATAGTTGTTCATGAGTCCCTTGTTTGTCCTGAACAGTTAAACTGCCTGCTGTTCTTCAGAAATATTCTTCAGGTCCCACAAATTTTTCAGCATTTTTGTGTATTTGAGCCCTTTCCAACAATGACTGTATGATTTTGAGATCCATCTTTTCACAATGAGGACAACTCAGGGGCTCAAATGCAATTTTTACAGAAGGTTCCAACACTCACTGAAGCTCCAGAAGGAAAAACGATGCATTAAGAGCCAGGGGGTGAAAACTTTTGAACAGAATGAAGATGTGTACATTTTTCTTATCTGGCCTAAATATCTTTTTTTTTTTTCATTTAGTACTGCCCTTCAGAAGCTACAGAAAAATACTTGCGTGTTTCCCAGAAAACAAAATAAGTTAAATTTACCCTTATCTTTAAATTTCAAAAGTTTTCACCCCCAGGTTTTAATGCATTGTGTTTCCTTCTGGAGTATCAGTGAGCATTTGAACCTTCTGTAATAATATGCATTTTTTTATAATCCATCTTATTTTGGTAAAATAATTAACATTTTGCAGATTCTGAAAGGTGTATGTAAACATTGAACGTCTACTGTGTGTTCAGCTATTTTTTAATAGTTAAATTTTAAGTATTTTTGAATTTTTCAGTCATCAAAGCTTGGTAAATATTAGTCACAGACACAGAGATTTACTTTAAATTTCACCAAGCTGATTACTTACTAAAAACTCCCACAGATCATGTTTTTAAATTAGTCTTCCCCTTAACACCATTATATTGTTTATTCAAACAGATTCGAGAAAAAAGGCGGGATTTATTGCATGAACCAATCACAGCCGATCATAACTAGTCATACCCAATCATATTGCGATGAGGTCATTGCCTCCTCTCATGTGACTTTCCCCCATTCATTCTCAACTACCCCCCACCAAACTGACCGCGCACTTTAAGGGGTCTGTTAAAACTCATTGGGCTCAGGGGAGGTGACAGAGATGTGGACTTTACTTAAAATTACATTGATGCTGCCGTGTTTGCATGCAACATTTGCCGCACCACGGTTCATTTGGGGTCATGGCTTCCCACACAAGTTTTCAATGACAAAATCCAAGTTTTTCTCATCTAATTTCATTTGCAGACATAAGCGGCTTCTCGCCTGTGTTATTCTAAATCGCTGCAGTCATCAACAGTGCCTGAAAGGCACATCAGCATATGCCGCATTAGCATAACCTCTCGTCAACCATCTGTTGAATGCACACCATCAAGATGCCTACGGTCATGATGACTGCTAAAACAAAAATACCTGCTCCAGCAACCATGAGCAGCATCCTGTGACCGCGGCCTCTGAGGAATGAGTGCAACGGGCGTGTTGCTTTGATACAGTGCTGCTTTATCTTCATACGCAGTCAGGGTGAGTCCCACTCACAGCAACAACCTGGCCTCGCGCCCGCCGCCTCCGGTAGAGATGCCCGAAACGGAGGCTCTTTGATCACCTCGTTTGATGTGTCTGAAATAATAGACATCACACCAGGCCTCGCAGAGGTTCTGCCCAGCTCTCTATCAACTCTTTTTTATGGCTTTTATATTGTTGAGGTTTGGTTTAGATGTTGAACAGTGAGTTTGAGCTGTTAGCGGTGCCAGCACCCATTTGAAAAGCTGCGTGCAAGTGTTGAGACAGCTGTGAAACCGTGTTGAGACAGCTGTCTAAAGGAGGCGTGTGTATGTGTGTGTGTGTTTGAGCAATGATGACCACCTCGCCTCTGCATTTATCACACTGGCATCTTTTTGTTCACAGTCTGTATTAACTGAAGTGCATTTTGTTAAAATATGTTATTGGCTGATATGTTGGTAAGTCTTTGCAATAATGTCTCATTAGCTTAAGTAAGTTAATCCATTAAAGGCATAGTTCACCCTAAAATGAAAAATCTGTTATCATTTACTTACCTCTCAAGTTGTTCCAATCCTGTTGGTAATTAAACAGTTGCTGGTAGACATTGAAGTTCATAGTATGCAAAGCAGTCAAAAGTTTTTGAACAGTAAGATTTTTAATGTTTTTTAAAGAAGTCTCTTCTGCTCACCAAACCTGCATTTATTTGATCCAAAGTACAGCAAAAACAGAAAAAAATGAAATATTTTTACTCTTTAAAATAACTGTTTGAATATTTTTTTAAAATGTAATTTGATCAAAGCAACATTTTCAGTATCAATAGTCATCAGTCTTTAGTGTCACATGATCTTTCAGAAATTCTAATATGCTGATTTGCTGTTCAAGAGTTTTTTTTGTTAATATTATCAATATTTAAAACAGTTGAGTACATTTTTTCAGGGTTCTTTGATGAATAGAAAGATCAGAAGATCAGAATTTATCTGAAATAAAAAGCTTATGTTACATTATACAAGAAATGATAGAAATTCATGCTTTTATTTAAATAATTTATCTATTTCAGGTAAATGCTGTTCTTCTAAACTTTCTATTCATCAAAAAAACCTGAAAAATTCCTGCTCAACTGTTTTTAACATAATAATGATAATGATAAATGATTTTTGAGCAGCAAATCAGAATATTAGAATGATTTTAGAAGGATCACGTGACTGGAGTAATGATGCTAAAAATTCAGCTTTGAAATCACAGCAATAAATTGTATTTTTAAATGTATTCAAATAGAAAACAGTTATTTAAAATAGTAAAAATATTTCCAAATGTTACTGTTTTTGCTGTACTTTGGATCAAAAAACATTAAAATTCTTACAGTTTGACTGGTTCTGTGTATATATAATATTTTTATGTTATAGTATGTATATAATTAGTCTTTTATCATTGGGATTGTTTGATTACCAGCATTCTTGAACAGAAAAAACGAAATTCATACAGATTCTGAACAACGTGAAGGTGAGAAAATGATGACAAAATTGTTTTTTCTTAATTTTGGGGTGAATTATACCCTTAACTAACAATGATAAATACATTTATTACTGTAATTTATCTTTGCTAATGTTAGTTAATAAAAACAACTGTTCATTGTTAGTTCATGTTCTCATGTCCGGTAAATAATATTAAGGTACTTTTAATTTGATTTTATTAATGTATTCATTTTAATCATTAGAAAATGTAATAATTAACATTAACTAAGATTGATAAATGCTTCAGAAGTATTTTTCATTGTTAGTTCATGTTATCAAATACAGTTAACTAATGTTAACAAATGCAGATTTACTGTAAAATGTTACCTTTCTATTAAATTTATTGTTGTCAGTATTGAATATTTAATTACTTTTACGTTTAGATGACTTTTGTCTTTGTCAAACACAAAGTTGATTGTTTTTAACATCACAAATAATTAAAAAACTGTTAATTGTAATCTTAAGCATATCTCAGAATTAATATTATTTTTTGTGCCATGTTATTAATATTCTGAAATTGATTTGTTGCATTTACGGTTGATTTGTGTGTGTGTGTGAGTGTGTGTGTGTGTGTGTGTGTGTTTATTTTCAATTTAGTCAACACAGTGTTTTTAGAATTTATGTTGATTACGGAGGAATTTATCTCCTATAACATTGTCCATAAAATAATTATCAGCTTATCTATATTGGAAATTGGAAATGTGATCTGATTGCATAACATGATTGAGACTTTGCACTATGAAATGCACAACACTTGACACCAAATGCCATTTTAACATCTCAGTTGTTTCTCCTTGACAGCATTGATATCGACCTGTCTGCGCTGAATTTAAGTCCCACATCTATGCCCACCCATAAAACCCTTCTTCTTCCACCGGTCCAGGCTAGCTTGTTAGTCCCATGCAGCTAATGAGGCTGCTTCTTGGTTTCACAGTGGTCCTCGATTCCTTAGGCTTCGCTTCACCTCGCTCCTCCAAGCCTGTGATGATGTCTGGTCCTGGCTGTCTTGGTTTCCACCATCCTCCATTCCTCAGGCTCCACCATGGATCTCCATCCATCTGGTTCTGCCATGGTGATCCGTTTCACTGTTGGCTTCTCTTTTGCTGGCTCCTCCATGGGGGTCTCCAGCTGTGACGTGGTCCCTAGCCTCCCTCCCACTGAGTTTCATCATCAGTTTCCCTTCCCATTTCTTCGTTTTCGGTGTTAAGGATCTGTCTGCATCACGTCTTGTTTGGTTTAATTCCGGTTTTCTAAAGTAAACATGTCCTTGGTTGTTTCTGTGGTTTCTGATTAGTCACATTTGTGTCTTGTTTAGTTTCTACTTATTCCAGTGTGTGTATAAATAGCACTTTTTTGCTCATTGTGGTTCAGTCGTCTTTTGCACAAAGCTGTGCATTTATCTTTACCTTTTGGATCATTTGGAATTCTTGGATTACCTTCTTGTGTTTATTAATAAATACCTGCTACATTTAGATCCTTTACGCAACTTCCCCTGTCAGTTGTCAGTTGCTTAATTTTTCACAGCTGAGAATTATGTCTCAGAAGCTAAAAAAGAGCAAGGAAATGACACATGCTTGTGGTCTTATAATGATTAGTCACATCCTTAACATAAGTGTTACACTTCAGCAGTATGTTACTCAATAATCTCACAATTCTTGCTCCCTCACTGTAGTGAAACTTTACAGGAGTCCTAAAATGATTTACAACTAATCATAAGACACACAATAAAAACCCAGTAGTAAGTTGTTCGGTTATTACAGGCTGTCATTGAAATGGCTGATGGCAAAAAAGGCTTTATAGCAGAACCACACTGCCAAAATTCAACCGTTCCACATGGAAGGCAATCGTGGATCATATTACATCAAGTTTTGTGCAGTTGTACCTGTTAGACTACAAGCAGTATTACTAGGTGTCTGTAAAACACATAGATGTCACAGTACCTGCAGCTGCGAATTGTGATCTGTCAGGTTGGTGTTGTAGTTCCAGCTGGCCTCTGTGCTGAAGTAGAAGACCTCTTCGGCAGTTGCGTTGTAGTCTCTCACGAAGCTCTCAGCCCCTGCTTCTGTCGTAGGATAATCCCCCGGCATCCACTCGGGTTTCAGAGCCGCGCTCGTGCTGATGAGAATCAGCAGCACCACTGCCCGGTACATAATGGACCACAGCTGCAAAGTGAGGAACGAGAAAAGTGCAGGAATGAAAGTTCCCGGAGGAGCCGTCTGGACACGCTCACTGCTGGATGCTCCTGTCCAGTGGTTGTTTTCTATCTGTGTCCTTCCTTCCCCCTTTCCCCTTTTAATAAGGCACAGAGCAATCACAGTCGGCTCTTTTAAGTGCCAGTTTAACCCAACCCTCCCTCTCTCTTGAAAGATACACACAGTTGCTCTCGTTCTCTCTCTCTGTCTGTCCCTCCTACTTTCTCCTTCCTTCTCTCTGCCAGGCTTTCCCTCTACCTTTAACTTTTTCTGGACACCCTGATTTTTGTAGAAAGAAAAATGAGTTCTTAATTTCTCTAAGACAGCAGTGAAATTCTCAGACATTGGTAATGTTTCATGCATATTATAAAACATCTTAACTGTCTCCAACTACTGTATGTTGAGGTTTCCAAGACTTTCAATCTGAAGTCTGGTTTTGAACTCAAAGATATCATTGTTCTTCCAAGAACAAATGATCATTCATTTTATAGCTCATCTTAATGTATGAAAACATTTTTATTAAAGAGAAAAAAATGCTATTTCAGTCATCGTTTATTATTACTCTTTCATCTTTGGAACATTATTTTGAAGATTGTTATTGTCTTCTGTGGAACATAAAAAAAAATAGAATGTTTTATTTTTATTTTAAACATTTTATTTTTTCAAAAATGTTTTTTGTCCATGTAACAGATTTGAAATGACATCATAGAAAGTAAATGATGATGACAACATTTTTATTTCTGGACGAACTGTTCCTCCAACTTTAAATAATTTCCTTGTTCCCCTTCAGTCGTTTCACTACGACGTTACATATGGGAACTCGCTTGAGAGTCCAGTCATCTCCAAGCCTTATTCAAAAGGCCAGTGAACATTCATGAACATTGGCGAGTGGTATTTGCATGCCGAGCCACTCCCCCGTACATACGGGTATATAAGATGGCGGCGTGCAACCACTCATTCAGACATTTGCTTTTGGAGCCTCGTCTTCCTGAGCCAGAGTTTCCACTCTCTCTGCTGACGTGCTGCCGAACAACTAAAAGAGCTATCTGAAGAGCGTTTGGCAGCCGTCAGCACAATCCTGCGGGCTGCCGTTTTCACGGCATCAACGCCTCCCGCACTCCAGCGAGCGCCCCGTCTGAGTGCACGGTTGTGCCGCGGTTCCTCCCTGGGCGGACCGGGATTTCAAAAAGAGTGAATTTCTCACGGCTGTCGAGGGCATCTTCCCGGTATGTCTCTCAGGCCGTGAGCTTCCGGGTGCAGTAGTTTCCTCGCTTCTGTGGACGGACATGATCACTGTCTCACGTGCCTGGGCCGAGAGCACGCTGAGGCAGCGTTCACGGATGGTACATGCGTTCATTGCGAGCGTATGTCCATGGCCGCGTTAAAGTCCCGCCGCTCATTCATGAGTAGGCACCCCTTGTCGTCTTCTCGCGGTAAGTCGTTGAGCCGTCAAGGTTTTTCGGCTACCGCGGCAAGGCACTTGGGGGACATTCAAGTGACCGTACAGAATGTTCCGTCGGCCCCTAAAGCCCCGCGGACTTCTGTGTCACAGCGCGGTCCCGTTGAGCTGCCAGAGCAGTACACCTCCCCGTACAGCGGGCTGGGTGTCTCCTTTGGTGCTCCCCAGGACGTTGAGATGTCTGCTGCAACATCAGAGGGAGAGCCAGGCGGTGAGGCTGACGACTCGGCGGATCGGTACCCCTCTGCGGTTGCCGCCCCGTCTGAGACGGATGCTGAACTGTCGGCTATGCTCCTCCGAGCCGCCAAGGAGATCGGTCTGGAGGTGCCCAAAACACCTCCGGCCGATCCCTCTAGGCTGGATGATTGGTTTCTGGGGAGGGCTCCCGCGGTGCCGCCGCGCTCCCCCCCAGTGCCTTTCTTCCCGGAGGTGCATGAGGAGCTGGTGAGGACTTGGCGAGCCCCGCACTCTTCTTGTCCACGTCCCAGCTCCTCTCCCCTCACCTTTCTCGATGGCGGTGCAGCCCGGGGTTATGAGGCGGTCCCTCAGGTTGAGCGCGCTGTCGTGGTGCACCTATGCCTGCGCGGCGCCGCCACCTGGCGGGATCGGCCCCATCTCCCCTCCAAGGCGTGTAAGTTCTCGTCCGCTCTCGCGGGCCGGACTTATCACGCCGCTGGACAGGCTGCCACCGCCTTGCACGCCATGGCCACCTTACAGGTGTACCAGGCCAAGGTGTTGAAACACCTGCACGAGAAAGGTTCTGACCAGGGTGCAATGGAGGAACTCCGCGCCGCCAACGACTTCGCCCTCCGGGCTACGAAGGTGACGGCGCGTTCCCTTGGTCAGGTGATGTCCACCATAGTGGTCCAGGAGCGACACCTATGGCTGACCCTGGCCCAGATGGCAGACGTCGAGAAACCGCCTCACCAACGAGTGCGCGCAGTCAGTGCTGAAGTGTCTGGAGTCATTCAGACACAAAACAGCGGTCCCTCTCAAAACATTTCAGAGGCTCCTGGAGCATATGGCAGCCGCAGCCGCAGTGACGCCGCTCGGCTTGCTTCATATGAGACCGCTTCAGCGCTGGTTACACGATCGAGTCCCGAGATGGGCATGGCACCGTGGCACATTCCGGATTGGCATTTCCCCGCAGTGTCGCCGCCTGTTCAGCCCGTGGTCAGACCCGGCCTTCCTTCAGGCCGGAGTCCCCCTGGGACAAGTCTCCAGGCATCTTGTGGTATACACGGATGCCTCTTCCACGGGTTGGGGTGCTGTATGCAACGGGCAAGCAGCATCGGGCTCCTGGACGGGACCTCGACTGCAATGGCATATCAATTGCCTAGAGTTGTTGGCTGTGCTCCTGGCCCTTCGTCGCTTCCGACCGACGTTGCGTCACAAGCACGTGCTTGTTCATTATTACATCCAGCAAAGCAACACCTCAGTCGCTCAATCTGAGATATTCTTGTCTAATTTACATCCCTGCTCCGGCATAGAAACAATGGAGGTCGGACTGTGTCAGCTGATCTGAGGTAAGACGCTCATGTCAATCAACTATCGTGGGAGCGGCCTCTGTCGGTGTGACGCCACACCGACAGGGATCTGAGGATGGTTTGATTTGAAAAAGGGGATATTATTTTTACAGATTAATTAAAAACCACCGCATGGATTTGTATCATTATGGGGTAGATTTGTACATACACTGCCAACGCACATTAATGTTCAAATAACATGTAAAAGTGAACTTTGCATCCGATGACCCCTTTAAAGGTCCTTCATGGAACCATAAGCAACCTAAGGTTGCGAAGATGTACTTACTAGGTCAAAATGCACTCTTTAGTTCAACTAAATGAGTTTAAAGTGTTCACTTTTAGAATAAAAATTTCCTGACAGTTTACTCACCCCCATGTCATCCAAGATGTTCATGTCTGTCTTTCTTTAGTCAAAAAGAAATTAAGGTGTTTGAGGAAAATATTCCAGGTTTCCAGAACTCATTTCCCTCGCGGCAGCCCCTCCCTGGAAAATCCCCTTGAGGAGAGACCTTCTTTCTCAGGGGATGGGCACAATTTGGCACCCGCGCCCCGACCTGTGGAACCTGCACGTCTGGTTCCTGGACGGGACGCGTCAGACCTCTCCGGCCTTTCACAGGCCGTGATAGAAACTATCACTCAGTCCAGAGCCCCCTCTACAAGGCAGGCTTATGCGCTGAGATGGGGTCTGTTCGTCGACTGGTGTTCCTCTCGCGGGGAGGACCCACAGAGATGTACGATTGCAGTAGTGCTTTCCTTCCTGCAGGAAAAGTTGGAGCGCAGGCTGTCCCCTTCAACTCTCAAAGTGTACGTTGCTGCCATTGCAGCGTACCACGATGCAGTGGATGGAACATCCCTAGGTAAGCACCAACTCATCGTGAGGTTCCTGAGGGGTGCGAGAAGGGTTAATCCCCCCAGGCCGCACCCCATACCCTCTTGGGACCTCTCCGTCGCCCTCCAGGGCCTGTGGGAGGCCCCATTTGAGCCACTTGCGTCGGTTGAGCTAAAATATCTGTCACTTAAGACAGCGCTCCTGACCGCACTGGCCTCCATCAAGAGGGTAGGGGACCTACAAGCCTTCTCTGTCGACGAAGCGTGCCTGGAATTCGGGCCCGGCGATTCTCACGTCATCCTGAGACCCCGGCCCGGTTATGTGCCCAAGGTTCCCACCACGCCTTTCCGCGATCAGGTGGTGAACCTGCAAGCTCTGCCCCTGGAGGAGGCAGACCCAGCCTCTGCGCTGCTGTGTCCAGTTCGCGCTCTGCGTATATACGTGGACCGCACTCGGCACTTCAGACGCACCGAGCAGCTCTTCGTCTGCTTTGGAGGTCAGCAGAAAGGGAATGCTGTCTCCAAACAGAGGTTGGCCCATTGGGTGGTAGATGCCATCTCCCTGTCGTACCAAAACCAGGGAGAGCCATGCCCCTTAGGTGTTCGTGCCCACTCCACACGGAGTGTTGCCCCATCCTATGCGTTGGCTCATATTTTTCCACGGTCAGCCAGAAGGCCGATGTTTCCCTCATATATCCCTAGAAATCTATGGATATATTGAATTTCTTGTGTTCCACATGTAGAGATTTCATGTGCTCCGCCCCCCCAACTCCTGCTTCAGTACAACTGGCATCCCTGTGGGGCCCCCTATTGGCCCCCAGGGCATTGGGAAGGTTACGCTCATATCCGTCTGCCGACACGTCCGCCTATAAGGACCCTTTTGTGAAATGAAAAATGTCCATTGATGTTAAAGGGCTCATCGGATGCCCATTTGCCACAAGTTGATATGACAATCATCTTAAATTCTTTAATCATCTTAATGAAAAGTCTAAAATATACTTTGGTTAAAAATTCTCAATGGTTGTGTAGAAAACACCCTTTTTACCATGTCAAAACGAGCTCTGCAAAAATCATCACATTCTGAGGGATTGTTCCTTTAAATGCAAATGAGCTCTGCTCGCCCCGCCCCTCTCTTCTCTCTGTGGAGTGACAAGCTGCTCTGAGAGATTGTTTACTGTAGCCGCAATTAGTGCGTTTAGCGCAAAACTTGCTAACTAGCACGTTATTAGGAAAGGTGATTCATAATAAACCCATTATACTTACTTCTGCTGTAAGTGAAGCTGGATTACAAATTATTTGCGCGAACACAGACGCATTTATGTAGATATGTAGGGAGGCGCATTCCCTACACAAACAAACGCAATCCACTGCATCTTCAGTGGCTCAGATGTCGGGACTTAATGATGGCCACTATGTTCATTATTACATCCAGCAAAGCAACACCTCAGTCGCTCAATCTGAGATATTCTTGTCTAATTTACATCCCTGCTCCGGCATAGAAACAATGGAGGTCGGACTGTGTCAGCTGATCTGAGGTAAGACGCTCATGTCAATCAACTATCGTGGGAGCGGCCTCTGTCGGTGTGACGCCACACCGACAGGGATCTGAGGATGGTTTGATTTGAAAAAGGGGATATTATTTTTACAGATTAATTAAAAACCACCGCATGGATTTGTATCATTATGGGGTAGATTTGTACATACACTGCCAACGCACATTAATGTTCAAATAACATGTAAAAGTGAACTTTGCATCCGATGACCCCTTTAAAGGTCCTTCATGGAACCATAAGCAACCTAAGGTTGCGAAGATGTACTTACTAGGTCAAAATGCACTCTTTAGTTCAACTAAATGAGTTTAAAGTGTTCACTTTTAGAATAAAAATTTCCTGACAGTTTACTCACCCCCATGTCATCCAAGATGTTCATGTCTGTCTTTCTTTAGTCAAAAAGAAATTAAGGTGTTTGAGGAAAATATTCCAGGATTTTTATTTATATAGTGGACTTCAATGGGGATGAGCGGGTTGAAGGTCCAAATTGCAGATTGAATGCAGCATCATAGTGCTCAACATGATCCCAGCCGAGGAATAAGGGTCTTATCTAGAGAAACGATTGGTCATTTTCTAAAAAAAATTAAAATGAAATACTTTTTAAGCAAAAATGCAACGTGTGTCCGTGAATTCACGCGTTACGTAATCACGTTGGAAAGGTCACGTGTAGTTGTTTCTTCGTCTGTGTACTCTGGTTCAGGGTGCAAAACTCCATCTCATTTTCTCCTTGAACTTCTAAATTGTTTAACATCGTTGTTTTACCTTTTTTGTAAAGGATGTTTGACTTTGCACGTTCGCTTTGTAAACACTGGGTCAGTACTTTCGCCAACGTCACACGTGTTCCAATGTGATTACATAATGCGTGAAGTCGAGCTAGTGCAAGACGAGTACTTGTTGTTTAAAATGTATATAATTTTTTTTCATGATTTCGCTTGACAAGATCCTTATTCCTCATCTGGGATCGTGTAAAGCCCTTTGAAGCTGCATTAATACTGGAATTTGGACCATCAACCCGCTGATCGCCATTAAAGTACAGCATATGGAGAAAATTCCTGGAATGTTTTGCTCAAAAACCTTAATTTCTTTTCAACTTCTGCTTTGTCTGGCTCGATCTTTTCTGAAGACTTTTCTGAAACATTACTGTTGCTGTTGTAGATGATCCTGCAGACTGAGGAGTTACAGAGCACAGCTGCCAAGCTCCAGCTCTTCAGTGACTGTTCAATCAGTAATTCTTTGGAGAGAGGGAGAATGTAGCTTTCTATTCACTAAGGATGTAGTGATAGATAAGTGAAACGGGAAGATGAGGTTTAAATAGCTTCTTACAGTACAATGATTACATCTGGAATTTCACATAAAGAGCTCTGAAGAGTCTTTTCTTAGAATAAAGAATGTCAAGTATTTTATTATTTATACAAACCAAAACCTATTCCTTTGGGCCACTGTAGCAAACTCCCTGCAAGGCAAGTCAGTCATCTTGGTGGCCAAAAAGTTGTCGTCAACAAGATTATTGAAGTATGTTTTACAAAAATATACTAGTTCAGTCGTATTTCATTCTGTTTCTTGGCGACACTTTGTAATTATTTGTAAAATTAACTAGCAGTTTTCTGAGTGAAAAATGTTATACGCCAAGATTTATTTAATTTTTTATTTTATTTTATATTTATGTAGTTGCTGTAACTACGCTGTTATTTTTCACAATTGACCACAGTTCTAAATGAGTATTGTATTCAAAACTTGTATTCAAATATATAAGTTATTCTTTCATTTACTTTATTAGAATCAATGAAGATTTTGCAGTTAAAAGATTTTACATGTGCATCTGTGACAGTTGGCTCTTTTACTTGAAATTCTTGACCTCCATTCCTACAGCCGCTATACTGAGCATTGCAGTTTCTTCCATTCATATTTCTGCAAGTGTTTCATCTCCTCACACAGGAAACTGTCTCTCAGCATTGGAATGGAAGTTGTGGCATTGCATACCATTGCTAGGAAAATAACTTGCATTTTGCACTGGTTCAACTGTAGCAATATTGTTCTGAACTTGGCATTGCAGTGAGGTACGTGCAAGAAACTTTACAGAAATCTCAGGGACCCAAGATTGTATTGTGCAATCAGAGGGTCGCTGTCAAAATGAACAGTGTGACTTGGAGAACAAAACTCCTTGTGTTGAGAACCAAGAGGTGCGTAATCACACATCCAGCTGAGCGTACTGGAGAATCTGTCCGTAATCCTTGAGCAAACGATGTCATCCTCCTGGAATTTATGTGATGTGCGCTTTTTTGAGAGAACGGCTTAGGGCAGCTTATGGGTGTCATGACCATGTCCAGAGTTCTTCACTGACTGAGCTAATGACTGTCTGCTCCAAAAAAATCTGCACTGCGTGACCTCCAGTTAGGCATTTTTGGGGGCATGAAAAATGAAGAAAACAGCATGGTCCTTTAGAGAGTCCTAAACATCTTGTGCCAAGGACACTTGGCAAGTTAAACTTTACACACGGTGAATCTGAGCCTTATTAATAAACACTCACTCCATTCTGTCATCTTGTACACTCATGTTTAAGGCTAGACATTACAGGCAAAACCACTGGTTTTTCATGCACTGGTCAGTTTTGAGAGATTTTGGGCTGGTTTGTTTCCATTACTTCTTCTTCTTCTTTCTGGCCAGTGGAAAAAATATCCATATTACATATTTAAAGTGTAAGTTCACCCAAAAATGATAATTCTGTCATTAATTACACACCCTCATGTCGTTCCAAAGACCTTTGTTCATCTTCAGAGCACAAATTAAGATTTTTTTTTTTAAGAGAGTTTTCTGACCTTGCATAGACGGCAAATTGCTGTCCCCAAATTCTGATTTCAGCTTGCTTTATTGGGTACACTTTTTCAGTGAAATAAAGGTTTGTATACATTTAATTTCATTTATAAAGTCTTTACTGTGCTGTAAATTATATTATTAACACAACGCAACTTACAACTTAAATTCTACTCTTAAATGCTTCATATTTTATTTTTAAAATGATTGTTAAATGAGTTTAAATCTATGTAATATTGTAAACCATGCTGTATTCAAGTTCAATTTGTCTTATAGTTTTTGTCTGTGAGTGTTCTTGCTTAATAATAAATGTTAATCTTTTGATTGTTGATTTTGCCTCTATAACTCAGAATCAGAAAGCGCTTTATTGCCAAGTGTGTTCACACACACAAGGAATTTGTCTTGGTGTTAGGAGCTCCCAAAAAAAGCTCAGGAAAAAAAACGTGTCCGGTAAAACTAAGAGTAACAGAACAAACAAACAAAAATAATAAACGAATAGGAGAGCTCCACACCATGGCAGCCATTCGTGGTGCAATCTTGATTGTTATCTGTGTGGTTTTTACAGTTTTTCTCAATTGCTTAAACACATTTCTTGAAATTATGCCTCGCTTTTGCGAAACTCTAAACACAAATCCGCAACTTCTAACTCAATTCCCAGAACGTACTATATTCAGGTCAAAATGAAGCTCTCCACTCAAAACAACTCAATCTTCCTGAAAAAAACACACTTTGCTCTCAGACATGACACACAAACCCTCAAAAACACACACTACAACACAGTTTTACACACTGATGAGATCAATTCAAATCAATACTACGAAAACTAGTAAAACTTGGAAAAAAAATTCACATGATGAACACAACAAATGTATGCATTTGCAAGTGTTTTAATCCTTAATTTATTGTACTGTAGAGTACAGCACAAAACAGCAAACAACAACAAAAATAATTATTCTGCCCCAGCATCCTGTCTTTGGTCTGGGACAGGCCAAAGAACCTCCTCAGCATCACAGACTAAATTGGCCCTGGACAGGCAGCGGGGGTAAAATCCTCTTGCATGCCTGACCCAACCCTGGCACGCATCAACTAAAATGTATAAGACTGCTTGTTTTCTTGCCCTTGCCCTTCTTATTTCTCTTCCACGTTGTTGTCGTCATCCTCCTCCTTCTTCTCCTCCTCTTCCTCTTTCACCTCCTACTCTTCGTCTTTGAAATTGCATATTACTGTACCCACTTACTGATACTGATTGAAAAAGACCGGATAGGATTCACAGTTACACTTTCACTAGTGGTCTGATGAAAAAAATATATATATTTATCAACATAAAAAAATAAAATAAAATATAAATACATTACAAAGTCATTGTGAAATAGAAAAGAAAAAGGAAATATGGCAAAATAGGTGGAAATATAAAATAGAAAGTCCACTGTCAGAATTTGTAACTCTTGTGTTGTCCTCTGTGTATATATGCTTTTCAATTGAAAGTTCATGAGATGTTGAGATGTACCTTTGAGCTATTTCAGAGAACTGCTTTATCATTGGTTAATCTGTAGACTCTACATCGGTGAAAGTCAATATTCACTTGAACAATTCATGGCAAATTTACAAAAAGCCTAATAGAAATGTGTAGAATATGCTTGACAGTTTATGACAACTAGATCAAAAATTTAGCATTTACTGCAAAGACATATACGATGAGCTAATGACTTGATGTTTTGAGGGGTAAGACTATAGCACAGAGAACTATATACATGTAATATATTTTGAGCAACATGACAGTAGGAACTGATAATGTAAGAAAACCGCTGACAAATCAGTTGCATAATCAGTTGCATGAATGTACCAAAGCAAATGCAACTTGTCAAAAAAAAAATTAGAAACATTTCATGATGTGCGCAAGTGACTAGATGTGGAGGTTGAACAAGTAGTTTTGAGAATTTTATTTCTGATCTGAGAAAAGCAACAAACTGTAAACTGACTTTAGCCCTTTTATCTCCATCGAAGGTTCTGATTGGTGTGTGATAAATTTTGACTCCTAGTGTTTCCACTTGAGTAATCGTGTGCTAATTGAGCTCAAACTTTGCAGACTTGAGTGAACAATATTGAATGCTAGTGCTTTCTAAATAACCACATGGTGTAAGCACTGAGAAATGTAGGGATTTGTGTGTAGAGTTTTGCAGTAACATAGTTCATAGTTCAGGGAAATGGGTGTGCTGTTTGAAAAATTGTATTATGGTTTTGAAATTTTAGTTTAAAAGATTGGGTATAGTGTTTTAGGAATCGAGAAAAACTGTAATTTCCAGCCCATTTTAAGCCAGCAATATAATATTTTTTAAACAATAGTTGACTTAAATAAAACAACCCAGCATCTTGGGTAAGAACATTTAACCCAACCAGCTGTTTAAAAATAACCAAGCATATGTTCTGTCCAATATTTACCCAGCGCTGGGTTGCCAAATAACCCAAATTGAGTTGTTTTAACCCACCATTTTGTAGAGTGTACAAAAATACTTTTTTGTGCACAAAAAAAACAAAAATAATACATTTCTTAAACAATTTCTTCTCTTCCATGTCAGTCTCTGCCTTGTAGTACGATTGAACCACTGATGTCACATGGTCTATTTTAACAATCTCCTTGCTGTGGACATTGCTGTGTATGCAGGGTCAGAAAGCTCTGGGATTTCATCAAAAATAGCTTAATTTGTGTTCTGAAGATGAACAAAGGTCTTACACTTTTGGAACTACATGAGTAATTAAAGACAGAATTTTTATTTTTGGGTGAACTGTTCCTTTAATATCACGTCATATCATTCTCCAAATAGCAGTTGATCACTGATTTACTCAAACTGGCTGAAGTACATGTGTCACAGCCAGTTTTTGGATTGCCCAGCTTAGCTACCAGAGGGCACTCTATTTGTGTCATTGATTGTGTGTTCTGGACTGCGTTTCCCATAACTCTTTGCACTCATTATTGGTTCATCACTGCCAGCTGTTTATCATTGACTCACCCAGTATATACCTTGTTCATTTTGTCTTTTGTTATATCTTTAGTTATATCAGTATTGCATTCTTTTCCCTGTGTTGCTATCTTTGTTTTCTGTTTTACTCATGTGGATTATGTTGTTTTGGACTTGAAGATAAAACTGCAAATGGATCTTTTGTGTGAGCGTTCCGTGACAACTTGTCAACTTCTGACCCGGGCCAAATTCGTAGCCTCAGACGGCACACCCACTGCGCGCTCACACAATACATGTTGAATAGAAAAATGGCAAAAACAATCTCAATCTGGCAAGGTCAGTCATTATCAAAATCCTTGACATCAGGATGCTTTTGTTTTTATAGTCCACCATGGTACAAGAGCACTTTTAAAGGAATAGTTCACCTTAAAATGAACACTTGCTCACCCTCAGGCCACCAAAAACATACAGTAGATGAGTTTCTTCATTGTGAACATATATGGAGAAATTACAAACATGCAGCTTTTCATTTCACAAGATGTCAGCTGATGGACTAGAGTGGTGTGGATTACTGTGATGTTTTTATCAGGTGTTTGGACCCTCGTTCTGACGGCACCCATTTACTGCAGAGGATCCATAGGTGAGCAAAGCAATGTAATGCTAAATTCCTCCAAATCTGTTCTGACGAACAAACAAACTGTCTACATCTTGGACGGCCTGAGGGTGAGTACGTTTTCAGCAAATTTTCATTATGCATTTCTTATCTAAAGTTGCACTTCTGTCTAAAAGTCTAGCTTTTTCATGACTGTGCTGAAATGCTCTTCATATTATCTGCCAGTACAAGATATGATTTAAACAGTGCAGTTAACTGTTAACCGTTGATAAACTATCAAATGCAAAGGTGAGAGTGATATAGTTAAATGATATAGATAACAGCACATATCTTCACCTGCTATATCTCACATTTTAGTGTTATTTACTAGAATTATATAATACATTAATTTATGATCTCACTGAAGGTCTAATTAGTGTAGAAGGTCGCCATTGTTGGTGAGCAAATGCCTTCTAAAATAGTATCTGATGAGTGTTGACAGTGCTAAATCAGAAGGTTAAACATTATCTTCAAAGTTAAATCTAAAAGGAAGCAAAAGACACAGATATTACATATTAACAGGGCTAATCATATATATATATATATATAATAAACCAGCCGTACATAAATGAAACAGATAAGTTTATTAGTTTGCTAAAAATGTGAAATCCAAATTTTTAATTAATCGCGATTAATCGCATACAGAATAAAAGTTTGAGTTTGGCTAATATATGTGTGTGTACTGTGTGAAATTATTATGCATATATAAATACAAACACATACATGTATATAATGGACACCAAATTTTGTATGCGATTAATCATGATTAATCGTTTGGCAGCCCTATAATACATATTTTTTTGAGTTAATCAACCTATGTATTCTATTAAAATTAAAACTTTCAATTGCTTGACAGCTGCGTATATAAACACACAACTACGCACATTCTTGTGAGTCCCTTAAACGGCCAGTGCTGATTTGTCTGTTTCTCTCTGAAGAGATGCTTTTAAATGTTTGCTGTTCTGTTTCTCTGTTATCCATGTTTAGACTCTGCTGTCACACGTTAAAACTGGAACATAACGTAAGCTTGGAACCAAACTAAAACAGCCTTGGAGATTAAAACCTGGTTGTGGTTTGCAATATCTCCAGTTATGATTGCATAGCAGTAAAATACACCGGCGGCAAAAATCAACAACGTTGCAGACAACACCACAACCCTGCAATTTAAACCTCATTAGGGACACAGGGATTTCCTCCCATGTTCTTGTACGAAAACATCCTCATTGTGCATTTGAAGACAATACGTTTTTTTATAGCTCAGTGTGAGTGAGCTATAAGTGCGTGAGCCATTTGCAATTGTTTTTTCCTTAATGCTCTGCTCTACATGCATTGTTGGAGGCATAGGCCTGTTCACACCAAGATTCATTGTAAAATGCTTTCTATTGTTTTTACAGAGAGCATTTTTTTTTTCCTTTTGGCTGATGATGACTGACTGACTAATGAGTTTTCACTCATGCTTTCTGAGCCGCTGCTGCCACACAAAAAAAGTGCTGTTGAATGTGAAGCTGTTGTTATATTTACACAGCCCTGAAAATTGACACTGGTTGCTTAAAATAAAATTGTTTATGAGCCCTTTGCGATACAGACATAACCTTATGCTAATATTATACCAAAAGTTTAGAAACACCATAAGCTTTCAGCACAGCTGTGATAATAGATGTTTCTTAAACAGCAAATCAGCATATTAGAATGATTTATGAAGGATCATGTGACACTGAAGAATGGAGTAATGATGCTGATAATTCATCTATATATTATGTTAACATGGAAGTTATGCTTAATATTTTACAATTTTTCTGTTGTAATGTTTTCCCTCGCATACATAATAATCTTACCGAAGTAAAAGATAAATGCGTTCAGAACAGCAAAAACAAACAGAGATTAGACAATCTGTTTTCTGATTGGTTGTTTGTGTACTAGCCTATCAATAAGTCATTCAGTTGAACCATAAAAATATATTGACCCAACAAACTTCACAGAAACTTGAGCCGGTTTTAACCCTGTGATCGTCTACCAAAGGATCATCTGGCTGTGCAATCAAATATGAAATCATTATTGCTGCTTTTCAAGGATAATTACAAGTTGTATTGCCTTTATTGCCTTCACATATAAAAAATTAAAAAGATAAGAATCTGTATTGATATGGTCCAGGACCATAGACTTTCTCTCCCTTTGTTTTTGTAAGTTCTACTACTGTGTTTGTCAAATAAATGTGGCAGAATGGCACCGAAATTACAACTCTACTCTTTTGATGGAATTAATGTCAAAATTGACCCTGTATACTTTATGAATAAGTGTTAATTTTGACAGCAGTTTTTGATTTAGTCTTAGTCATAGTCTTTTGACTAAAATGCCATTTAGTTTTAGTTATATTTTAGCCATCTGAAGTGTTTACGTTTTAGTGGACTAAATATACAGACTAAAAGATGCAGTAGATTAGTCAGCGAAAAATCTAATGGGTTTATTTACAGTGTAATGCATTTGTTACAGTGTTGCATATTGTTCTCTAAAATTACCTGCAACATGCCTTTATATTAAAATTTTCAATGAAATACCAATGGTTATAAACTGCAGGCTAATTATGTATTCTTTATAACAACTTGTATACCGCATTCTTCATTCTTTCAAGCAGACATATTTATTTATATAAATTAGATTAATCTTTGTTAGGGCTACTAAAGTGATTCAGTCGAGAGCAGTGAGTGATTTTCTGTCTTTCTTTTGTTGTTTGATTAACATCAATGCCACAGACAACAGCAACTAAAGTAGGCTGCTGTCCTTTTAAAACCGAATGCACAGATGCAATGTACTGATACACGTCTGATATTCTCCCAACCGTTTACATTTACTGTTTACTCGTCAAAACGGACAATTCAACATCATTTTGTCTGTATTTGACCGTTCATGCAACAAGAAAGAGTACTTGTGCACTGTGTGAGAGGCGCTGCCTCAGTGTGTGCACTCAGGAAACCAGACCAAATTTAGTTCTTATTTGCGTTGTTAAATGTATAGCTTATGTCCCACTTATGTCCCGATACAGTTCAAATGTACTTATCTAACGTCCCACACAGCAGATTCGTTCTGAATGAATCTCTTCACAGATTGTCCCTCCCTAACATTTTTGTCTCATTTTTATTCGTTGATGAAAATGCCAATAGATAGGCATCATAGTCATTCGAAACAGGTTTTTATTTCATTGTCGTTTTTTTTTTTGTTGTTTGTTTTTCTGAGAAAAACAATGTTATTGATGGAAAATTATACATCACCAAAAATAACACTGTTTTTAATGCACCATTGTGCAAACCTTTTAGTCCACATTTTGGTATGTAACGTTAATTTTTTTTACATTTTCACAAACTTACAAAATAGTCATACTAACATGATTATATCACATGGGCCTATAATTGGCAATATATAAATGTGCAAAACCTAAACATTAGGTGGCAGTATGAAAAATATTCAAAATAAAAATAAAGTTAAAACTACTGTAAAATGAATAATAAATGAAAAATAAATAAATCAAGTGAATAATAGTTCAAATAAAAATAAAAGTATTGTAAAATGGATGATACATTTAAAAAAACCATGAATAGTAGTCAAAATAAAAAAAATGTTGCAAAATGGATGAAAAATGGAAAAAATAAATCAATTAAGTAGTAAATCAAATGAATAGTAGTCAAAATAAAAATAAAACTTCAGAAAATAGATGATAAATAAAAAAATAAATAAATCAAATATATAGTAAACTAATAGTAAACTGATTCCTGACAACATCACGCCTGTTGTTTTTCTTGTTGAATCTCATGTTTCACTAAAAAAAAAAACTACAAAAAAAAACATCTAATTATAGTTTTTACATTTTCAAAAAGTATTCTCATATTTTTTGTTCATCAATTGAAAGTCCATTCAACAATGTATTTTTTAACTTTTTGATGCATTAAAGTTTTGGTTGCATGGACTTGGATGGACAAATATTATGAGAAATAATTAAAATCTTAATTTGTGTTCTAAAGATGAATGAAAGTCGAATGGGTTGGGAACAACATAAGAGTGAGTAGATTATGAAGGATTTTTCATTTTTGGGTGAACTATACAGAAAGTAAAATGCGTTACGAATAAATTAATGTCAAGGTTCTGTGACTTCAGTCTAGTTTTCTTGTGGTTCTGTAACAGAGCCCTGACACTCCCATCATGTCTAGTTTTCATGTCGTCTGTGTGCCTTGTTTCTTGTTGAAGCGTGTTGTTCGGATCCCGGCACTCATGTCTTGATGAGTTTCGGTTTCGTGTCGGGGTTCGGACACTCATGCTCTATGTTCTGTCTTGTTGTGGGAGCATGTGGTCTTGAGCTTGCTCAGGCCGTATGCTCTTATGTCCATGTGGATTGTTTTGTGTTGTCTTGTGTTGTTGTTGTACGCAGCTTGTGTTTTCGCTGGCTGCGTGTTTTCATGTCATGTGTTGTGTGAACACGCAATTTATGAGTTTTCTCATTCACTGTGTGTCTATGTCTTGTTTTGCACATGGCCGGTTGAATTGTTTTGCTGGCCATGTGCTCGTGTTTTTGTTTTTGTGTGAGCACATGGCATTTATCTTGTTTACATGTGCCATGTGCTCTCATGTCTATTGTCTTGACCCAACCCATCTTGTTTCCTAATTATTGGTTCATTTGCCCCACCTGTGTTTCCCTCATTACCTGCCTCGTTTGCTCTCAATTTATTGTCCTATTATTCAGTCCTGCGCCAGTTTGTCATTATACGCATCCTGTCGTGTTCTGCCCTGCCCTACATTGTCCTGTCCTTGCCAGCCAGATAGCCTTTTACCCCTTCGGGGTAGTTTTTGTTGCCAGTTTTATTTCATTATTAAAAAAAACCCATTCTCTTCTCAAGAGTCCTCGCCTCTTCCCTTTACCCGAACTCTGACAATTAAATGTTGGTTAGGGTGTTTACACACTTGTAGAAATTTAGTCCTGGTTCACTTAGCATTCACACTGTCATTTTTAGCGCCGAACCTAATAAGGATACGGTCGCAACCTGATTTGAACACCTTTTATGACGTAGTTAATTTCCAGAACAACAGATAATGTACTCGGCTTCAAATGATCCCAAATGCGATTGTAAACCAGCCGAGGAAGAAGGGTCTTATCTTGTGAAACGATTGGTTATTTTCATTTAAAAAATACTATTTAAATACTTTTTAATCTCAAACACTGTCGTCGTCTTACTCTCCCTGAACTCTGTGTATTCTGGCTCAAGACAGTTAGGGTATGTCGAAAAACTCCAACCGTATTTTCTCCCTCAAGTTCAAAAATCATCTCAAAATCATCCTACATCACTGCAGAAGTACCGACCCAGTCTTTGCAAAGTGAACATGCAAAGAAGATCAAACACATCAAACACCCTTAACAAAAAAGGAACTCTTAACAGAGTTCAGGGAGAGTAAGACAACAGCAGCGTTTGAGATTAAAAAGTATATCAATTGTGTTATTTTTATGAAGCTGCATTTAAACTGCATTTTGGAAGTTCAAACTCAGGGCACCATACCAATCCATTATTATGAAGAAAAATCCTGAAATGTTTTCCTCAAAAAACATAATTTCTTTACGACTGAAGAAAGAAAGATATGAACATCTTGGATGACAAAAGGGTAAGTACATTATTTGTAAATTGTTGTTCTGAAAGTGGACTTCTCCTTTAATAAACATTGGACTGTGTGCACATATGGTATTTTAAGAGATTATAACTTACAAAAAGCTTAACATATCTCTTATTACAAGAAGAACCAGGTGTGCTCAAACTTGTGACATCATGTCCTGTTTTTGGTTCCTTTGCATGTCTTTGGTTCATGTTGCATTCATATATCAGTCGAGTTTTTAAGAAGTGGAACAAGATCTGCACTACGGTTTCAGAGCAGCATTCACACTTATTTAAATGAGCTGCACTAGCAGAGCAATCACACCAGAGTTTGTTGTAATCAAACCAAACTTGCCAAGTGTATGTGCATCTGTGGAAAAGAAAAACGTATTTCCTTGCAATAAATCTGTTGATCTGGATACCTGAGCATGAGAAATGAGTGAACTTTCCACAGAAGCCCTGTCACAGACACATCCACAGCTCACAGTGACTATAGCTAGTAATTCAATTCTGGAGCTATAATGGAACTCTGTGAAGTGTGTCAGAGCTGTGATTGCTCACAACATCCAATCTGCAGAGATAAGGGAAGAGCTCGCTCTCACTAGCACAACACCGAGCTGGGGAAAACCCACGTCGGGTTCATCTGATAGGCTTGATGCACAAAAACCTGCTCCAACATGGAGAACATCTCTGGTTGTCCTCTGTAAAGGTCTCCCTTGGTGCTCTTTAAGACTTATTGGCACAGCCCGGATGATTTAATCACTCAAAGTTTGTTTTTTCATGACTCGAGAGACTTGTTGAACTTAGTTAAGTGTCTACTTCTTTAAATTTATTAGGCAACATTAAAACTAGACACAAATGAGGCAAGTGTTTGTCATACAGTGAGAGTATAAAACTATAAAATGAATGCGAATAGCAACTCGGGTCATTCAGTGAAGTGAAATATCTTCTCAGAAAGATCTCACATTGTTTAGAGATCTTTTCCAAAACTCAAGAGGAGACAGGTTTGGTGAAGTTCGAGAGAAGCAGGATATTATATCAAAAGTGACTGTTCTCCATTTAATCTTGTTATTGTCTAGGAGAAACAATACAGATATAAACAGAACAAGATATGATTTTTTTTGAAATGGGAGTCTCATGGTTATGTAAATAATTACAAACAATCGACAATGTCTATATCGATGTGAATGGATGTGTTAGGATGTCTTAGATTGAACTCGCCATATAGAAAGCGAAGTGCTGTAACAGCTTGTGCAAACTCCCATGCAGCTCACTTGAGTGAAAACATAAATGCTTGCTGCTTCTCCCAGAGTGTTTTTGGAAACCCTGCAGCTGGCACCAATTCATGCTGTACATATTCCTGTTAAATGAAGTCATCTCAGTACAATTTTTGGATACTTTAGTGTTTTCTAGTATGTTGCAATCATAAAACAGCAGGGTTCTAACTGACATTACGAGAAATGTGATTTCAGAGTATCCGCCAAATGTATATTAAGCCAGGAGGGGGGATCGCATTGAATGTCTTTAATGTGCAACCCTGTTTCTCATTTACATCAGTCATAGCAAAACACAAAGCTAGTGCTTCTCAACTAGTTTCAGTTGTATAGGCAGTGCCGCTAAAAGAACAGAAAACTGATAATCTAAAATATATAAAAATACATAATCTACCAGCCTCATAAAACAACCACTTGGCTAATTACTGTGCTAGTATTAGCTGTATTATTAGATATTAAATACTGCAGTTTGACTGGACGCCGTTGGCGTCAACAGCAACAGATATGGGAAATGTTTTCTCTGCCCTTTTAAAAGCTGATATTCACATGGCCATATCAGAACACAGCATGACCAATTTTTGGGGAGGTCTATAACTTCTAGAGATATCTGTTAGCATTCCCATTTATTGCAATAGCAGTTGTTTAGCTGGCAGAGGACCACTTATGTGATTTGAAACCTTTCTGAGCCAATCACCTGAGCCCTAAATGCCATGTGACTAATCAACTGGAAAATTACATCATGACTATGCTGACTGACTCAGTTGTACCAGCTCAGACCTGCTCCACTTCCTTGCAGTTAGCAAAAGTAAACACTACACAGTGGAAGTGGCAATCTTGGATTAAAGAGCAGGTCATATGGGTTTTCGAAAAATATCTTTTTTTGAAGTTTGTACCGTAGCTATCCTTCAATGTAAACATGTCTGCAAAGTTGTTAATCAAAAACATGATGTATAGGGGAGTGCGGGGCACAACCTACCACTTTTTGAATCTCTCAGTTTGTGTCAATCCATGTGGGGTTCAGAGTATAATTTTTTTATCCACGTTATTTTCACACTTGTCTAGTACAAATATGTAGCTTTGTTTCATAATTACAGTGTGTACATTTCTTGTTATTTACCTCAAAAGAAAGGAAGTGAAAAGTGACAACATGCCCCGTAGGTGTGGTACATTGTAACATGTGAGGGGCACATTGTAACATGACCATATGACAGCTTAAAATGTTGTCTGATCGAATGAAAAAAAATATACACAACAAACTAAAATATTTTTTCAATAATATAAAATTATTACATTTTTCAGATAAAATAATGGTGTTTTTTAAGAATTAAAAAAAATTATGAGGTTCACAATGAACACATTGCAACCATGCGTGGGACGGCTATGATTGCAAAACACAGCTATGCAGTATACAAGTATACAATATACAAAACACAGCTATACAAGTTCAAAACAATGTGCGCAAACAGATGAAACACATTCAGACATTCAGAAAAACACTCCCCTCCCTCCAAACACAGCTCTCATAGAACACGAGACACATAAACGAGCCAGAATGCTTTACATTTCTTGAAATAATAATTTCTCAACATTAAACATTGATTGTCAGTCTTTATTCACCTGTTTCTTGTGGTTTCTTTTTAAAATCCATAAAAGTAAATAGTGAAAATTACATTGCTAATGTCATAGAAATGCATAGTTTACAGTTTTTCTCAGTCTGAAATGAAATTCTCAAAACTACTTTTTCAACCTCCACATCATCTAGTCACTTGTGCACATCATAATAGCAGTTTCTCATTCTTCTGAACAAGTTGCGATTGCTTTGGTACACTCATGCAATTGATTATGTACATTTGTGTGCATTTTCCTACATTATCAGTTGCTAATGTCATGTTGCTCAAAATGTAGTATATAATTCTCTGTGCAATAGTCTTACCCCTCAAAGCATCTAGTCATTAGTTCATCGTATAAGTCATTAAATGCAAAATGGTTGATATAGTTGTCATAAACTGTCAAGTGTATTTTCTACACATTCCTGTTAGTCTTTTTGTAAATTTGCCATGCATCTTGACATTCATTAATAAGGGAATGCAGATTAACCAATAACAAACCAGTTTTTTAAAATTCCTCATACAGTGCTGTATGCAAAAGCAAAGTTCTGCCTAAGGGCTGATTCCTGTGTTTGTCTTTCTAATTTTGTATTTTCGCTTTTGTGCATCTGCCATGTACAGACATCTGACAAACATCTGTAAGACGTCAGTTTTACATACACTCTAAATCATAAACATCTTACAGTAAAGACATCTAATAAAAGTCTATTTGACACCTGATAGCAAACGTGCAGGTGAGTGAACACTCTAAAAATAAATCTTGCAGATGTAAATGTAGACGTAAAATAGACGTCTTAGTGATGTACGTGTACTATCAGGGATATATCTTTTTCTTGTATCACAATGACTCTGTAATGTGTGTTTTTTTTTTTTTTGTTGTTGTTTTTTTTGTCCTATCCAGTCTCTTTCAATCAATATCTCACATACAGTAATGTGTGCATTTGTACTTTTGAAATGGATATATGGCACACATAAGAATTGCAGCCTTTTGCATTTCAATACAGTAACTGGCATGCAAACTATTGCCATAGTTTACATCAGGTAATGCTAATAGAGTACACTGTTTGATTGACAACATGACTAAACATTTTGACTATCTTGTCTGTGAACAATGACACAAGGACTTTTCATTCTGATGGCACTGATATGTTCATTGACATGCATACTTACTTTTGATAGATAAACTAAAGATTTTGAGTAAGTTACAGGCTTTTGCAGGTAATCCATTGTGTTGTGCTGTTTGTACGAATTGTTTTGAGAAATGCACATACTTCTTTGCAAATGTTAAGGATTATTTGAGAAATGCACCAAAGCGACTGAGAAAAAATATTACAGTTTTTCTTGATTGCTAAAACACTATAACCAGTCTTTTGAACTAAAATTTCAAAACCATAATGCCATTTTTCAAAAAGCACACCCATTTCCCTGAACTATAAACACTATTTCCCTGCTTTAACACGAGTCAGATTTGTTGAACTGTTACTGCAAAACTCTACACACAAATCCCTACATTTCTCAGTGCTTACACCATGTGATCATTTAGAAAGCACTAGCATTCAATATTGTTCACTCAAGTCTGCAAAGTTTGCGCTCAATTAGCACACAATTACCCAAGTGGAAACACTAGGAGTCAAAATTTATCACACACCAATCAGAACCTTAGATTTAGATAAAAGGGCCAAAGCCAGCTTACAGTTTGTTGCTTTTCTCAGATCAGAAATGACATTCTCAAAACTACTTGCTTAACCTTCACACCATCTAGTCACTTTTGCATCACAAAATGTTTCTAATTTTTTTTTTTTAACAAGTTGCATTTGCTTTTGTACATTCATGCTACAGAGGTTTTCTTACATTATCAGTTCCTATTGTCATGTTGCTCAAAATGTATTACATGTATGCAGTTCTTTGTGCTATAGTCTTACCCCTCAAAACATCAAGTCATTAGCTCATCGTATATGTCTTTGCAGTAAATGCTACATTTTTGATCTAGTTGTCATAAACTGTCAAGCATATTCTACACATTTCTATTAGACTTTTTGTAAATTTGCCATGAATTGTTCAAGTGAATATTGACTTTCACTAATGTAGAGTCTACAGATTAACCAATGATAAAGCATTTTTTTTTTCGTCAGGCCACTAGTAAAAGTGTAACTGTGAATCCTATCCGGTCTTTTTCAGTCAATATCAGTATGTGGGTACAGTAATATGCAATTTTGAAGACGAAGAGTAGGAGGTGAAAGAGGAAGAGGAGGAGAAGAAGTAGGAGGATGACGACAACAACGTGGAAGAGAAATAGGAAAGGCAAGGGCAAGAAAACAAGCAGTCTTATACATTTTAGTTGATGCGTGCCAGGGTTGGGTCAGGCATGCAAGAGGAATTTATGTTGAGGAGGTTCTTTGGCCTGTCCCAGACCAAAGACAGGATGCTGGGGCAGAATAATTATTTTTGTTGTTGTTTGCTGTTTTGTGCTGTACTCTACAGTACAATAAATTAAGGATTAAAACACTTGCAAATGCATACATTTGTTGTGTTCATCATGTGAATTTTTTTTTTCCAAGTTTTACCAGTTTTCATAGTATTGATTTGAATTGATCTCATCAGTGTGTAAAACTGTGTTGTAGTGTGTGTGTTTTTGAGGGTTTGTGTGTCATGTCTGAGAGCAAAGTGTGTTTTTTTCAGCAAGATTGAGTTGTTTTGAGTGGAGAGCTTCATTTTGACCTGAATATAGTAAGTTCGGGGAATTGAGTTAGAAGTTACGGATTTGTGTTTAGAGCGAAAAAGCGAGGCATAATTTCAAGAAATGTGTTTAAGCAATTGAGAAAAACTGTAACTAAAAGCAATAGGCTGCTACGTGCGTGGTTGCAGAATGCACGGCATTTCGAACGGTGAATGGATTCTCTGAATGTCCATTGCATTTCAGAAATCAACATTGTTCAACTCTGCAAACACATGTTATAAATAGAAACTCTGCCTATGCTTACACCTGTTACAGTTTTTTTGGATTGCTTAAGCACGATTTTCAAAACAGGGCCCGTGTTTTCAAAACACTACACACAATTAGCACAACCACACACCCAATTAGCAAAACACTACAGATCCTTTGCATAATTAAACACTCTTGTAAAAACTATACACTTCTGTTTAAAAACCACACTTTTTTACCATAAGAAACACACGTTTCACATTTACTATACTCTGTTTGCACAAGTTACACTCTGCTCTGATAAACCTAAAACACTTTTAGCACTTCTACTTCCCTATGATTAGAGTAGGCTACCATCAACAAAGTACAAATATAAAGGAAATCCACCAAACACTACACAAAACCAATGTTGCACACTAAAGAAACTCATTTATTTCTCAACATGCCCAAAATGTTGACATGGAGATTCATAGTACTGTAACAACATGTCACTTTACATATTGTACTGTAAGTTTACTGTTACAAAAAAAAAACGAACAAAAAAAAAAACACTAGACATTGTCTCTTCGCCTAGCTGGATCTGGCCAGAGAATTTCATCAACATCGCAGGCAATGTTGTCATTAGCAAGACACCTTGGAAAGAAACGTCTTGAATGACGAATCCATCCTTGTATTGCTGCTACCACCATCTGGTCACAGGCCTCCTCCATGGCTTGGATGAGGGGTACCTCAGCCTGGAGACGGAGATCATATACCTTCCACCGCCATGCCGAGAAAAACTCTTCTATAGGGTTGAGGAATGGAGAGTATGGTGGAAGATATAGGACGGTGAAATGTGGATGTTGCTGAAACCAGTTCTGAACCAGAGCAGAACGGTGGAAAGACACATTGTCCCAGACAACAATGTATTGCATATGATCGATTTGATTTGCTGCTGTTATGTTGTGCAATTGGTCCAAGAATGTAAGTATGAGTGCTGTGTTGTAAGGGCCCATATGGGCATGGCGGTGGAGGACCCCATTCTGTGTAATGGCTGCACAGAGTGTTATATTTCCCCCACGTTCCCCTGGGACATTGACTATAGCCCTGTGGCCAATGACGTTTCTTCCCCTCCTTCGTGTTCTCGTCAGGTTGAACCCAGCCTCATCTACGTAAATGAACTCATGCTGGATCTCCTCTCCATCCATTCGTAAAACTACCTGAAGAACAGTGTCAGGCAAAATTGTGTAGTTCAGTGTAGATCTAGTATACATATTACAGTACAGTAAAAGATTATGAGACAGTATGCAAGATCACACTGCTAAAGTGAATACATACCTCTGCATAATCATGCCGCAGTCATTTCACCCTTTCGGAATTGCGCTCGAAAGGCACTCGAAAAATTTGCTTCATTTGAATATGTTTTTTTTTTAGGATGCATGCCAGTGTTGATATTGAGACCTGATGGATATCGTTGAAACTGGCATGGTTATTGACAATGTTAGCTTGGAGCTGTTTGAGTGTTATAGCATTGTTGGCCAAAACCATGTTTACTATCTCCCTCTCTTGCTGTTCTGTGAACATAGGAGGCCTTCCCCCTTGTCGTTCCTGACCCTCAATCCTATGTAGAAAAAAAACAGTAAACAATAGTACAGTAATTTCACAGGACAAGGTAACAGAAGTGCTGATACTGCATAGAATACAGTACTGTAAGCAGTTACTGAAACTGTGCAGATGTTTTTGATATGGTGATATTTTTACAATACCTATTTTCCAGTCGAAATGTTCTTATCACACTTGCCACTGTGTATCGGCTTAGATTTGGCTGTACTCGCAGTCCAGCCTCCCTCAGCGTCAGGCTGTGGTTGACAACATGGTCAACCAGTGTTGCGTGGATCTCATTTGTCAGATTCGGTCCTCTTTGAGCACCTTCTTGTCTTCGTCTTCCTCTTCCTCTTCCTCTTCTTCTACCTCCAGCATGGCCTCCATCTCTTCCTCTTCCTCTGTTGATTCCTCTTCCTCCCCTTCCTCCTCCTCCTTCTCGTCCTCCTCCTCGTTGTCCTCCTCATCGTCTTACTCTTTCTCTGACTCTTTCCATTGTGCTTGAAGACCGATGAACTCACCTGCTGCTTTTTATAGTGCTTAAACACCTGATTGGTGTGTCTACAATTAAGCAAACAAGTGTTTGCACACCTGATGACTGTGTTGAACCAATTGGTTGGACGGTGCGGTAATTTGACAGTCAGTGCTTTGGTATTGCAAGGAAGTGACTTCATGATAGATTTTTGTGTGTAATGTATGTTAAGTGTGTTTAGTGTTTTGCAAATCACTGTGTGTAGAGTTTTGCAACAAGTGTGAGGTTGACAATGTGCTTATAGTTGTGCAAATATGGGCTGATGTTTTGCTTCTTGAGTGTAAGGTTTTGCTAATAGTGTATTACTTTTAATTTTAGTGTGTAAGCAATCCAAAAAACTGTAATCGTTTTTGTTTTATATAGTTGTTCTTGTTGCTTTTGTGCAGTACATGAATAGCAATTAATTTGTTTTAGATATTTTATGTTTAGACAGTTCTATTTTGCGGGAGTCAAAAACTCGCACCCGCACTCGCCCATCAAGCCTTGTACCGTGCAAGCCTTGTACTCTCTGTTGCGTCTTGTCGAGTCCAGTGCCAGTAGATTAGAGACCACTCTCGCTAGACTCGACGCAACAGAGAGCGGCGCGGTACGACACTAGAAGCTGATGCGTTGCTCTCCGCACCCGGTACGTTCTCAATAAGTTTTAATGTGCCGTGTTGCCCTTTCAGATGTTTTAAATTGGATATGGAGGTTCAGAGAAATTGGATTTTTCACGGTTGTAAAGGATTTCTTCCCTTTTAACTGACAACGCCCTGGTGAAAAAAACAGCATATGCTGGTAGGTATGTTTTGATGCTGGAATGCTGGTTAGGTAGGTTTTGATGCTGGTTTAAGGTGGTCCTTTGCTGGTTTATGCTGGTCCTTTGCTGGTTTAAGCTGGTCCTTTGCTGGTTTTTGCTGTTCATGTTGCTGGTCAAGGACCAGCATAAACCAGCAAAGGACCAGCTTAAACCAGCATCAAAACCCACCTAACCAGCATCCCAGCATCAAAACATACCTACCAGCATATGCTGGTTTTTTCACCAGGGCGCACAATAATGTTCTTGCCTTTGACAGAAATAAACTAAAAATAATGATTGTATGTCCAGCTACAGAACGCGTGCTTTCCTCTCTCCATGCTGACTATGTTTTCATTGGTAGTATCCGCCTCACAGGCGCTTTCCAGTCAAAAGTAGTTCTAAGGTAAAGGATGTCTCGTGTGCTAGCCAACACCCTTTTTATAATCTACATGATAAATCACATTCTGTCGGCAATGATGTAACGCAGCGGTAATGCATGCTTGTAACTATACTCTAATTACTCATTTGGAAATTATAACACGTTAAATTACTCCGTTACTAAAAAAAGAATCAAATTACAGTAACGCGTTACAAAGTAATGCGTTACTGCCCAACACTGAACACAAGAGTTACAAATTCTGACAGTGCACTTTCTAATTTATATTTCCGCCTTTGCCCATACTTCTTTTTCTTTTCTATTTACAGTAATGTGTAATTTTGAAGAGGAAGAGTAGGAGATGAAAGAGGAAGAGGAGGAGAAAAAGGAGGAGGACGATGACAACAACATGGAAGAGAAATAGGAAGGGCAAGAAAACAAGCAGTCCCATTTATTTTAGTTGATGCATGCCAGGGTTGAATCAGGCATGCAAGAGGATTTTATCCCCGCTGCCTGTCCAGGGCCAATTTAGCCTGTCCCAGACAAAAGACAGGATGCTGGGGAAGAATAATTATTTTTGCTGTTGTTTGCTGTTTTGTGCTGTACTCTACAGTACAATAAATTAATGATTAAAAAACTTGCAAATGCATACATTTGTTGTGTTCATTATGTGAATTTTTTTTTTTCCAAGCAACACTTATTACCAGTTTTCTTAGTATTGTTTTGAATTGATCTCATCAGTGTGTAAAACTCAGTTGTAGTGTGTGTGTTTTTGAGGGTTTGTGTGTCATGTCTGAGAGCAAAGTTTGTTTTTTTTTCAGCAAGATTGAGTTGTTTTGAGTGGTGAGCTTCATTTTGACCTAAATATAGTAAGTTCGGGGAATTGAGTTAGAAGTTGCGGATTTGTGTTTAGAGTTTCGCAAAAGCAAGGCATAATTTCAAGAAATGTGTTTAAGCAATCGAGAAAAACTGTAATATAGCGGGGCAGATTGTAATGCAGTTTTACAACGTTCCCCATCAGCAAGACTGGAATATAAAAGTGGTTAGTGTCTTCTGATGGTTTGACAAGCATTAATAAACGATCTAAACTGATAAATAACAGATTGGATATTAAAATAATAGCAGTCTAATTTTGAATGAATACTAAAAACTGAGATGAAAAATTTTGGCACACTTTTTTCTCTGTATAGTGTTGCTATGGCAACTAGTAAACATAAATTTGGTTACGCAAGCATGTGGAAATATTTAAAGCATGTCTAATACAACTAACCCCGCGTTAGGTTGTGCTCCGCTCACCCCTACATAAAGATATTGTCTCTCAAAAGAAAGAGTCACTGAGAATCGCCTTAATGAGTCGTCATATTTTCGAATCTACGTCACTGGGTAACACATGAGCGTAATCCCCGCCTGCCACAAAATCGCGAATATGAACACTTTGACCTGCTCACAAATACTTCCACTAGTTACTGTGTTTACATCGTGAAAGCAAGTTAGTTTGTTTTTTCATTGCCGAAAGATGATGTAAAGAATAAGTGGTTAAAATGAATTTTTTTCTACAATACCACAGCAATACAAATGAAACATTTAGTGTGCTTGTCATTTTACTGAGGACTGCTTGTCTAATCTGCTGGCTTCTAATCTTCTTTGTTTGGACCAACAAGGATCTCTGAACCACAACCTTGAAGTATGATTGAAATGTGTACATTTTCCAGTGAGTACTTATCTAGTAAACAATGATATTACTGTCTTGCTGAAATAGTTCTGACAATTCGCTGTGAAGCCACTATTTCCGAAGAATGTGTCGATTAATGTAGACTATTGTTGTTCTAATTACTTTGTTTAGTAATAAAAATGTAACTTAGACATATTTTACTTGTTTTGGTTGCATATTGTTTCATCAGTTAGTCATGTTAGCACTCGGGTAACCTATCCACCATTATTGTTCATAAGTGTTGTGACGAGTCGGCTGCCTCCCCCCAACTATCAGCTTCACCCCGTCGGTAATCGCCGCCCTTCACCAGGCTCCCGACGGGAGTGGGCGTGTGGGAGGAGGAGGAGGGGCGCTGAAACATCCAGGTCTGGCGGCGTGTGATGAGGCACACCTGATGTGAATGAAGCCTCATCACCGCCGCTGTTAAAATGCCGAGCGCGCCTCTCCTCAGGAGACCGGTCTCTTCCCCGTGCATGATGCACGCTGGTGTCCTCGTGGGTCCTGGAAGGGGTGAAGCGGGAACCAGCGCCGCCGTAGGACGAGCCGCCGGACCCCGCGGGTCCGGATGAGGACCGCACCCGTGACGGCTGACGGGCCAGGTTGCCGGAGGTATATCCAACTGCAGACCCGCAGCAGCACCAGTTTCAGAACCCCAGCCACAGAACCCCAGCCACAGAACCGGATGTAAGGGGCGGAGCTATTAACGAGATAAGCATGGCGGAGATGATGGTGAGCAGTCGCTAATGTTTTTGCTGTCATATGGTGAATAATTATCGTATTTATTAGGTTAAGTGTTTATACTTATTTTGTGATTGGCTTTATTATCCTATGGAATCTTCAATTTGTTGTCATTTTTAAGGTGTAGAACTTTTTCTGCGGATGTTTTGATTAATTTGTGGATCGCGTGTTGCAAATGGGCATTGCGGTGAAGTTTTAAAGATGCTAATTATTCATAAATATAAACAAATAGTTTATATTTAATAATTTAATTTTGTTTTCAGGGATGACATGGAGTTATTTCTGCAAGAATGTCCTGACAAAATGGGCCTAAGAGTGAACTGTTCAGTTGATACATTTTAATTTGAATTAATGCAAGATTGTCATGACAAAATGTGCGAATTGTGTGAATTGTTCATTTTGTAATTTTTGATTTTAATTTATACATGATTGTCATGACTAATTGGGCATAATAGTGAATTGTTAATTGGGTAAACTGTAATTGTTGTATAGTTTTAGTTTGTTTCTTTTAAAATTATGCTGCTGTTTGTGTGAGTGTGTAAAGTTTTATTGAAATGTTTTAATTTTCTTGTAGAGAAATGCATGATGCATGTTCTTTGCTTTGGAGTAAATGTTTATTTGTCATGTTGAGATTAAAGCATATTTAATATAAAATGCCTTAAGTTTCAAGCATTATTTTTAATATCATGAACAGAAAATAACTTGTGTAATGCAATGAAAGAACACCTTTATACAATAATATTAAACAAAATATTTTTTAAATGTATCGTAAGATGCACAAATAAAGTATAATGTTTCTTGTGAAATAAAAGCAAATTACGCTCCATAACCGTGGGTGGCGCTGCTCTGATAAGAACGTAAGCTCCACCCCTCACTTCCGGTTCTGTGGCTGGGGTTCTGAAACTGGGGTTCTGAAACTGGTGCTGCTGCGGGTCTGCAGTTGGATATTATTGGGTTGCCGGGCCGTTTTATCCCCCAGAAGTGCCGCAGAGGTGGAGGAGGACGATGCCGCTAGAGAAGCCGCCGCCCCTCGCACCCCGGACCTGAGCGGGGAGCGCGTGCGGCCGCCGGACTCCGCCCCTTACCTGGACCCTTCCCTTCGGAACACTACCCCACCTTCACGGAACCCCGTCACGACGAGGACACCAGATCCCCCTGTTTATTTTGGACACTTTTTTACCCTTTTTGGACACTTTCTGTTTATTGTTTAATAAAAGCCTCTCCGAGGCCTGACGTCACGCCCACTGTGTCTGTCGCTTTGCTCCGCACCCGTGACAATGTTTACAGTTTAGCGGCTAAACTTTAACTATGGGCACAATTCGCTTGCATAAGTGTTAAACAAAATGTTTTTATGTCATTTGAAGAACAGATTAGAGCACTATATTATTGTTTTATGTAAAGGTGCATGCAGGGTTGCCAGGTTTTCACAACAAAACCCACCCAATTGCTACTCAAAACTAGCCCAATCGCATTTTGAGGGGGGTCCCCCATTAAAAATTGCATTCCGGTGTGTAAAATACGCGCCTTTTGTGTCAAGGCTCCACTGGTAAATTCGCATTCCAGGGGCTAAATATCACGTTATTGGGGTCGCTTCAACTCACAACATCAAAAACAACCACGGATTCGGCAACACAGACGGCAGCTCTCGCTAACTTGCTAAAGTACTCCTCTCTGTACCAATCACAACAGGCTTAGACAGCTGACCAATCAGAACAGAGTAGGCTTATTGAAGGGAGGGGTTTACAGACATTACGCTCAAAACTGATTCAGATGAACTGTTTTGAAACCATTTATAAGTGACTGTATAAATGTATATTCTGAAAAAAAAAAATATTTTTTTCTGATTTTAGATACATTTAGACCTGTTGTAGGGGACTCAACCTGCTTTGACCAGATGTGTCCAGATATATACCCTGCAAGTAGGCGGAATTGGTCAAATGTTTGTGATGTAGAAAAACGGGTTTCAAATGTTTTTGTAGACCAGTGGATTTCAATCCTGGTCCTGGGGACCCACAGCTCTGCACATATTGTGTGTCTCCCTTATTTACCACAATCGGTTCAGTACATGGAAATCTCTACTAACAAGCTAATGATCTGAATCAGGTGTGTTAAATAAGGGTGACATGCAAAATGTGCAGAGCTGTGGGTCCTCAGGACCAGGATTTAAAAAAAAATGTATATGGTTTGTCTTTAACCATTTTAAAAATACCATCAGTGGACAAAGATGGTTTTTAGGACTGAATTGTTTGGTTAAAAACAATGTTTTTAGACTAGACACATTAAAAAGATTTATTCATGATTTATTTAGTGACTCCAGAAGATTTGAGATTCTGGTTTGGTATGTTTTTGTAATATAAACAGTAGTTATTTAGGGGGGAAAAGTTTCCCTTTGGAAGATTGCTGAGGCCCTCCGGTGGCTCCAGACCCCTGGTTTACAATCACAATATTATTTTATTTTATTTCATTTCATTTCATTATTTTTACAAGAAAATATTTCTTTGCACTTCAAAATTTCACTTTAATTCAACGTGTTATTTGGTGTTTCTTTATCATTTTTGGAAGATAATAGCAGTTTCTGAATGAAAATTGTTACAAAGTATATCCTACACCATTCTTTTCAATGCAGCTGGGGTAACAGATCATGCTAAATCAGCCGAAATTTGACCAGATAGCTATTGACTTTAATAAACTACTTATGCATTTATGCAGATTAACAGATTTCCCTTTTGAATAAGTGGTATAGAGTGGAATATTTGAAATGTGGATATCATTATAAGTTGAATATGCAGTTGAATTTAATATGGAGCAGTTTGACTGAGTAAAAATACTTTAATCGCATTTTGGTAAGAAGTACATTATTTGTCACTCCTACGCCTAAAAAATTGCTCTGACAACAACCCATGTGACTATTTCAAAGGTTTATACTTACTTTCTTTGCTTGTATCATGTTACATTTATATTTCTGCTGCACTGTTTATACTGCTAAATTTTACTCCCAAATGTAATTATGTTTAAAGGTCATACAGATTGTTTTGCAGCACCCTTGAAAGGGCCTTTCCCAAACAAAGGCAATATTGTTGCAGGATGAATTTCTTTTTTCATTCAACTCTCCTAATAGCTCTACATGCGGGACAGTCTTCCTGTGGAACAGATTTCCATTGGATACAGCAGAGAAAACAACACACACTATACTATTAGTCATGAAAACTTTTTTCTGTCAGCATGGGAGCAGTTAACAGTCTGTAATGTTTTAGCCTTAAAGTTTTAGTATAATTGTAACACATTAGAAATATATAATTTTGTATATAGCGAATATGCAGGCAGGAGGCTGAAATGCTCTTTATACAGCATAAAAGTGCTTTGTATGCATAATTATAGAAAATGACAGTATTTGCCTCTGTGGTACAAACGTGAATCACGTAACTGGCATGTGGATAAGCAATAATGATAACCAATTAATCATTTAACCCCAGGTGTACGCAGACTTTGCTCATTAAACATCACAGGGGCCAAATATGGTGGCTAATCTACCAGGCCTCAGTTTATATGGGCAATAGCTGTTCCTATCAGAAATGTCATTAAAATGCACAGCTCACTGTGACGGGGCATTAAGAGCAAAGTAATATGCGATCGACAGTTCTCTTTGTCGTATCACCGGAAAAAATCAATTTACGGAGGCATTATTAGTTTTATGGTCATGAAACAGGTTACTGTTTAATAGCATGGTTAAATAATTAATATTTGTTTTCCTGGACAGACTTAGATGTTAGACTTATTAGAACATTGTTAAATTGGCTATTATCAGGCACTATGTATTTTAATGTATTAAAGGGTGAATGTGACACTCATGCTTTGTTAGCTGTATTCTGGCCTCTTGTGGCCAGACCATGACATTAATTATATTTCTTTTTTTGTCCTCTCTCTCTTTTAAAGAAAGTTCAAGGCATGTTTGTTTTTTTACATTTTGAATAGTTCACAATTTAAAAAAAAAAATGAATCTTTTAAATATTTTATAAATACATATTTTAATAATAATTAAATGCTATATTAAGACCCTCCAAAAATAAATTCTGCCATCATTTACTAAAAGATTGCTGACATTGTTCTTTCTAGACAGATACTAGATAGACAGACAGACAGACAGACAGACAGACAGACACTAGACAGACAGGTTATAGACAGATAGACACTAGATAGGTAGACATTGATAGACAGAAAGACAGACGATAGATAGATAGATAGGCAGGTAGACAGATTGATAGACAAAAAGACAGATGATAGATAGATAGATAGATAGACACTACATAGATAGATAGGCAGACAGACACACACTAGATAGATAGATAGATAGATAGATGGATAGACAGACAGACAGACACTAGATAGATAGATGGATAGATAGACAGACAGACACTAGACAGACAGGTTATAGACAGATAGACACTAGATAGGTAGACATTGATAGACAGAAAGACAGGCGATAGATAGATAGATAGATAGATAGATAGATAGATAGATAGATAGATAGATAGATAGATAGATAGATAGATAGATTGATAGACAAAAAGACAGATGATAGATATATAGATAGATAGATAGATAGATAGATGATTGATAGACACTACATAGATAGATAGGCAGACAGACACACACTAGATAGATAGATAGATAGATAGATAGATAGATGGATGGATAGACAGACAGACAGACAGACACTAGATAGGTAGACAGATTGATAGATAGATAGACAGAAAGACACGATAGATAGATAGATAGATAGATAGATAGATAGATAGATAGATAGATAGATAGACAGTACATAGACACAGACACACACTATATAGGTATATAGATAGATAGATAGAAAGACAGACGATAGATAGACAGATAGATAGACAGTACATAGACACAGACACACACTATATAGGTAGATAGAAAGACAGACGATAGACATAGATAGACAGATAGACAGTACATAGACAGACACACACTATATAGGTAGATAGACGGACACTAGATAGAAAGATATGAAGACAGACAGAAGTAGTGCGTCATATCCTGTGAAAAGGACTCTGTTCATTCATGAATCTTGTCTGCACTGAAGATTACTGAGAAATGCTTTACAAACACACCCACTCTCCCAACATGTTTGTGCCTGTCATCTTCACTGCAGTCGCTCTATAGTCCACCTTAGTTTAGTCTTACCAGAGTCAGTGGAGAGGAGCCGAAACCAGCAGCATTCAGCAGCTAATACTGCAGACCTTCACAATGAAAGACAACAACTGTAAAGAACGCATAGACAAAATCCTGCAAGAGGTTCCGACTGCAAGAAAAGCTCTTCTAGACAACCACAGCAATCTGCACAAGGTGGCCGATTACTGTCAGAACAAATTCCTCAATGTGAGCAATTTTTCGTTTTTTTTCCTATACATTAAATTTGTAGTAATACGGATTTGTTTTGTTTGTTTGTTTCACTCCAAATTTTTTTAAATAGAGTATTTAAGAAATCTTCCTGTTCTTACTGGCCTAAACATATATGGCCTAAACATATATAGTATGTACTTATTAAAAAAATTCCAGGATTACAAAAATTACAAAGTACAATGTTGTACAATGTTGCTGTAGTCTAGTGATGACATACTTGCTTCTTTTAACAGTTTTAACTGGATTTAATAACAGGGTTTTATTACAAATGGCAGAAGTCATACATGTATCACACCGAAAAGTGCAACTCATTTTACAGCTCCATTTATATTAATTATGAGTTTTTCACATGGATTGCTGAAAACTGCTTTCTTTAGGGTGTACATTTTTGCAGTCTTTTCAGTCAGCTTTGTGCTGTCAGTACTGAAGGCATACATGCCTAAACAAGGCTGTGGTATGTATTCCTAGTACTTCATGAAAACCTTTCTTAACATGTTTATCTAGGCATCCATCTCTGTGTCCTGGAGGTCTGTTATACTAAATGCAGCACATTTAGTTTCATAGCCATATAATATCATCTTTATTACTAATTATAATGTTTAGTTGTATATTCAACATTATATTTACACACTATCATTTAAAGGTTTAGGCTTAGTCTAGAGATTAATACTTATACTCAGCAACTCACTTAATGTCATAAGTGACAGTAAAGACATTTCTAATGTTACAAAAGATTTCTATTACACATAAATGCTGTTCTTTTGAACTTCTTGAACTTCTTTTGGAAAAAAACAAACATTATCACTGTTTCCACAAATATATTAAATTGCATAACTGTTTTTAATAATAATAAAAACAAATGTCATCACAGAGATAATTACATTTGAAAATATATTTAAAATTGTAATAATAGTTCACAATATTACTGTTTTTACCATATTTTTATCAAATAAATACAGCCTTCACTCTTAAAAATAAAGGTGCTTTAAAAGGTTCTTCACAGTGATGCCATAGAAGAACCATTTTTGGTTCCACAAAGAAACATTCAGTCAAAAAAACATCTCTTTCTTACCTTTTTATAATCTGAAGATCCTTCTTTCGCCACAAAGGTTCTTCAGATGTTAAAGGTTCTTTATGGAACCATTTACACAGAAAAGGTTCTATAGCATCGTGAAGCACCTTTATTTTTAAGAGTGTTGTTAAGCAGGAGAGACTTATTCCAAAAACAGAAACAAATCTGCCCCCAAACTTTTAAATGGTAATGTATATTTATTATATTAATTAGACATGCCTTGGTACTTTATATCTCCATATGCTGTCTACAAAGTTCAGGTTGTTATTCGTAAAAACTTTCATAGAAGAGTTTGAATATTGAAAATTATAATTGTTTTTACCTTTAGGTGGAGGACACCAGAAGTGTCATTGAAGAGTCCAAAGCTCTCACCACGCAGGCCCTGGCCAGTGTCACATACCAGATAAACAATCTGGCCACATCTCTGCTGAAGCTCTTAGATGCTCAGACGGTTCAGCTAAAACAGATGGAGTCTTCCGTCAGCTTGCTGACTCTGGTGAGCTCCGCTTATCACTTTACGGAAAGCACCAGAATCTCTTGAAATATAATGCCGGTCATTTCTGATGGCAAGTCAGGATAGTCCTGGAAATATTATTCCATCACTTGCTCACCTCTGTACCTCTGTAATGAATAGGTGCCATCAGAATGAGAGTTTGAACATCTAATAAAAGCATTGCAGTAATCCACAAGTAATCTACATGATTCCAGTCCATCAATTAACGTCTTGTGAAGCAAAAAGCTGTTTGCCATCCTTAATCATCATTAAATCCATCAATAAGATGTTTTAACTTCAAACCTTTGCTTTCAGCTGAAATATGAGTCCTCCATCCATAATTTTGCTTTCTTCAGTGAAAAAGTCTTGTCTGAATCAGGAGAGTAATATGCACAGATCAAGCATGGTTTGCAAGCAAAAACAGCCCAAAACAGTCCTAAAGAAGTTATATATAGACTTTTTCCCTGGACGAATTACGACATATTTCGACCAGAAGCAACACTTTAAAGTCAGAAACATCTTATTGATGGATTCCTACAAACCTGCTGCTTTTCACTTTACAAGACATTAATTGATGGACTGGAGAATTTGTGGATTATTGTGATGTATTTCGCAGCTCTCATTCTGACAGCACCCATTCACTGCAGAGGATCCATTGGTGAGCAAGTGATGCTAAATGTGTTACATTTTTAGCAAATTTTCAGTTTTTGGGTGAACTATTCCTTTAATAGACATATATTATAATCTTGTCAAAGTTGTAAATGGGCAAAGTAACCTCCTAATGTCAGTATTCACATTTAGACAGTAGGCATGTACAAAGAGAAAATAGCCCGGAAAGAGATCGGAGTGCTGACCAAACAGTCAAAAGTTCCCCGGACTCAAAAGGTGGTTCCCCCAGCAAATGGCCTGGAGCCTTTACGTGCATACAGGCGGATTCCCATATCCTACAGCCGCTTAGACAAAGTGGGCCACGGCCACTGGGAAGGCAGCAAAATTGTGAGCAAATATATCTACAAATATATAATACTTTTTACTTACACTGTTGTTTTTTTACATTGCGGTTGCGGTTAAATTACACTACCTGTCAAAAGTTTTTGAACAGTAAGATTTTTAAAGAAGTCTCTTCTGCACACCAAGCCTACATTTATTTGATCCAAAAATATTTTTACTATTTAAAATAACTGTTTAATATTTGAATATACTTTAAAATGTAATTTATTCCTGTGATCAAAGCTAAATTTTCAGCATCATTACTCCAGTCACATGATCCTTCAGAAATCATTCTAAAATGTTGATTTGCTTTTCAAGAAGCATTTATTATTATTATTATCAACATTTAAAACTGTTGAGTACATTTTTTCAGGATTCTTTGATGAATAGAAAGATCCAAAGATCAGCATTTATCTGAAATAAAACGCTTTTGTAACATTATACACTATACCATTCAAAAGCTTGGATTCAGTGTAATTTTTGGGGGGGAAAGAAATTACGGAAATTAATTACTTTTATTTAGCAAGGATGCTTTAAATTGATCAAAAGTGGTGATTTTACAATGTAGGACATTTATAATGTTACAGATTTCTATTTCAGATAAATGCTGTTCTTCTGAACTTTCTAGTTATCATGGAAACCTGAAAAAAATCTGCTTGGGTGTTTTCAACATAATATTTTTTTTTAGAGTTGCAAATCTGAATATTAGAATGATTTCTGAAGAATCATGTGACTGGAGTAATGATGCTAAAAATGCAGCTTTGAAATCTCAGAAATAAATGACACTAAAATATATTTTCAAACAGAAAACAGTTATTTTAAATAGTAAAAATATTTCAAAATGTTACTGTTTTGCTATACTGTGGTTCAAATAAATGCAGGCTTGGTGAACAGAAGAGACTTCTGTTAAAACATTAAAAATCTTACTGTTCAAAAACTTTTGACTGGTAGTGTATAAGATTACAAGACCATATTTGTAATATAGTTTAACTTAATGTAAATGATTTGCAAAATATTTTTACAAAACCCTTACTGATATTTATTTCAATTTAATATGTTGTGACACCGAAGGAAGAGTCAAAAACAGACAATGAGGACTCTGTGTCTGTACAACTTGGCCCACAGGAGACCAGCACCTTCAACTGGTTTGTAACAAAAGGCTTTTGCTGTCTATATTCAGATATCTTTAGGTAAAAATGTTATTAACTCAATTGTTGTTGCTGTGTTTTCAGGTCGTTTTTGGGTATTGCGGTTCCTCCTCCATCAGTGCCTGATTTGGTGGGTTCTAGCGTCTCAGCTCCTTCCGATCTCTCTCCAGCTTCACCGCCTCCTGCAATCATGTCTGCCTGTTCCCCGTCTCTACCTGCCTTTCCCGACCTGTCCATGCTGCCTCCTCCACCTCTCCCAGATGATGAGATGGGAGACGCTCCACCCCCACCTCCTCCCTCTCCTCCTCCACCTGGTTCTGTGTATGGAGGTTCTTTGGTTCCCCCTCCACCACTTCCACCCGGCCAAAATACCTCAGTGACTTTAGAAAACCTTCCACCTCCGCCTCCTCCTCCCCCAGGTAACATGGCTATTCCACCCCACCACCTCCTCCCCAGGTAACATGGCTGTTCCACCTCCTCCACCACCTCCTCCAGGCAATGTCTCTGTCCCACCTCTCCCACCTCCCATTCAGGGGAAGACGGCTGTTCCTCCTCCGCCTCCTCCTCCTCCTGGCTCTTACAGTGGGTCTTCACTACCTCCACCGCCACCTCCGCCTCCACAAAATGCCTCTGTGGTGCCACCACCGCCTCCTCCTCCTAGTGGAGGAAAATTTATTCCACCACCTCCTCCTCCACCTCCCCCATTTTGAATATTGATTTTCAATGTTATTTTTTTATATAAAAGACTATATGAAATTTGAAAAGATTTTTTGTAAAAAATATAAAATTGTTCTTATAAATATAAATGTTTATGGTTCGAACCATTAAATAAAGACAAGAATGTTTTGTATAAAGCATATTAAAGTGTGTAATATCAGACATGTTTCATTCTTTTTATGATGTACTCATAAATTGAAGGAAAACATTTAAGTGCTTATGGAAGCAAGACAAAACAGGCACTTCACTGCAGATGGCAGCACAGAGTTATTACATTTTGACAGTGTTTTTGAAACTGAAGTGAATTCGGTGTTCAATGCAGGTAGGGCATTAAATTAGCATCGATCGCATTCATTATAATGGAAATTGTGACATACATCATAGAAACTCTGTGTTCTATATTTGTACTATATACGAGGAGCACACTGATATCTATAGTATAGTTCTGTCATTGCGTAACGACAGACCTATGCTGTGTCTCAAACCAAGCTCCCTTTCTAGACATTTTTGTGAATCATACTCACACTCCAAACCCGAGTTAGCTAATATTTCTTTAGGGGGCGCATGACGGCTCAGACAACCGAATAAACATGAGCTGTATTAAAATCTCTGCACGTTGTTTGTAATACTGCTTATGTTTATGCACTTAAATACATAATTGTTTACATACATCAGTCACTTAATAGAAATGGAGGTTCGTTTTAATAATCTTAATAAAGATATTCAATCAAACGCGTTAGACAAATAGTGATCAGAAACGACTGTGATTGGTCAGTCTCGACCAACGCTGAGAAAAGTAACACGTGTCATGTGACAACGCTGTTTTGTTTTCTCTCAGCAGTAGTGTTTACAATAATTTTATTCCTAAAAAATAACACCGAAAAGTGATTAAATACGCTGTGGGAGTGAAACTAACAGAATATAGTGTAAATCTGAGATGAGAGACGAGTTCTGGGCGTCAAAGCCCCGCCCATTTCAATACTACCTTCACAAGAATTGACGTTCTATCAGTTTAATTTCTGTGGTTTGAGTCACGGCTGGACTGACAGCTCTGTACACGAACAGCCAAAGAAGATAATTTCTTCTCTTCAGTGGTTGTTATTCAAAGGTTTTAACTGTGGAGATCTGCGCCTCCTTCCGGCCTTCATGTCAACCCTTTGGGATAGGGTGTATTCCAAATTTCCCACTATCTGCCCATAGCTTGTCCATGTCGGTCCGGCGCTTCTCGGGGGTCATGGAGAGCTCCGGGTCCGCCGAGCCCAGGGAGCTGTTCGAGGCCTGCAGGAGCGGAGACCTGGAGCGGGTGAAGAAGCTCGTCTGCCCGGAGAATGTGAACAGCAGGGACACAGCAGGGAGGAAATCCACCCCGCTGCACTTCGCTGCGGGTGAGTGCGACTCCCGTGCCTATTCTGTTCTATTCGTTTTGTTTTCTAAAACAGAATTCGAATTTATTTATACATTTTCTTACATTCTATTTTTCTAATATTATCTGTTTTGTCCTTTGATCTATATCATCATCAATATCAGTGGTACTGTATTATTTATCCCAAATACAGTTGTATTTGCATATCATTAATAATTAATCAGTTACAAAAGACAAACGCTTAGCTTAATTATGATCATATATAGGGTCTATAAGATGAATTAATTGCACTTTTTGTTACTGTAAATATATAATTAAATAGGCTGCTGAGAACACTATGTGCTTTTATTTTTATGTGTAATAGTTTTCTGATACACTTGAAATCACATATTGTCATTGTAACTAATATATTTACATGTGAAATGCAGCATAGACACTGTTATGTTTTGTTTTTGATACTAAACTACAAATTCTAATATGGTTTATATATAATTTAAATATGACTTTAAGTATTCTGCAGGCTGAAATTCATACAAATTTAAATTAATAATTGATCAAATTAATTTAATTGTGAAAAATACAATTTGTGATATTTTTAAATTAATACAATTATTATTTTCACAATGAAATTATAAAATGAACTATGGCCCCCTATTAAGAAAAGATGTACATGTTATATTTTCAGTAACATTATAATGTAATCCTAGCTAATGTGAAAAATGGGCTAGTGATTGTAAATTAAAAAAATGTTTAGATGTGTGCCATGGAAATAAGTTATGTTATCAACACAACTATACTACCAGTAAAAAGTTTTTGAACAGTAAGATTATTAATGTTTTTTAAGAGGAAAATTGTGAAATATTTTTACTATTTAAAATAACTGCTTTCTATTTGAATATATGTTAAAATGTAATTATTCCTGTGATCAAAGCAAAATTTTTAGCATCATTACTCTTCAGTGTCACATAATCCTTTAAAAAACATTATAATATGCTGATTTCCTGTTCAAGAAACATTTTTTGTTATTATTATTATCAATATTTTATGTATAGTATCAGTATTTTTTTCAGGATTCTTGAATAGAATAGAAAGATCCAAAAAAATCAGCATTTATCTGAAATAAAAGCTTTTGTAACATTATACACTATACCATTCAAAAGCTTTGATGCTATATATATATATATATATATATATATATATAGGGAAAGAAATTATAGAAATTAGAAATCAGCTGAATATAGAAATCATTTTATTAAATAATTTTATTATTATTCAGGATTTTTTGATGAATAGAAAGATAGTAAAAATGATAGAAATTAGTACTTTTATTTAGCAAAGATGCTTTAAATTACTCAAAAGTGATGATAAAGACATTTATAATGTTACAAAAGATTTCTATTTCAGATAAATGCTGTTCACCTGAGCTTTCTGTTCATCAAAGGAACTTGAAAAAATTCTACTCAGCTGTTTTCAACATAATAATAATAAAAAAATTTCAGAATCAGAATCAGAAAGAATCAGAATGGTGCTGTCTGAAATATTTTTGCTATTTTTGAGCAGTAAATCAGAATACTAGAATGATTTCTAAAGGATCATGTGACTGGAGTAATGATGCTAAAAATTCAGCTTTGAAACCACAGGAATAAATGACATTTTATAATATATTCAAATAGAAATTTTAAATAGCAAAAATATTTCAAAATTTGACTGTTTTTGCTGTACTTTGGATCAAATAAATGCAGGCACGATGCGCAGAAGAGACTTTCTTAAAACATTCAAAACTTTTGACTGGTAGTGTATGTTGTTTTCATTGACATTATTTGTTAAACTGGCAGTCAAAATGGTGTATTGGTTTTAAGCAGTTGCTTAAAAATCCTAGTATCACAGTGTAATGTTGAAGTTGTGCCTGATGGAAGCAGTCCATGTATTAAGCCCACGGCTCTGTGACGCCCACTCTTCTGTGACAGGTTTTGGCCGTAGAGATGTGGTGGACTACCTCCTTCAGCACGGAGCAAACGTGCACGCCCGCGATGATGGTGGTCTCATCTCGCTCCACAACGCCTGCTCGTTTGGTCACGCTGAGGTCGTCAACCTGCTCCTGCAACATGGGGCCGATGCCAACTCCAGAGACAACTGGAATTACACCCCGCTGCACGAGGCTGCCATCAAGGGCAAGATCGACGTCTGCATTGGTAAAGCTTCCTAGTAATAAAGTCCACAGAATGCTTTCATAACAACTTGTTTTGATGATAAAAGTACACTAAATTTGCATATGTTGAATGTATATTGCAGCTGTTTGAATCATGTTTGTCATTTGTAGTTTTGCTGCAACATGGTGCTGAGCCAACGATCCGAAACACTGATGGGAGGACAGCACTTGACCTGGCTGAACCAACCACCAAAGCTGTACTGACCGGTGAGTGAGCTCTTGAACCTCAGATTTGTGTACACGCTTGCTTCTCTGGCATTTGTAAGTCACAAACAGTAGTGTTGGGAATCAAGATCCAGTTCTTATCCAAAAGATAATGAAACAGAAGTCTGGCTGTTGTGAAATGATAGAAGGACAAAATATAAGACTTTGGTTCATCAACACAAATTAAGATATTTTTGATGAAATCCAAGAGCTTACTGACCCTACACAGACAACAACGCAACTGACAAGTTCAAGGCCCAGAAAGGTAGTAAGGACATTGATAAAATAGCCCATGTGACATCAGTGGTTCAACCGTAATTTTATGAATCTATGAGAATACTTTTTGTGTGCAAAGAAAAAAAAAAAAGACTTTATTAAAGGGGTCATCGGATGCTAAGTTCACTTTTTCATGTTGTTTGAACATTAATGTGTGTTGGCAGTGTATGTACAAATCTACCCTATAATGATAAAAATCCATGCAGTGGTTTTTAATTAATCTGTAAAAATAATATCCCCTTTTGACATCACACCGACAGATGCCGCTCCCACGATAGTTGATTGACATGAGCTCTTACCGGCTTAGACCAGCTGTCACAGTCCAGTAACTTTCCATGTTTTGATGCCAGAGCAGGGATGTAAGTTAGACAAGAATATCTCCGATTGAGCGATTGAGGTGTTGTGTTGCTGGATGTAATAATGAACATAGTGGTCGTCATTTACTCCCGACATCTGAGCCACTGAAGATGCAGTAGATTACGTTTGTTTGTGAATGGAATGCACCTCCCGATCTACATATATCCGTATTTGTTCGCGCGAATCATTCATGATCCAGCTTCACTTACAGCAGAAGTGAGTATAAGCGTTTTTTATGAATCTTTGCGATCGCCTTTCCTTATAACGTGGTAGTTAGGAAGTTTAGCGGCTAAACACGGCTAAATGCGGCTAATGTAAACAAGACCGTCTTTCCACAGAGAGAAGAGAGGGGCGGGATGAGCAGAGCTCATTTGCATTTAAAGGAACAACCCCTTAGAATGAGATGATTTTTGCAGAGCTGATTTTGTCAAGGTAAAAAGGGTGTTGTTTTACAAAACCATTGAGAATTTTTAATCAAAGTATATTAGAGACTTTTCATTAAGACCCTAAAGAATCATATCAACTTGTGGAAAATGGGCATCCGATGACCCCTTTAAACAATTTCTCGCACGTTCACAAAAATACCACGATGCATGAGTTATGGGTTTACAAGGACAGGAGGGTGAATAATAAATTATTTTTGGGTGCACTATCCCTTTAGCAAACACATGCTTTATTGTCATCATGAGTTGCACACAATACATACATCCAGTGCGGACATGAAGAAACAGTTTTTTTTGAACAGATTATTTTTAATTTGGTCCAAAAGTATTTTAATTTGGTAAATCAAAAGGCAACTTTTTACAAATACTTCTTCCTGCAATAACTAATCGATAATGAAAGTAATCGACAAGTAATCATAAATTTTCGGTTTAATCACGAAAAAATCCACTGGTTACTGTACATCACATTACAGTAGTAAATAATGCATTTCTAAGTACAAAAACATTAGAAATATAGTGAAGATCACAAAGTGAGTTGATGCAGAAAAAAGTATGCAACCCAGCCTGAGAATGTGTCATAGTAAGTGCTTTAAAGGGGTCATTGGATGCTAAGTTCACTTTTGCATGTTGTTCGAACATTAATGTGTGTTGGCAGTGTATGTACAAATCTACCCTATAATGATAAAAATCCATGCAGTGGTTTTTAATTAATCTGTAAAAATAATATCCTCTTTTTCAAATCGAGCCATTCTCAGATGCCTGTCGTTGTGCCGTCACACCCACAGAGGTCGCTCCCACAATAGTTGATTGACATGTGCCCCTTACCTAAGATCAGTTGTAACAGTCCAACCAATCCATGTTTTGATGCCAGAGCAGGGATGTAAGTTAGACAAGAATTGAGCGATTAAGGTGTTGTGTTGCTGGATGTAATAATGAACACAGTGGTCGTCATTTACTCCCGACATCTGAGCAGCTGAAGATGCAGCAAATTATGTTTGTTTGTGAAGGGAATGCGCCTCCCGATCTACATAAATCTGTCCTATGTTCGCGTGAATCATTCATGATCCAGCTTCACTTACAGCAGAAGTGAGTATAAGCGTTTTTTTTATGAATCTTTGCGATTGCCTTTCCTAATAATGTGCTAGTTAGCAAGTTTAGTGGCTAAACGCAGCTAAATGCGGCTAACGTAAACAGGCTCGTCACTCCACAGAGAGAAGAGAGGGGCGGGGTGAGCAGAGCTCACTTGCATTTAAAGCAGCCTCGACCAGAATGAGAGCTTTGCAGAGCTGATTTTGGCAAGGTAAAAAGGGTGTTGTTTTACACTACCATTGAGAATTTTTAACCAAAGTATATTATATCAACTTGTGGAAAATGGGCATCCGATGACCCCTTTAAATAGTACAGTATATAGTTAAATGCAGCTTGCCCTGTTGGGTGCATTGACAGATGTTATTTGATGCATTTGAGATTTTGTATTTGTATTTGCATTTGTATTTTCAGCCCATACTTACATTTTATGCCTGTGTCCTTATCTGTAAAAGTTTAAAAAATCACAAGATTATTTCTAATGTGCATAAAAGCATCCTAACGGCAAGCAAGTCTCTGTGAATATTCACAGTGGACTTCAGTGAACAAGCACAATAAAATATACCTTTTTCTAGAATATTTGTTGTGAGTTCCTCACTGTGTTACATGTAGAATTTTAAACCTACATGTAATAGTGTATTTTTATAGTGCAGTAACAGAAAAGTGACTATTTTAATATAATTACCATGTTCAAATGAGCAAATGTGTGTTCACCCTGGCTTCTACCATTAAAATTGTATTCTGTGCTTTTGTTTTTTCTGTGCTTTAATATCAAATTTTTATTTAGCTTTAACTATAATTTTAAAAATAGTAAGCAATCAATTGTTTAGTGCATTATAATGTAATGTGTATTGATTTCTCGTTTTTAATCGATTGTCATTTTTATAAACAATATTGATTCTTAAATCCCATGAATCGATTAGTCTAGCCTGTTTTCAGTTGTAGCACACCTCCCATCCAATAAATCGTAATAAGCTTTGTGCTTTGTTGCTTTTTATTTGAAACAAAGTCTTAGATTTTAAATTCGGAACAATAAATTTTAAACAATAAATGCCATTTCGGCGCCGTTTAAGTGGAGTGCCAGATCGCTGTAGCGTTTTAGTTCAAGAGAAGCGTCAGCGTGAACTGATCTTAATGCCGTTTCAACAAGAAACAAACAGGAATAAACATCATTTGGCATGTTAAAAGAAAGCATACAACTTAAAGAAATACATATCCAGTCTCATGTAATCGCTCAGTCAGTGGTTCAACTGCGCGAAGAATTCAAGTGTAACAGCTTGTAAACAATGTCACGTAACGTCATGTTTACCTTATGTAAAAAAAACGTTCAGTTACCATAATCTTGTTAGTCAGATAGAAAAATTAACTCTAGACAGGATTATTTTGCTAAATACAACTTTTCAGTGTGTAATTTATGTTTGAATAAATCCGTCAAGTTTTTATGACAGCCACCATTTAAATGTTTATATTTCACAAAACAAATTGGGGTAGAAATACAAATGATAAAATTGTAACTTTATTATTGTAAAACATATTTGTAATTTGTGTCATTTAAGCGTTTGTAATCTTAATTTTAACCTTCAATATTGTAGTAATGTAGTATCAACATACTTTCATGTATATTTTACAGCATTAGTTCAGATATTTTTCCTTGAGAAAATTTGGCATGTACTATACCTAATATATAATCGCAAGCTTGTGAATCTGAATTGAATCATGAAATTCGTGTCAAAACCCAGTCCTATGCTCTATATAGCTGCCACACATCTTTTTGATCAAACACTTGATTCTGATTCCCATAATTCCCATTTCCTTTAGCTGGTGCTCTCCTGGTGACTTTGCTTTTCATTTAGGCTCAAATGAGATTTCCATTTACGTTAATATACTTCATTCTTTCTTAAATCTAGGTGACTATAGAAAGGACGAACTCCTCGAGAGTGCAAGGTAATAACAATTTAAGCTTGATATTGTTCAGGAGACCTGAAGAGAGATGAATATTGCTGAGCTAAATTGCTGTCGTGACTCGCATTGTTCCTTTAATTGACTTGCCTTTCAATGCTTTTTTTCCAACAGAAGTGGAAATGAGGAAAAACTGATGAGCCTCCTCACACCATTAAATGTGAACTGTCACGCCAGTGATGGAAGGAAGGTGATTTATTGAATTATATATGCTAATGTTATATCGATATCTGTTTGACAGTTGGATTGTTAATTCAAATGTGTTTCATGTGTAATCGGTTCAGGTTCTGCATGCATCTTCATTTGAATAAATAGTTTGCATATGTGTTTCTGAATGGATTGTTTGTTGCTTTCAGTCCACGCCTCTGCATCTGGCTGCGGGTTATAATCGTGTGAAGACAGTGCAGCTGTTGTTACAGCATGGAGCCGACGTGCACGCTAAAGACAAAGGGTATGATGTCTGTTTCCCGTGTGACTTAAAGCGCAGTGCAAGTTCTGAGCTGTCACTTAGCACAGAAAATGTTGCAGCGTTTACTTCCTTTACACAAATGTACAATATTATCAGTATTACCATAATGTTTATTGGCTGATAAGAGATTGTTTTTTCAGTGTTGGTGGATTAAAATGAATAAAATATTTAATTACATTTGTATTTTTTTTAATTTATATTTTTTTAATTAATAGCGAATAAATAATCAGACAGATTATTAATTATTAGTTAAATCGATTAATCGCATCCAAAATAAAAGTTTGTTTACATGATATATGAGTGTGTGCTTAGATATATACCTTAAATATATCTTAAATATATGTATGTATTTGAGAAATATATGTAATATATTTATATATAATATAAATCATATAAATACAAATACAAATACGTGAAATATTTCTTAAATATATACATGTATGTGTGAGTATTTATATATACATATGAATATACACACCACACACATATATTATAATAAATCATATATCACATATTATAATATATTGTATATACACATCATATAAACAAATTTAAATTTTGAATGCAGTTAATTACAATTATTCGTTTTGATAGCACTATTGATTATTAGATCATTAATTATTTAAATATGTATATGTGTTTTATATATATATATATATATATATATATATATGTGTGTGTGTGTGTTTTATATATATATATATATATATACATACACAGTACTCACACTTATATAAACACAAATCGTTTGACAGCCCTAATTAATATAAATATTAAATGAATATTAAATATTCATAATCATTTGTTGCAGCCCTACTTGAGTTATTTTTTTTGTACACATCTTTCTTAAATGTAATTTAAGAAATGTAAATGTATAATCTCAAAATAAATATACATTTTTCACATTGTACATTTTAATGTTGTGATGCCAAAATTTGATTATTTCATTTAAAATGATTCATTTTAGTTTTTAGAGATTTATTTTAAATTTATTTAAACAAAAATGTAAAATAGTGGCCATAACATTCAAATAATTACCTATATTGGCCCGAATTTTAAACAAATAGTTGACCCAAAAATGTAAATTTGTTTAAAATTTACTCACCCTCAGGCTGTCCAAGATGTAGTTAGTTTCTTCATCAAAACAGATTTGGAGAAATGTAGCATTACGTCATTTGCTAAACAATGGATCCTCTGCAGTGAATGGGTGCCGTCAGAATGAGAGTCCAAACAGCTGATAAAAACATCACAATAATCCACAAGTAATTAAAATGATTCATGATGGATTTGTTTCTAACAAATACTTATCTTTTTGCTTAACAACTTGTTAATTGATAGACTGGCGTGGTGTGGATTACTTGTGGATTATTGTGATGTTTTTATCAGCTGTTTGGACTCTCATTCTGATGGCACACATTCACTATCCATCCATTGGTTAGCAAGTGGTGTAATACTACATTTCTCCAAATCTGTTCTGGTGATAAAACAGTCATCTACATCTTAGATGGCCTGAGTATGAACTAATCCTTTAATATCATATGCATCCGCAGTTGAAAAATTGATGTAACTTTGTCTTGTGTTAACAGTGATCTTGTGCCTCTTCATAACGCATGTTCATATGGTCACTATGAAGTAGCTGAATTGCTTGTGAAGGTAGGTCTGTTTTATCTTATATGCAGTTTTCCTATCTGCTCTGTTGTTCTGAATTTGTTGTTTTTAGCTGAAGTAATAACTACACTCCATCTGTTAATTTTTACGCAGCATGGTGCCTGTGTCAACGCTATGGACCTGTGGCAGTTTACACCTTTACACGAGGCAGCCTCAAAAAACAGAGTAGAGGTCTGTTCGCTCCTGCTCAGCTACGGCGCCGACCCCACCTTCCTCAACTGCCACAATAAGAGCGCCATCGATCTGGCCCCGACCGCCCTGCTGAAAGAGCGTCTGGCGTGTACGTGTGTAACTGCTACAAAGACCAGCTCTTGTTTTGTTTGGTCTGTCATTGACTGACGAGGTGTTTTCTGTTGCAGATGAGTTCAGAGGTCATGCTTTGCTGCAGGCGGCACATGAGGCGGACATGGCCCGCTTTAAAAAACACCTCTCCATTGAGACCATCAACTTCAAACACCCTCTAACCCAAGAAACTGCTCTAGTAAGGATCCATTATTAATGTGTTTACTCTTACTTTTGATCAATTTATTCAAACATTAACTGTAAAAAGCATATTTCCAACTCTGAAATGTTAAAAAATATCTGATATCCACACAACTGTGAAAGCTACCATTGAAGTGAATAAAAGCCATTTCTGTGATTGTCTTTGATAGCATTGTGTCTCCACGTCGCCCTATCCCAAGAGGAAACAGATCTGTGAACTGCTGCTTAGGAAAGGAGCCAACAGCAATGAGAAGAATAAGGAGTGAGTCACTCAAGTCACGTTTTTCAAAGGATTTAGCAAATGATTTTGTATCATAATGATGTAATGACTTGTGGATCTTAATCTTTCGCACAGCTTCCTCACACCTCTGCATCTTGCCGCTGAGAAGTCCCACAATGACATCATTGAGGTGTTGGTGAAGCATGAGGCGAAAGTACGTGAGATTTTTCACAGCTGCAGTGAAACTTAATTATACATAGGCATCACATGCTTTTAAACATTTGCCTGCCTCTAGTAAGGAATGAAAATACATAAAACTATGGTTGAACACGAAATCAAAAATGGATCATATAATTTTTTTGAACACACGTGTTTGATTAATACATGATCTAGTGACTGCCAGTGTCCCATGCTGGATGTTTTGTCTTGTTGAATATCCAGTGACTTAGAAATGCATCTTAGATGTGTAATGTGTAATGTGTCTCTCAGTTTATAAAACATACTTAGGACTTCAGTATGTTGGCAAATTAAAATTATATCAGTAATAAAATATACATTGTTTTACTGTAAATACATATTACACTGCCATTCAAAAGTTTGGGATCAGTAAGATTTTTAATGTTTTTTAAGAAAACTTTTCTGCTCATCAAGGCTGCATTTATGTGATGAAAAATACAGAAAAATGGTAATATTGTGAAATATTATTGCAATTTATAATAGTTGTTTTCTATTTTAATATGCTTAAAAATAGAATTTATTCCTTTGATGCAAAGCTGAATTTTCTATAATAATGACATCATTACTTCAGTCTTCAGTGTCAAATGATCCTTCAGAAATCATTCTAATATGCTGATTTATTATCAATGTTAGAAACAGTTGTGCTGCTTAACATTTATTTAACAGACTTTGATGAATAAAACATTAAAAATAACAGCATTTATTTAAAATGGATATCCTTTGTATTAATATACACTACTGTTCAAAGTTTGGGGTCAGGACAATTTTTTTTTCTTTCTTTCTTTTAAAGAAATGAATACTTTCATTCAGCAAGGATGTGTTAAACTGATAAGAAGTTATAGTAAGGACTTTTATTGTTAGAAAATATTTCTGTTTTGAATAAATGCTGCTCTTTTGAACTTTTAACATCAAGGAATCTTGAAAAAATTCCAAAAACATATTAAGCAGCACAACTGTTTCCAACATTGATAATAAATCAGCATATTAGAATTATTTCTGAAGGATTGTGTGACACTGAAGACTGGAGTAATGTCTGATGAAAATTCAGCTTTGCGTCACAGAAATAAATTACATTTGAAAAGTGTTATTTTAAATTGCAATAATGTTTTCTAATATTACTTTTATCTGTATTTTTGATCAAATAAATGAATGAGCATTTTGATGAGCATAAGAGTCTTCTTTAAAAAAAACAATCTTACTGATCCCAAACTTTTGAACAGCAATGTAAATCCATAAAACTTTAAATCAGGGTTTCCGTGGGTCTTAAAAAAGTCTTTAAAAGTCTTAAATCACTTTTCTGTGAATTAAGGCCTTGAAAAATTTCCTAAATCAGCGCAGCAAGTCTTAAATTCATATGATCATGGCATTAATTTTCGTGAGGGATTGTTTCTTTATTTCATTTTACAGTGAAGCAAAAGCATAATTTCTGTGCTACATGGCTTAGGTCGCTCAATATCCATTAAACAATATGTGGTAGATGGCGATATGTGCTGCTTCATCTGTCAGTCACCCGAAGAACTTGTCGTTTTGATTTTTTGTTTAGTAATAAAATTCATTTAGTTCAGTTAGAGAACAGACGATACAGATAAAACTGAACGTGCTCAGTGCAGTGTGCCGAACGACAGTCTTTTGTCACGTGAAGAGAGTGAGTCGAGCTGACTGACAAGAAGAGAGAGATGAGAAAGACAAGACTATGGTGGAAGAGTTTCAAAACGAAATGCAAAAGCACCTGTTTTAAAAAATATTTTGGATTTTGAAAAGTCTGTTGACTTCTGCCGTTTATCTAAGGTGATAGTGGAAGTTTCATATTTATTTGGTTCCACAGTATTTGCTGATTTTTATTTATTTAAACAGTGTAATTTTTTTTTCTTATTACATCAAGGTGCATGCCGTGGTTCCAAGCATTCTTATTTGTTTTGCCAATAAATGTTCTACGTTTCTTATTTATTTGGTTACACAGTGTTTACCGGTTTCCAGTTTTGTATACCTATTAAACTTTGTGTAAGTTATTATTTCATATTAAGCATATAACATGGTGTATTATTATTCGTTTTGTTAATAGAAGTTTGTTACGTAAAAGTGAAAGTAAAATGCGCACAACGCTTTTACAAGCAACTTAAAGGAGAAGTCCACTTCCAAAATAAAGACTCACATATAATGTACTCAACCCATTGTCATCCAAGATGTTTGTCTTTCTTTCTTCAGTCGTAAAGAAATAATGTTTTTTGAGGAAAACATTTCAGCATTTTTCTTCATATAATGGACTGATATGGTGCCCCGATTTTGAACTTCCAAAATGCAGTTTAAATGCAGTTTCAAACGATCTCAAATGCAGTTGTAAACGATCCCAGCCGAGGAAGAAAGGTCTTATCTAGTGAAGCGAATAAAATACAATTGAAATACTTCCTATTCTCAAACGCTCGTCTTGCCTTGCTCTCGTTGAATTCAGTGTATTCTGACTCAAGACAGTTAGGGTTTGTCGCAAAACTCCAATCGTATTTTCTCCCTCAACTTCAAAAATCATTTCAAAATCATCCTGCATCACTGCAGAAGTACTGACCCAGTCTTTCCAAAGTGAACATGCATAGAAGATCAAACACCCTTTACAAAAAAGGTAAAACGGCGATATAGGACGATTTTGAAGTTAAGGGAGAACATGAGATGGGAGTTTTTCGACATACCCTAACTGTCATGAACTGGAACAAAAACAGTTTAGGCAGAGTAAGACAAGACGAGCATTTGACATTAAAAAGTATATAAATTGTATTATTTTTATGAAAATAACCAATCGTTACGCTAGATAAAACCCTTTTTTCTCAGCTGGGATCGTTTACAACCGCATTTGGGATCGTTTGAAGCTGCATTTAAACTGCATTTTGGAAGTTCAAAATCAGGGCACCATATGAGTCCATTATATGAAGAAAAATGCTGAAATGTTTTCCTCAAAAAAAACAATTTCTTACGACTGAAAAAAAAAGACATGAACATCTTGGATGACATTATATGTGAATCTTTGTTTTGGAAGTGGACTTCTACTTTAAAACCGAAGGCAGGTGAAGAAAAGAGGGAAAACTCAAATGAACTAAAAACAAACAACTGCTTGACACCGAATTGCCACTAGTGTGAAAGTGAAAGTAATATATGCACTGTGCTTTTACCGAAGGAAAGTGAGGAAAAGAGTAAAACTCCGTACTTGGAGAACATATTGCTGTATTGTTTTGTCTTTGATTTTTTTTTTTTTTTTTCCTTTAAATTTTCTTAAGTTGGTCTTAAAAAAGTTTTTAAAAAAGTCTTAAATTTACCCTCATAAAACCTGCAGAAACCCTGTTAAGTGTTGATACTGTATTTTTTTACTGTACAGTTCTGGCAACCACAGCTGCTGTTTTGTACTGTAAATTTCACAGATTTCAGATTTGTCAGCATGTTGTTGTTATTTTGTCCAGGTGAATGCGGTAGATAACCTAGGTCAGACAGCACTACACCGTGCAGCTCACTGCGGCCATCTGCAGACGTGTCGTATACTCCTGAGTGCAGGATGTGACCCGCTCATCACTTCCCTACAGGGCTTTTCACCCTCCCAGCTCGCCAATGAAAGCATTCAGGAGATACTGCAAGGTGACGTTTAGTTAAAATTCACTATTTACTCACCCTTATGTCCTTTTTGACTATCTGAGTTTCTTCTGTGAAACAAGCAGAATATTCATGCTAATTCATTATACATTCAGAGTATTTACTATTGAAAAGATCTGCTTAGTTTTTTTTAGTTTACCATGGTATAAAGCAGGGTTTGATGCTTACTTTTTTCCCCTAGGAGCACATTCTCCTTAGCTGAGAAATTTAGGAACGCATTAAAAAAGTAAACAATCTATTGGCTTAAACACACAGTGCTCATTGACTGTGAACTGCTCTGAAACCGCTGAACATGTAGCAGCACCATATTTTTACTTTGAAGCATGTAGCACTCATATTTATTTAATGAAATCCATTGCCTTTTGAAGTTTAATGATCACATTAGGCTCTATGACAGTTCCTGTTTTTTTATCTCCAAATGTTAAGACCTCTTAAAATAATAATTAATACATTTGTTATACCAGTAAAATATTTAAGACTTTTTATGATCTTGAAGTTAAACTGAATTTTTAAGGATCCAAAAGGGCTTTCATTTCCAGTTGCTTCTAAATATTTTTACAGTTCACAGTCACACACATCGTCTCATATCCGGGTGAAACATTCATACTGTCAAGCCCTGTAACGTGCTTAAGTGCCATGCTTGCAGTTATAGAATTTTTTTTTTTTCATTATAGAGGGAGCATTTACAGGCAACTCGGATACAGACAGGCAGCTGTTAGAAGCCTCCAAATCAGGAGATCTGGAAGTTGTAAAGGTGAGGACAAAAAAATATACCAAAAAGTGTGACTTCTTTTCTCCAGTGTAGTTTTTTAAATTATTATGAAGTTGTTTATATCATTAGGACCAGTGCCGGCCTGTAGGTTTGCAGGGCCCTAGGCAAGATAATGAAAATGGGCCCCACTAGTGTAAAAAACTGTCACAGAAATTTGACTAATGAAGATAAAGCACATGAAATTTCAATATTTAAGCATGTATGTGTATTAATCGTAACACATTCAACAAACATATGTAAAAAAAAAAAAAATATATATATATATATATATATATATATATATATAAACAAATAAAATAAAAAATAGGAGTGCAAGTGAGATTGAGTAAAGTATACGCAAAAACTAAACAGAATAAATAGAGCATAAACAAAATAAACATAGGCCTTAATATTCATAAATGATAAGAAATGCAGGCTATTCTGCTTTTTTTTAAGGACTGATTGATGATCACATGAAAAAATATTTTTGAAAAAACTTTATTGAATTACAGTGGATCCGGGTCCGTAATTATAACATAACATGCTAAATGTGGCTCAATTTTTCCTTATATGACAAGTCTGTCTGTGATCATGGGCATCACTGCATGTAAAAAAAAAATTAAATAAATACTACAGCAATAAATATTATGTATATAGCAGTCAAAAAATCTATTTTTCCAGCCCTGGAAAGATATTGTTTGGATTCCATTTCTACCACAACTTCACTTTAATCTCTATGTCATTCTTTCATGTCAAATAATTTTAAAATAGCATTAATGTATAACAAGACTTAATTTCCAGAGACTATTCTGAGAGACAATATTAAGTGATTTCCAAAGTCTAAACCGTAACAACAAATTTTACAGAAAAATGCAGTATGACCTGTTAACATACAGGAGGCCTAGCTATAAAAGCTATAAAAAAAATTATTATAAAATTAATTATGATTTAAAATCTTTGACCAAAAAAAAAAAAAAAAAAACTTAACTTTTTGACAGAAAATCTTATGCATTCACTGAGAGAGAGGGAAAAAACTCCACTGGAGAAAAAAAAAACTTAGAGAGAAGTATTATTATTCCTATTTTTACCCAAAATAAGGTGTTAATATATGTAATAGATGTAACAGAATGTTTAATTCATACAGGAAATCCCTATAATATGGACAAAGGTACGCTTTGCTGTAGCTGAATAAAATTCAGATAGACATTTTAACTCATGAAACATGAAACATATCTGTACGATTGCGACTAAATGGATTATCTCTGTTCTTCGAGCCATATCGGGCATTTTTATATGAATATGCAATGCAATGCTAAAAAACAGTCTTTATCACTTTATAAAATACTATATAAAATAATGATTTTGCCTCATTTTCTTTTGTGAAACCACGTCAGACAAAAAAAGGAAGTTACTTCAAAAACTCAACTGATGTTATTGAATGAATTTGGAGCAAAATCATGTCATTAAAACGTTCTCAATAGACAGGTTTGTAAACAGACTCAACCCCATGCAAAATCCATGCACGCGTTCTACTGAGGGCAATTTGAAAGCACAGACTGATTTTTTTTTTCATACATTGGACACATAACTTACGCTGCACTGTACAGCACACGCTATATAATTGTCCTCGATAAAACGATATGAAGAGGTCGTAAATGTTCGATATAATTTTTATGTGCCAAAAGCGGAACGAAACAGTGCGACTCATTTGAATCACGCCACACCGACGGTTTATCCGCTCGGACCAACGTTCAAACCGCCGCGCTGCGCGAGCTCACTAGAGAAGATGCATTTAAGGGCCGTTCACATATCGCGCCTAAAAACGCGTGGAAAACGCTAGGCGCGCCGATTTCTCCTCCTTTTCAAAGCGCTCTGTAGCTGGTGCTGCCGTGGCGTCTGCCGTTGCTAAGCAACCATGACCCGGACTCTCAATGAAGACGCGGAAATTTCATCAAAGGACAAACGGATTTGCAGCACTAAAAATCACTTGCTGTAGCTCTGCTACTAAATTTATTTAAAAATGGCTATCCCTGTACAGCTATGATCAGCTATTTCTCCATCTTGGCAGAGCTTTCAATGTTGTTACGGGAAAGGATGAAGCTAATTGGTTGGTTCTTGTCACATGACCCGCGATGCGCTTGCGGCATTCTGAAAAGTTGAGATGTTTTTTTGTTTTCATCTCGATGCGGCGCGGACGCGCCTGGAAAAACCGAGCGCGTCGTACCGCCTGCGCGTCGCGACGGCGTCGCTTCCGTTATGAGCGCAGCTTCCGCCTGCCTACATTTGAAATAACGAAATTGAGCGCGCAAAAGACGCAGTATGTGAACGGCTCCATCACGCGAGCACTAAACAGTGTGTGAGATCCAGTGCGAAACACTTGAATTCATTGATGAACACAAATGACTCTGTGATTCAAACTAGTTTAAAGCTGTGTGCAACGAGACAGTCAGAAGGCTTTTCAAGCTACACATCGCCATCATTTACCATGGATTTACTGTTGTAACACTCACTGCACCATGGTATTGTGGCAGCAATGTGGGATATTCACATTGAATTTTATTACAGGAGTAATGGTATATAATTATAGTATGTGCGTATTTGTGATTAATTTGTTATTAGCATGTGTGCATTTATACTGAATGTTTTTAGACTAGAGTTTTTCATACAATTAGGCTATCTATAAAACCATGTAGTTATATTTTTACCATGGTGTTGAGGTACCATTATGTGTGGTTTTAACTGTGTTTATCATGATTTAAAACGTACGCTTGCTACTATGGAAGACCAATGCTTAATTAAAAAAAAAAATCTGGATCAGAATAAATTTAACCATATAAAACTGAGGTTGCTACAATTTTTACAGATATTACTGATTGATAATGTACAAAAATTTACCTCTGCATCCTCCTGCTACTATCAAATGTGCATTTCTAAGAGACAAAAAAAAAAGTGATATTATTATTATTATTATTATCGTCATTATCATTATCAGACAGCCCAAACCCGTTTCTTGATTTGAAACAATATAACTCATTAGAACATGCAGAAATACATTTTTCTATTTAGATATTTATTTTGTTAAGGAAAATTAATGGTTTGGTTTCTACAACTAGCACTTTAGAGCAAAAATCTGACTTTAAACTTGAAAGAAATTTATAGAAACATTTATCGTGATAATTATCAATATTGACTGATATGAAAAAACTTATTGTGATCATTTTTTTGCCCATATCGCTCAGCCCTAGGACTGATGTGTTGTTTTTCCATTTCCATGTAGAAGCTCTGTACTCTTCAAAACGTGAACTGTAGAGATGTTGAGGGAAGGCAGTCCACACCTCTGCACTTCGCTGCAGGATACAACCGTGTGGCTGTGGTGGAATATCTGCTGCAGCATGGAGCCGATGTTCATGCTAAAGACAAGGGGTGAGATGTGCACCTCTCCAAAGCCACAGCAAAATAAATGATACTTTTCCCGAATTGACTAGAGCTTGCGATTCTAAAACGAATATGATAAGTCTGTTTACTCCAAAATAATACAAAAACAATAAATAGAAAGCATCTTACTATTTCACTAGCTGCATTTCCACAAATGAATGACTTCTATGGAAGCCCAAACCTGCAGAAATTGAAAGAAAAAATTAATTAATTAAATAAAAGAATATAATAATAGGAACATATGTAATGGGATATATGACTTCATAAAACAAATACATTTTTAATTAAATTTAGTCCTGAATTTATATTTGTATTATATTTTCCTTCTTTATTTATTATTTTTGTATTTATTTATAACTTCTTCATTTTTTTCTTTGTTTTATCAAGTCAAGTACATATCAAATTTATTTATTTTCCTATTATTAAATTTATTCATTTTTTTTCTTCACTTTTACTTCTGCGAGTTTGGGTCTGTGTACATTGGTGCTACATTAAAATAATAAAAATGTACCTCATATATAAACAGACATGACATTTATAGAAATAGACATGCTCTCTCTCATTAAACAGATAAATACATTTAAATTTTCTATTAGCTTATTTAATTTTTATTTTTAAATTTCATTTTTATAGTTCATATACAGTTTATAAAAAATGCAGTTAAATTAAGTATTAAAATAACTGTAAAAGTAATTAAAAAAATAGTAAAACATAAAAATATGTTTCAAAAAGTACTGTTTTAGTTGCTATTTAGTTGTTAATTTAGTAATATAATTATGTAGTTGCTAATGTAAACTGTGTAAGAACTTCTTGAATCATGTCATAAACACAAGTGCAACAAATACCAAAAAGACACATGATTCCATATTGGTTGTAAGTAAAATTGTCTCTGTTTTCTGCGACATAGTGGTCTGGTTCCCTTGCACAACGCCTGTTCATATGGGCATTATGAGGTGGCTGAGCTCCTCGTTCTTCATGGTGCTGTGGTTAATGTGGCCGACCTGTGGAAGTTCACCCCACTGCATGAGGCGGCCGCCAAGGGCAAATATGAGATCTGCAAATTGCTCCTTCAGGTATTGAAAAACTCCGATTGAACTCTATTGTTCAGTTTAAAAACTGAGTCATTTACACTATGGCAGCAAACTTTGTTTAGCACTATGTCCACTACAGTATAATGAAGTTCTACACCTTGATACAGCATGGTGCTGACCCGACCAAAAAGAACCGTGATGGAAACATCCCTCTGGACTTGGTGAAGGATGGAGACACAGACATTCAGGATCTGCTCAGGGGAGACGCAGCACTGCTGGACGCCGCCAAGAAAGGCTGCTTAGCTCGCGTTAAAAAGCTCTGCACTCCAGACAACGTGAACTGTCGAGACACACAGGGGCGACACTCCACCCCACTGCATTTGGCAGGTAGGTGTGGATCAGAGTACAATGCTTTCACTTACTACTATATGCAATACACAGTGAATATGACATAGGAAGCCAATAAAAAAACAGTGCACCAGGGTCAAAATCAAGAAAGTGTAAAACCAGAATCTGGAGACTCATTTGAACACTCTAGCTTTGTCAGACCTGCTACATTTGGATATTTTTTTTTGTATTTACATGTATTTTTTTTTTAATTAAATAAATTTAAGTGATATTTGGTCCCAGACCCCATTTTGAAAACCTCTTGCCTAATGGAAATTAATACTTACGACAACTATTTTTATTATATTTAACATTTCTGTGCAAAGAAAAGAAATCATATTGGCTTCTTTTAACCAAGTTTAATATGAACAAATTGACTTGAAGGATTAGTTCACTTCCAGAATAAACATTTCCTCGTAATTTCCTCACCCCCATGTCATTTAAGATGTTCATGTCTTTTTTTCTTCAGTCAAAAATGAATGAAGGTTTTTGAGTAAAACATTCCAGGATTTTTCTCTATATAGTGGACTTCATTGCACTTAGGCAGGTTGATGGTCCAAATTGCAGTTTCAGTTTAGCTTTAAAGTGCTCAACGTGATCCCAGCTAAAGAATAATGGTCTTATCTAGTGAAACAATTGGTCATTTAAAAAAAAAAAAAAGTATATACTTGCACTAGTTCTGTGATGCATGTCCGCACCTTGATGCATTACATAATCACATCAGAAAGGTAACACATGGTTAGTTCTTCGTCTGTGTACTCTGGTTAAAAAGGTAGTGTAGAGCAAAACATGTTGTTTTACCTTTTTTTTTTGTTGCCTTTTTTCACTTTGTAAACACTGGGGCAGTACTTCCGTCTACGTCATGCGTGACTTTTCCAACATGACTACATAATGTGTGAAGTCAGGCTAGTTCAAGACGAGCATTTGTGGTTAAAAAGTATATACATTTTTTTTTTTAGAAAATGACCTATCATTTAGATAAGACCCTTATACCTTAGCTGGGATTGTGTTGAAGCCTTTGAAGCTGCATTGTAGCTGCAATTTGGACCTTCTACCCTATGACCCCCATTGAAGTCCACTATATAGAGAAAAATCCTGGAATGTTTTCCTCAAAAACCTGAATTTCTTTTCGACTAAAGAAAGAAAGGCATGAACATGAACATGGGGGTGAGGAAATTTTCTTTTTGGAAGTGAACTATTCCTTTTACTAAACTGTATGCATCAGACTTAACATGCATAACATGAAGAAAATTTCAACATTTTGTGATCATGACAGTCCTATTCTAAGGGCTCAAGTGTTCAAATAAAGAGTAAAATACCTGAAATATGAAAAAAAAAAAAATAATAATAATTAAAAAGGATATCCTCATGTGTTTGTTTTATGTGTATGATTAGCTGGATATAATAACCTGGAGGTGGCTGAATATGTGCTGCAACACGGGGCGGAGGTGAACTCTCAGGATAAAGGTGGTCTCATTCCCCTCCACAATGCTGCATCTTACGGGGTGAGTGCTGCTTAATAAAAGCTCCATATATAAATAATAATACAAAAAATCAAGTTTTACTCCAAAAAACAAAAAAAAGTTATTTTTGGTTGCTTTTGAAAACTTTGAGTTGGTTTAAAGTCAGGACAAAAAAGTCAAATTTGATGCAAATGTTGGTTTATATTGGTTACTACTGAATTTCATTGTGAATTTTCTATACATTTCTTTCTTTTCTTGTAATTTAAGAATTTCTATGTAATGAGCAAAATTGGCAATTATTAATTTATTTTATACAACTGTTAATTTTGGTCTTTTAATTTGATTGGTCAAGCTACATTCCAGCAGTTTAGATTTAAACACATGCATGCATGTAAAATATAGCTAGCAATATTTTGTCTGAAATGTCAGTTATCCAGGGAATAACTGAGGGCAAGGTGGTAATGTGACCACGACACAAAGCAAGCATTATTGTTTAGTTATTCCGAATACACCATACTTGCCTCTCCTCAAGACATTGTTCAAACATTGAAATTGTTTGTCATTTTTATCTTAGTGTTTGTCATATGTTTTTCCGTGGTCAATATCTTTTTGTTTTTGGTTCTTTTGCTATGTTGGCTCTAAGAACTTTTGAAGTAGCTGAAATAATTTGGAGAAAACGTATAAAACTTGAACCGCTACTTCATAGCATTACATTTACATGAAAATAACTTCACACTTATAATGTCAAACAATCCAAATCAAGCATTCAACAGCCCTGTGGTTTTAATGCTGTGTAATGAATTTAGGGATTAATGTTATTTCATATAATAATAATAATAATGTTTTGAGTCCTAATTTTATGTATAGTAGGCAATTCATGTGTTATTTACTCATAAATGTAGTCTTAAAATTACAAGCTTTTGGTCTTTACTAAAATAAGGAAAAACATTCATCAAGCTCAACCACAGTTGAACAACTTTTTGTTGTTTTGTTAAATTGGGAAAGCAGATTTTCTATACATGTTATTCCTTGTTTCATTCAATCACAAAAGTCTGATGGACTACAGTGTAAAAGTCAACTGAATCAGCATTTTGTTTCTCTAAAAATTAGTTTTCCTTTCTCAACCTTTTCCCTGATATCTGAAATATTATAAAAATGCTTAAATGAAATGCAAATAATGTTATTATTTTTTTTTTACCTTCATGTCTTTTCAAACCTGTATGACTTACTTGCTTCCAAGGAACTCCAAAGAGAATTTTTAAATAATGTTCACAGTCTTGTTTGGAGTTTTTATCCATACAGTGAACAGAAATTATGACAGCGTTTTAGTGCCACGTTACAAAAAAACGAAGATTATGAGATTAAAGTCATACTATTTCGAGAATAAAGTTGAAATTACGACAATAAAATAGAAATATTACGAGAATAAAGTCGAAATATTATGAGAATAAAGTTGAAATACTACGCGAAAAAGTCGAAATACTACGTGAAAAAAGTCGAAATACTACACAAAAGAAGTCAAAATACTACGTGAATAAAATCGAAATACTACACAAAAAGTCGAAATACTACGTGAATAAAGTCGAAATACTATGCGAATAAAGTCAATACTATGAGAATAAAGTCGAAATACTATGAGAAAAGTCTAAATACTCTGAGTGAAAAGTCGAATACGCGCTAATAAAAGCCGGAATACCTAGCAAATAAAGTCGAATACTGCGGAATAAAATCGGATACAACATGCTGAATAAAAGATACTGAATAATGTCCTAAATACTCATTGAATAAAGTCAATACTCACGAGGAATAAAGTGAAATATTTAGAGAAAAAAAAATACCACAGAAAAAAGTCCATATACGCAATAAAGTCGGAATACTTTGTAATAAAGTCAAATACTACACAAAAAAGAAAATACTACTAATAAAGTCAATAATTTGAATAAAGTCGAAATATTTAGAGAAAAAAGTCAAATGCTACGAAAAAGTCTAAATATTGCGCCAATAAAGTCGAAATACTATGCTGAATAAAGTTGGAATACCAAGCTAATAAAGTCTAAATACTGCAAATAAAGTCCGAAATACAGGAATAAAGTCAAAATACTAAGCGAATAAAAATATTCAAAAGTCAATTGAGAATAAAGTCCGAAATATTTAGAGAAAAAATTCGAGAATACTAGAATAAAGTCGAAATACTATGTGAATAAAGTCAAATGCCCAATAAAGTCGAAGAATATTGTAATAAAGCCAAATACTACACAAAAGTCGAAATACTAATTGAATAAAGTCTAAATACTACGGAATAAAGTTGAAATACTCTTGCGATAAAGTCAAATACTGTGAATAAAGTCCAAATATCAATTGAATAAAAGTCGAAATACTACACAAAAGTCAAATACTACTGAATAAAATCAATACTACGTGAATAAAGTTGAAATACTGCGCGAATAAAGTCGAAATACTACGCGAATGAAGTCGAAATACTACGAGAATAAAGTCGGAATACTGCGCGAATAAAGTCGAAATACTACGTGAATAAAGTCGAAATACTACACGAAAAAGTCGCAAGATATAAAAATGAAAGAACATCAGAAGGCGTGGAAAAAAAACAGTGGAGCTGAAAGATGAAAGATCAGAAAGATGATTGACTTACATGGCGCTTTAACTGAAGCAAATTCAGCGATCTGTAACGCCAGATTAAAGAGCATGAAAAACACATTATTGTAATAGACATATTGTTTGTATTTCGCCATAAAACTGTCAGAATTTGAAAGCTGAGACCGAGAATATCTCCCAGTGGTCTCAATCTGGGCCATTTGCAGGCACAATAGGCTAGAATGTACTCTCAAAATATTATAACTTTAATTTCGTAATTGCTACAAATTAATTCTCGTAATTTTGACTTCATTCTCAAAACATTTTGAATTCATTCTTGAAACTTTTTGACTTTATACTCGTAATTTCGACTTTATTTTCGAAATATTTCGTGATATTTTTTACTTAATTCTCGTAATTTCAACTTTATTATCGAAATATTTTTTAATGTGGCACTAAAACGCAGGAATAAAAAGCACCATAAACATACTTGTCATATAATAGTCATATAATAGTTATGTGTGAAGAACAGAACCAAATTTCTCTATTTTCAAAGCTGTCATTTGTGCACCACAAATCACTACTGCTGAAGGAAGACATTCATATGGGTTTGGATTGACATGATTTTTTTTTTTTTTTTTTAGATTTTATTCATAGTTGTACAGGTGTTGTGTTCACCTCCGCCTATTTCATAATAATCTGTTGGGAAAGGGAAAAGGTGCAGTGCCGTTTAGCAGCCATGCACAGTTATATTCATGCAACGACATTCTCCAGAAAGTGAAAAAGACACCATTGCAGCATGTGGATGTGGCCGCTTTGCTCATCAAGTACAACGCATGCGTCAATGCCACAGATAAGTGGGCGTTCACTCCCTTGCACGAGGCGGCGCAGAAAGGCAGGACCCAGTTGTGCGCACTGCTTCTAGCGCATGGGGCCGACCCCACTCTCCGCAACCAGGAAGGCCAGTCGCCGCTGGACCTCGTGACGGTATTCACTCTCTGTGTGTGCTAATTGGACAAGACACCTTGGGGGAAGAAGATCGTTCTCCTTCTCACCTTCCGCTTATCTACCTTTTATGTTTTCATTTTCTGCACCTCTGATACAGTTAGATCTTCTCAATCTAAACTTCTTTTAAACATGACAGGGAGAATTATAAAATTGTCATAAAATCTGTCTGTTTTATTTGGTTGGTGTTTTTCTTTTCATTTGTTCAGTGCTTGAGGAGGCTTACTGATCATTTCATGCACCATTGCCTGAAAAATACAGCACATTTGCACAAGCAGTGGATGTCTGGAGTGGAAAAACATGCCTGTATGTTGCCTGGAGAAAGATATTTAAAGGGATAGATCAACCAAAAATGAAAGTCATAATTTATGCACCTTATGTCAATCTAATCCTTTCTTCTGTAGACCATAAACACAGATGAGCAGCTGGAGCTGAAACAAACAAACTATATACATATACAGTGGCATACAAAGGTTTGGGAACCCCTTGGAGAAAAATAAAAGAGATCATACAATGCATGTTATTTTTTATTTAGTACTGTCCTGAGTAAGATAACATAAAATATGTTTACATATAGTCCACAAGACAAAAAACAGCTGAAATTATTAAAATATCCCCCTTTATTCTTAATACTGTGTGTGGTTACCTGGATGATCTATGACTGTTTTTTTTTTTTTTTTGGTTTGTATTGTGATAGTTGTTCATGAGTCCCTTGTTTGTTAAACAGTTAAAATGAGCACTGCTCTTCAGAAAAATCCTCCAGGCATCTTTTGCATATTTGACCCCTTTCCAGCAGTGACTGTATGATTTTAAGATCCATCCTTTCAAACTGAGGACAATTGAGGGACTCAACACAACTATTAAAAAGGTTCAAACATTTACTGGTGCTCCAGAAGGAAACACGATGCATTAAGAGTCAGGGGGTGAAAACTTTTGAACAGGATGAAGATGTTCAAATTTTTCTTATTTTGTTGAAATATCTTTTTTTTTTTTTTCATTTACCACTGCAACAGAACATACTTCCATGTTTCCCGGAAAACAAATTAAGTACAGTTTACCTTGATTTTCAAATTCAAAAAGTTTTCAAGTTTTTAATTTATTATATTATAAATAATAACTAACTTCTTTCATTAAGTTTTTCAATGTTACGGTCAAAGAATTTATCTTAAAAGTGCTTATTTTACAAATAAAAATTCCTGACATAAAAAATAAATAAAATGCCAAGAATTTAAAAGGAGTTTATCAGTAATATAAATGTCCATGACTTATACATTTAGCTTGACAATGGCTAGTTGCGTTGATTGATTATAATCAGAAATGCACTCTATTTATTTATTTCAAATATATAAAATTAATTTAAGGAAAGTATTTCTCTCAACTAAAGCTGTAAATGACATTTTGTACCCATCTGTCTTAAGGGTTAACATTAACAACAGAGCCAAAACTGCTAAATTCAATTTCTATACCTCAGATAATAAAAAACTGAGTTATGTAGAAACATTTACATTGAACGTAATGTTATTTTTATTAAAACTTGTGACATTTATTCAGACATAATTAAGTTCATAATTAAGTTAAGATATTTCAAATTGAGATGTTTTTGTGATATCCAAAGAGTTAATTTGTGATGTGTGCAAGATATATTGAAATATCTCGAATATACTAATTGCATTATCCATATTCCATTTGTGCGATAACAGGTTGAATTTAGCACTTCAGAAAGTTAACAAAAAGTCAACATTTTAGTCTGCAGATAACGGAGAATTTTTATCATTTATACAGTACCAGTTAAAAGTTATTGGACAGTAAGATTTTTAATGTTTTTTTAAAGTCTTTTATTTGAGCATTTATTTGATCCAAAGTACAGCAAAATTTTTACTATTTAAAATAACTCATTTCTATTTGAATATATTTTAAAATGTAATTTATTTCTGTGATTTTAACGCTGAATTTTTAGCATCATTACTCCAGTAATAAGACTCTTCAGAAATCATTCTAAAATTCTGATTTGCTGCTCAAAAAACATTTTTATTATTATTTTTATGTTGAAAACAGCTGAGTAGAATTTTTATTTCAGGTTTCTTTGATGAATAGAAAGTTTAGAAGAACAGAAATCTTTTGTAACATTATAAATGCCTTGACTCCAAGCTTTTGAATGTTATAGTCAATAATGCTACAAAATCTTTTTATTTCAGATAAATGCTGATCTTTGGATCTTTCTATTCATCAAATAATCAAATATCAAATAATAAATAATTGCAGGCTTGGTGAGAAGAAGAGACCTCTGTAAAAAAAACTTTATTAAATTTTACTGTCTAAACGTCTAAGGTTACGTATGTAACCCTGGTTCCCCGAAGGGAACGAGACGCCGCGTCGAAACGCTTTGGGAACGCCTTCAGCGTGACCGTGCTCTGAATCACGTGTGCAATCAAACCAATGGAAGAACGAAACGTCACAGGCGGGTGACGTCACTGACCAGGAAGCATAAAAGCACGTGCGCCAGAACGAGCGTCAGCTTCCAGGAGAGAAGCAGCGCTCGCAGGGACGCAGGAGGATGGCTACGAGACGCGGCGTCTCGTTCCCTTCGGGGAACCGGGGTTACATACGTAACCTTAGACGTTCCCCTTCAGGAACTCGAGCCGCGTCGAAACGCTTTGGGAACGAGATGCCCACGCCGCCAGACCCCTAGTCCCTGCCTAGGATGTGCTAGGACAAAGGACAGAGGTACCAGGCGAGACCCGCAGGTCCAATTCATAAAACCTAACAAAGGTCAAAGGTGAGGACCATCCCGCAGCGTTGCAAATATCTTGCATGGGAACCCCAGCAAGAAAAGCTTTGGAGGCAGCCATGCTCCGGGTAGAATGGGCTCTGACCCCTAAAGGAGGAGGGAGGTCAGAAGCCTCATAAGCAGAAAGGATAGCGTCCACTACCCAGCGACTTAAAGTTTGCTTAGAAGCAGGGAGGCCCCTTTTTGGGGGGCCATAACAGACAAATAACTGGTCTGACTTTCTCCACCTGGCAGCCCTGTGGACGTATGCATCCAGCGCTCGCACTGGACACATACAATTAAGCTTCTGCTGGTCAGCATCCCGAAAGGGGGGAGGACAAAAGGCCTGGAGTACGACAGGCCGTGGTGTCGAGGTGGGGACCTTAGGGACATAACCCGCTTTTGGAAACAGGAAAGCTTTAGAAAGGCCTGGCGCGAAGTCCAGGAAAGAAGGGGCCACAGAGAGGGCCTGAAGATCCCCAATTCTCTTAAGGGAGGAAAGAGCTAAGAGAAGGACAGTTTTTAAAGTAAGGAATCTGTCCGAGATTTCCTCAACAGGCTCGAAGGGAGGCCTGCAGAGAGCCTCTAACACCACAGACAGGTCCCAAGAGGGGACACGAGGTCGTACAGGAGGCCTGAGCCTCAAAGCACCGCGGAGGAAACGTGTAACGAGAGGGTCCTTTCCCACGGAAAGACCACCAAGAGGGGCGTGGTAGGCCGCAATGGCCGCCACGTAGACCTTCAAGGTGGAGTGGGATAACCCTGCAGACAACCGGCTTTGCAGGAACTCCAGCACTGAGCCAACTGGGCAGTTAACTGGGTCTTGCTGGCGGTGTCCGCACCAAGAAGTGAAAAGTTTCCACTTCAAGGCGTACAGTTTCCTCGTGGAGGGAGCTCTAGATTGGAGGATGGTCTCAACAACCTCAGTTGAGAGACCGGAAGCTAAGAGGTGCGCCCCCTCAGAGGCCACACCCAAAGCTTCCACAGCTCCGGCCGGGGGTGAAGAATGGTACCCCCTGCCTGTGAGAGGAGATCTCCCCTGACGGGAATCTCCCAGGGAGAGCCGTCGAGGAGAGAAATCAGGTCCGAGAACCATACTCGGCCCGGCCAGTACGGGGCTACTAGAAGAAGGGACACCCCGTCCCGGCGCACTCTCTCTAGAACTCCCGGGAGCAGAGCGATCGGGGGAAAGGCGTACAGACGTAGCCTCGGCCACGTCTGCACCATGGCATCCAGCCCCAGGGGAGCTGGATGAACTAGAGAGTACCAGAGGGGACATTGCGTGTTCTCCCTCGTGGCAAACAGGTCCACCTGGGCTGGACCAAACACTCTCCAGATCTGCTTCACCACCTCGGGGTGAAGCATCCATTCCCCGGGCCTCGGCCCCTGTCTCGACAGGATGTCTGCTCCCAAGTTGAGATGCCCAGGAACATAAACTGCTCTCAGCGAGAGGAGTTTGTCCTGGGACCACACAAGGATCTGGTGCGCCAGCTTGTACAAGGGGCGCGAACGCAGACCTCCCTGGTGGTTGATGTAAGAGACCACCGAGGTGTTGTCGGTGCGGACCAACACATGGCGGTCTCTTAGGTCCGGGAGAAAGTGTTTCAGAGCCCGAAACACGGCCAGCATCTCCAGGCAATTTATGTGCCACGTGAGTTGGTGACCGCTCCACAGACCGCGGGCAGGGTGGCCACTCATGACCGCTCCCCAACCGGTGAGGGACGCGTCCGTCGCTAGCGTTACGCGGCGACAAGGAGCTCCCAACACCGGGCCCTGAGACAAGAACCAAGGCTTCCTCCACATGTCCAGGGCACGTAGGCAACGCCGCGTGACCCTGATCATGCGAAGTGGGTTTCCCCTCGGGGAAAACTCCTTGGTCTTGAGCCACCACTGTAGGGGTCTCATGTACAGCAGGCCAAAAGGTATCACGTTGGACGCTGCTGCCATCAGACCCAGCAGTTGCTGGAACTGCTTGACAGTGAGTGACAGGCCTTCCTTCACTCTCTTGACTGCAGTGAGGATCGACTCGATCCGAGCAGGAGACAGACGTGCCTGCATCGTGGTCGAATCCCACACCACGCCCAGATAAGTGGTCCTCTGTAATGGAGAAAGCACACTTTTCTTGGCGTTCAGTCTTAACCCCAGCGCTTTCATGTGAGCGAGAACGACATCTCGATGCCGAACTGCCTCCATCTCCGACTGAGCTAGGATCAGCCAGTCGTCGATGTAATTGAGTATGCGGATGCCCTGGAGTCGCAGAGGAGCCAGAGCTGCATCCACACACTTCGTAAAAGTGCGGGGGGAGAGTGCTAGGCCGAACGGAAGAACCCGATATTGGTAAGCTTCGCCCCTGAAAGCAAACCTCAGGAACTTCCTGTGATGAGGAAGGATGGAGACGTGAAAATATGCGTCTTTTAGATCTATCGTGACAAACCAGTCCTCGGACCTGATCTGAGACACGACTTGCTTGATGGTGAGCATCTTGAACTTCAGTCTCTTGACTGAGCGGTTCAGCAGACGCAGATCTAAAATGGGACGCAGGCCCCCATCCTTCTTCGGAACAATGAAGTACCGGCTGTAGAACCCGGACTCTCTTTCGTGAGGAGGGACCACCTCGATGGCCTCCTTCCTCAGGAGAGTGGCTACTTCCTGTTCCATTACCAGACCCTGCTCGGGGCCCACCAGAGTGGGAGAGACCCCGTTGAACGGCGGAGGTGGTGCGCCGAACTGAATGCGATAACCTCGCTCTACAGTATGCAGGACCCAAGCAGACACATTGGGCAGTAGTTTCCACGCTGCCAAATGATCTACTAAGGGAACCAGCCTCTCGAGGCTGGCCTCTGGTGTTAAGGGGGCCGCTGGAACGGTGTCCTGAAACGGTTGCCCGGCAGGAAGCACCTGAACCAGCGGTCCCAGAGACCCCCGCGGGGGTGGCGAGCTCCCCAGCCCCGCTACGTTGCCGGGCGGGAAAAACTGGGGTGGATGCTCGCTGGAGACCGCTGCGCCCTGAAACACTGGCAGGGTTGGCAGGGCGATCTCCCGGGGGCACGGGGGGGACCCGGACACCGAATACTGCGGTGCTACCCGTTTCCCCCCAGATGGGGCTGCCCCCGGCGGTCCCGACCCGTCAGGACCGCTTGGTCGAGGACCTCTTCGACTGAAGCACGACCCTCAGATCGGGCTTAGCCTGGGAGGTCCTCGACCTAGAGCGTTTGACCACTCGCTCTCGATGGGGAGGAGTGCGAGTGGCCACGCTCTGTTTCTGAGCTTCCCGGTACGAGGAGCTGGTAGACGGCTGGGGCTGCTCCGTCGCAGCAGCCCCGCGAGCCGGATGACGGCGAGGGAGGAACCGCTGGAACGCCGCCGCTTGCTTACGCGCCTCCTGGTATCTGTCGACGACGGCATTGACGGCGTCGCCGAACAGACCAGCAGGCGAAAGCGGGGCGTCCAGAAGGAAGACCCTGTCCTTCTCTTTCATGTCGGACAGGGTCAACCAGAGATGTCTCTCCGCGGCCACAAGGGCTGCCATAGACCGCCCAATGGCACGGGCGGTCTCCTTAGTGGCGCGGAGAGACAAATCAGCGGTCCTCCTGAGCTCAGAGATATCGCTATCTTTGATCTCCTCACCCTCATCCAGCTCTTTGAGCAGGTCAGCCTGGTACGCCTGTAACACCGACATGGTGTGCAGACACGCACCAGCCTGACCCGCAGCCGTGTACCCCTTGCCCACCAGCGCTGAGGTGACTCGCAGCGGCTTGGAGGGCAAGACCGGAGCCTTCAGAGACGATGCAGACTCGGGGGACAGATAGCTCGCGAGCGTCTGTTCCACCCGAGGCATCGCTCTGTACCCTCGCTCATCCAACCCCGCCACATAACCGTAATTATAGGAAGCGGGGATGAACAAGCGGGACGAGAAGGGTGCCTTCCATGATCTCGACACCTCAGTGTGGAGATCAGGAAAGAACGGAAGGCTCCGGCGTGCTGGAGGTGGTCGAGACCGCAGAAATCTCTCGTCCAACTTACTCTTCTGCGGTTCGACTAATGGCTCGGCGGGCCAATCGATGCTGAGCTTGGCCACCGCCCGAGTCACCACCTCCAGTAGCTCCTCGTACTGGGGAAACTGAGGTGCTGCAGCCTCATCCACACTCACCACATCAACCTCCTCGGAGGAAGATATGGCGAGCGTGGAGGCCGACCCCCGGGGGGAAGAAACCGCAGCGCGGGCTTCCGATCCCGAAGGCCGGGCAGCGGATCTGGTGGGTGAGGCAGAAGATAGGGGATCACCCGTCTCCATACCCTCCACCAGATCCAGTTGCGAACCCCACGAGTGCAGCCGCCGCTCCGCCTCGGCGGAAGCGGGACCGGACCCGCGGGGAACGCTGATGAAGGACCCCTCCGCGGAGAAGAGGTCCTTCCGGGAGCGGAGCAGACGCATAGGCAATGCGTCACAATGCGGGCAATCGGCCCGCTCGAGGGCCGATGCCGCATGCTCCGCTCCCAAGCAAGCCACGCATAGAGCGTGTGTATCCCCGCTCGAGATGTAACGAGAGCAGGGAGGAACACACGCTCTAAAACCTGGCTTGCTAACGTTTTTGGTTTTTTTGACATCTGTTCCAAAATAAAAGTGGTGCAAACTAGCAACCAAAAAAGGGAACAGCACAGACACAAACACAGAGCGCTGCTGAAAGACAGAAGCTGACGCTCGTTCTGGCGCACGTGCTTTTATGCTTCCTGGTCAGTGACGTCACCCGCCTGTGACGTTTCGTTCTTCCATTGGTTTGATTGCACACGTGATTCAGAGCGCGGTCACGCTGAAGGCGTTCCCAAAGCGTTTCGACGCGGCTCGAGTTCCTGAAGGGGAAACTTATTTTTGAAAGCTGAGAATGGTAGTGGTAGTGTATAAAATTCATATAAATGTTATACATTTAAATAGAAATACATTTTAAGCACTTAAAATATTATCATATCACATTATTTAATAAGTTACACATTTTCCTTTTTTCTTACATTGTGCAGCTGAAGTCGAGACAGTTTAAATGATTTTGGAAGACGACAGACTCTTTATTTTTGGTGAACTGTCCCTTTAAATGTGGATGCATGCTTGTTTGAAATAAGCTGTTCTTATTGGTCTTGTGTAGTAATTTGCATTTTTCACTGTTTACATGCTTGAGATGTGACTGACACTCACATAAGTTTGTGACTAAGTGCAACAGTTACTTGCAGGCTTGTCTGTCTCAAGATGTTGTTTGTTACTTACATCAGAACTTTTTGACATTGCCCTGTTTGTCTCTCCAGGCAGATGATGTCCGAGCCCTCCTCACGGCAGCCATGCCCCCCTCAGCACTACCGGCGTGCTATAAACCCCAGGTTATCAGCGTCTCAGCGTCTGTGGCGGTGGTGCCATCGACTCTCAGTTCGAGTCCTGCACCGCTCTCTTCAAACTCCAGTATGGACGGTCAGTCTGGGACCTTCCCTGAACTGAGCACTCTTCTACCGCCTTCTGGAGCTGAAGGAGCCGTAGGCATAGAGATGAAGGAGGAGGGTAGGTTTATGCAAGATTAGTGTAGTCTTGCTTGTAGCAAACATTTGTTGACTGCTCAAAGTTTTCTTTAACCTGGTGTTTTTTTCAGGTCTAGCTGTAGAGTTGAGTATCAGCCAGTTTCTTCACAACCTGGGATTGGAGCATTTGCTGGAGATCTTTGACCGAGAGCAGGTACTTTCTTCTGCTTCAGTGCTCATCACAGTGTTATAGACCTTTTCTCCTGAGCAAACAATGAGCGCCGCCATTACGAATTCTAACTTCCGACTGGGTGCTCTTCTGTTCCGGTCTCCATAGGAGCCCATTCAAATAGCGCCCATCTGTTTTTAATGTAGCTAATATTGGCAGCTTCGTGTCATCTACACACTCATTAAACTTTAAGGAGCAAGGCACTGAAACTTTTGTCTCACAAAGCTGAAAGCTACTCATAATTTGAAGTAATTTAACTACAGTCAAGATACTGTTTTGAAAAAATACAGTACAAAAAGTAGCTAACTACACTGAAGTTGCTTAAGGGGGCAGTATGTTTTATTGTATATATGGAAAAAGAACAAAAACAAAAGAAGGGCTTTGAATTAATGAACAATAGTGTCAAACCTGAACAGGTAAATTGTACTAAATAAAAACAAAGCAAAGTTGTAAGTATTGGCAACACTGTTTTTGTGAATCTGTCCGAAAGGAACAATTCACATGATGAAACAGGCTTTCCAATGTCACGTATGTGAGAGAGAAGTGTTTCGCAGGGCTCCTGACTAACATTTGACAGCAGTAGCACCAGTGCCACTAAGTACAGATGGTGGCACCAACACCTGATTTGGTAGGACTTGGTTGAAAGGTGGGGATTTTTGCTATCATAAAGACATTTTAATCATTAAATTAGTATTGTTTTGCATTAGAAGTGCAGTTTGTAATAATATGACATGTTTATTTCTTGGAAATGCACATGTAAAGCACTGAGATGCCAGTAAAATTAACTTTTATTAACAGTATTGAGTAAAATCTAAATTTTATAGGAAAAAATGTAAATATTCTCCTCTATAGTATCATACTGAACTGACCGACAGCTTCAGGGATTATAAAAGGAGTGCTCTTTACTTGCTTTAAATGTAATCAGTCACAATTCAAAGAACTTTTTGATTTTCATGAGACTTTGTGAACTAAAAAAAGTGTCATGTTTTGACAAAAATGTATTTATTGATATTAATTAAATCCACACAATGGGTTGTGGGCAATATTAAATATGCACTTCAAATTTCCACTGGAAATGGGAAACCATCCGGAAACCTTTTGGGATACTTATTACTCAAACCATATTATGATACTTTGAGACACACTAATTCTTACAAACAGTTTATGATTTATGGATAAAATAATAATTTTTACTGTAACAGGGTGGTTGTGTACACACCACGGACACATAATAATATTCAAACAATGTAAATGTGAATTTTGCATACATACCTGCAAACAAGTCGCTTTTTGGTGAAATTCACCATTTTGAACTAAAAAATGTAATTTATAGAAATTGCGTAGATCTGAATTTTGGGGGGGTTGGAAGTTCTTCAATATAAGTTAAGCAGACACAAAGTTTGCAATTTGTAATACAATATTGACTGTTTTTGCTCAAGTTCGCTGACAGAAATAGTTTTAGTCAAATCCACTGCAGAATTGTTGTGTCTCCCAGCAACACACAGTGGTGTTTCCTGACTGAATAAATCCACGTTTTGAATAAATCTAGTAAGTCAGTGATTCAGAAACCCATTCATAAAGACCCATTCACTTGCCTCGATTCTGAATGAATCTGCCGCTTGAACAAATTGGTTGAATGAGTGACTAAATGACTCGCTTATTAAAACAGTCATGTGCCGTCTTCTACTGGTGGTTTGGTTTTATATTTAAAAGTATTGCATTTTTCCTAACATTTGTAAGTTGTATTTTCAAAAATATTTAAAACAATAATCTTATAAAATTATTTATGCATTTGAAATTTTGCAGTGTAAATGCATTCACCTCAGCCTCATAAACAGTAAACAGTGTGTAAAAAATATATGTACATCTAATGCCACTTTTGATGCAGCTTCTGTTTCCTCTGCAGTGGAAAGATTGAGTTTGTTAATAGTATGTGCATGCTAATGTGAACATTAAAATGAGCAAAAATAAACTACTCCACTGCTCACAAAGATAAATATGAACACCAATGATGACAGATGTCCGAAGTGTTTGTGGTATAATTGTGCTTTTTTTTTACTTGAAGCAAATAATGTCTTTTCTCTTTATTTTGTTGTCAGAGTGCACCAGAACGCTTGATTTACATGTTAAATTTTCAAAAATGTTCTTATGGAGGGGATGCCCCCCGACCCCCTTACAAGGTTTATATTCTGAACCATGTCACCTTTTTCACCTCCTGTAAGTTTGCAGGTTTGTGAATAATAGGTCCTCTGTAAACTGACAGCGCACTAATAAACCTGCTGCTGTCTGTGTCATTAAACTCAAACAACATAGTAAAGGAGAAAATCACTCCCTGCTTTTGACTGAATAACAGTCAAGTACATTTGGTTATTCAGCAATACTAAAAACCTGTATCAACAATACAGGTTTTTCATTTTGTTTATTTTACCTTGTAATATATTTTTTGTCTTGTCTCTTCTAGAGACATGATATTCAACAAGCAACATACCATTTTTTTTTTTTTTACATTTTAATTTCTTGTGCACTAAAATACAATTTTACATACAATAAATACATTTTTTTCCATCAGCATGTCCCCTTAGGGACTCCATAGTCATCACTTGCCTTATCCCTTTCATCTTAGCATCTTTGCACGTGCTAAAAGTGGGGAACTAATATACATGTGAGCAAACTCAGAGCTGAGGGAATCAATTAAAGTTTCAAACTGGTGCTCTGATCTGCTTCTTCTGCAGGAAGTCTTTCCTTTTCTTTTGCCACCCTGTTTCTCAGTCTGACTGCCTGCACTTGGGCCCGCACTGGATGTGTCTCCGTGTGATCCTGGAGGATAGGAGTCAGGGTCTAACTTGGTCTTTTTCCGTTCACTGCTCACTGTCCTGCCATAATTCTCCCTTTTTCTTTTAACACCCTGATCCAGCTTAACTGGGCAAGATGTTCCAGGCTGTTCATCATCTATGATGTCCCCCTTTATTAGTGATTGTTTAGGTCGGACCTCACTGTCGTTGAGGTGTGACAGTCCAGACTGTTCTTTGTCTTTCCCAGGCACAGGTTTGACCTCACTATTGTTGAGGTGAGAAAGTCCAGACTGTTTTTCATCTTTGCTGGACTCTTTCATGTGTGTGTCCCCACATGCTGCTGGTGGGGTACTACTGTACATGCAAGAAAATGCAGAGATGAGGGAATCAATTGAAGAATCAGACTGGAGGTCTGATCTTCTCCTTTTCCACTCTGCACTCTTTGATCTCTCATTTTTTCTTTTGACACCCAGTCTCATCTTAGCCTGACTGCCTGAGCTTAGGTCAGAACTGTATGTGTCTCTAAGTAGTGCTGGAGAAGAAAAGCCTGAAATGGGGGAATACTTTGACAAAATAATCACATTTCCATTCTTTTAATGGATATTGTGATTTTATTTGCAATTTTAGTAATTGTTTTCACTTATTCGCACATTACATTCAAATTTGTATTTCAGTGTACCAGACCACATTTTAGAATAAAATGAAATAGAATGAACTGCTTGATAAATAAAACTGTAACGTCATGTCTCCATAACAGACAAAATGCAGAGAAATTTGAATTTTCATGCAAATTAAAAAATGAATTTGAATTTGAAGATGAGGTCAGATTGAACTTAATTTGTCTTCTGGGAAATGTAAGTATCTTCTGTAGCTTCTGAAGTGCAGTACTAAATGAAAAAAAATGATATGATATTTACGCAAAATAAGAAAAATGTACACATCTTTATTTGTTTAAAAGTTTACACCCCTGGCTCTTAATGCATCATTTTTCCTTCTGGAGCATCAGTGAGTGTTTAAACCTTCTGTAATAGTTGCATACGAGTCCCTCAGTTGTCCTCAGTGAAAAAAGATGGATCTCAAAATTACACAGAGGTTCAAATACACAAAAATGCTGAAAAAACTAAAGTATTTGTATTTTTTCTGAAGAAAAGTGAGCAGTTTACCTGTTCAGGACAAACAAGGGACTCATGAACAACTATCACTAAACAAAAAAAACAGCTGTGGATCATTCAGGTAACAACACAGTATTAAGAATCAAGTGTATGTAAACTTTTGAACAGGGTCATTTTTATAAATTCAACTACTATTTTCTCTTGTGGACAATATGTAAACGTCGTTTAAGTGGAATATCTTATTCACATCAGTACTAAAAAAATAAATAACATGCATTTTGTATGATTTTGCAGACTTTCCAACGCCATATACTGTATGTGAGAGAACCATTTAGGATAAACCAATTCACTAGGATGAATCAGACTTTCCAGTGAAACATGCAAGAACCATTTGTAATGAACCAATTCACTAAAAGGAAGCAGACAATGCCACATATGTTAGAGAGAACCAATTAGCATGAACTGATTTATAGAAAGAATCAGATTTTCCTGTACAACCTGTAGCAGCTTAGACATAAATATTGTAATCTGCTGATCTTTATTTAATTTCAACTAAATATGCATGCATGTTTTACCACCGGGATGATGTTTAGCAGGATGACTGAAATGTTAAGATGTGCTAGAGGAATACACTGTAGAGTAACCACTGATCTGTGGAAGTAATAAATTAGTCACATGCCTAGAGGTGTGATTAATTCAAGTCTGTGTCATTAGATAACCCTGGACGTCCTGGTGGAAATGGGCCACAAAGAGCTGAAGGAAATCGGCATCAACGCTTACGGTCACAGACACAAGATCATCAAAGGAGTGGAAAGACTTATTAGTGGACCTCAGAGTAAGAGCTGCTTCTCCTTTCCTCCATTTAAGAGAATCCTTAATTAGAGACAGGGTTTAAAGATCACTTTGATCTTGTTTCCTCTAAGATTTCTGCATAACGTTAGATGTTTTTCTCAAGACAAGCTGCTTTTATTAAGGAGGTCATATTATACATTTCTTAAAGTTATTTATTTATCCCAAGGTTTGCTTAGTATTGAAGCCTGTTTCTGCTACTAATAATAATAAAAAAAAAAAAGTAAAATATAATTGCACCTTCTTATTTCACAATTCTGACTTTTTTCTCAGAATGTCAGGGCATGTCAAAACTTCTCCAGGGTGCCAAAACACCCTCAGACCCCAGAGGGTTAACTTGCAATTGCAAGTTATAAAGTCCAATTTTAAGGGGGGGAAAAAAGAGACAATTGTCTTACAATTAAGAGTTTATATGTCGCAATTTTGACTATTTCTCAGAATTACGAGTTTGTATCTTGCAATTTGATTTTGACTTTATTTCTCAGAACTGTGAGTTTATATCTCACAACTGTGACTTTTATCACAATTGCTTGTTATAAAGTGTGAGTTTATATCTTGCGATTTTTTTTTTTTTTGTTGACTCTTCTCAGAGTTTATATCACACAATTTTGAGAAAAAAGTCAGAATTGCGAATTTATCTTTTGCAGTTCTGACTTTTTCCTCGCAATTGCAGGTTTATATCTCACAATTTCGACTTTATTTCTCAGAATTGTGAGTTTATATCTCACAATTATGACTGTTTATATCTCAACTGAGAAAAAATTTTAAACTGCAAGTTTATATCTCGCAATTTTGACTATATTTCTCAGAATTGTGAGTTTAAATTTCGTAATTCTAACTTTTTTCTTGCAATTGCAAATTTATATCTCAATTCTGAGAAAAAATTCGGAACTGAGAGTTTATATCGTAATTCTGAGAAAAAGTCAGAATTGCGAGTTTATATCTTGCAATTTGATTTTGACTTTACTTCTCAGAACTGAGATAATATCACAGTTCTGAGGAAAAAAAGTCAGGATTGCGAATTTATCTCTTGCAATTTTGACACTTTTTTCACAATTGCAAGTTTATATCTCGCAATTTTGAAAAAAGTCAGAAGTTTATATCTTGCAATCTTGCAGGATTAGGCTATAGTTCAATTAGGACATTTAAGTAATTTTTATAAACGTACCATAGAAAAAACATTACTGGTGTGCATCTTGAGACAAAACAAAGGCACTGATATATTTTAAGATCAGTCAATGCAAGTTTCTTTCAGTTGAAACAGCTCAGACTACCATTTTAGTCTAGAACTAGGCTTAAGCCTTGTCTGTAAAACTGGGGATATATCTCATTATTCTGACTATTTTTCTCAGAATTGCAAGATTTAAACTTTTTTCCTTGCAATTGCATTTATATCTCATAATTCTGACTCTTTTTTTGCAATTCTGACTTCTTTTCTCAGAATTGTGAGATATACTCGCAATTACAATTCATAAAGTCCAGACAAATTTCTTACAATTGCAAGTTTACATCCCACAATTGACTTTCTAACTCATAATTGCATGTCATAAAGTCAGAGTTTATATCATAATTCTGAGAAAAAAAGTCAGAATTGTGAGTTTATATCTTGCAATTTGATATTGACTATTGCTCAGAATTATTGAAGAATCTTGATATAAAGTCAGATCTTATATCTATCAATTTTGACTTTATTTCTCAGAATAAAAAAGTCAGAACTGCGAGTTTATATTATATCATTCCAAAATTCTGACTTTATTTCTCAGAATTGCAAGTTTAAATCTCGTAATTATGACTTTTTTATTCTGAGAATTAAAGTGAAAATTGATAGATATAAGATCTGACTTTATATCAAGATTCTTCAATAATGATAAAAAAATAAAATGATAAAAAAAAAAATTTGTATTTCACAATTCTGAGAAAAATTTGGAACTTAGAGTTTATATCGTAATTCAGAGAAAAGAAGTCAGAATTGTGAGTTTATATCTCGCAATTTGGACTTTTTTTTCACAATTGCGAGTTTAAATCTCGTAATTCTGTTTTTTTTTTTTCTTGCAGTTGCGAGTTTATATCTCACAGTTCTGAGAAAAACTTTTGAACTGCAAGTTTATATGGTAATTATGAAAAAAAAAAAAGAATTGTGTCTGAAATGGGCTTCTATAACTTTTAATATTAAACAATGTTAAAAAGGTTTTAAACAACAAAATTACTTTTTTTCTTTTATTCTTGTTTTTGATTTCTCATATGTCCTCTTCAAGGATCAATCTGAAGCTTTAGTTTTGAACATTAATTTGCACTTAAATATTTACATCCCCATCACAGGTTTAAACCCTTACTTGACCCTGAACACGACCAACAGTGGTACAATACTGATAGATCTGTCTCCAGACGACAAGGAGTTTCAGTCAGTTGAGGAGGAGGTAAAGTTTCACATTTTATGAAATGTTTTGCTCATTTTTTTTTTTCATATGATTATCATTTTCTCCTTGTGCGTTTTCTCCTTGTGACTCCCCAGAGACTTTTTTCTAAAAATAATCACAATCTTGTTATCCGTAAGTGTATCAAGAGAATCCAGTAATGGATGTACATGTTCAAGTGGCTTACGAAGTCATACAGACTAGTACCAAGTAGCTAATTACTAAAACACCAAGGACATACTTTGTTTACTAGGCTTCTCTTGTGTCTTCTGTTTCGGGTCTCTGAACAGATGCAAAGTACGATTAGGGAACACAGGGATGGCGGTCATGCGGGTGGGGTTTTCAACAGATACAACATTGTGAAGGTAAGAGATCTGAATGCCTCACTTCATGTTTTCTTTTTCCTTTTAGGCTATTTTTATATAGTAATAGCTTTGTTTCCACACTGCTACCCCGCCCCAGCATATCTCTTTTCACACTGCATTGCTTCCAGGGTTTCCAAAAGATTGAATTGTTTTTCCTAAGCTGGAAAAAATAAATTACAAACAAATTATTGATATTCCTGTAGCTCAAAGTAGAGCACCTCACTTGCATCGCCAAGGTCATGGGTTCCATTCTCAGGGAATTCATTAACTAATGAAAAATGTGTACATTAAATCAATACAATATTTGTTTTTAATGAAAGCTGTTAAATGCATACAAGTAAATGTAGTATTTGTAGAGAAAATGTTTTTTTTAGTCATGCACTCTTGTAAAATATTGCCTTTTGCTTTTTTTTTTTTTTTTTTAAAGTAAAACTAGATTTAATTTTTTTCAATAATTTGGTTGAATGCCATTACTAGCAGTTCACTTTTGGAAACTTTCAAAGTCAATACCTTTATATCCAACTAAAACGAATGCTGACATCAAAGAGTTTTGGTTCCACACCAAAAACTAGTGTAACAAAGGGCATTTTATGGTTCTTTAAAGATACATTCATCTTAATACAGTTTAGAGAGAAAACATGCAGTCATATTGGTGAAACTTTGTCGATGAAAAAGGTCAATTTTATGTTGTCAATAGTGTAGCGATGCACGATGCACCAGTTGCACAGAAATTACTTTCAAACCTGGATTTTGCTTGCGAAAATTCATAGGACAACAGTAAATGTGACCACATATTAAGACTTGCATAAGGAAATCTTAGAAACATTTTGTAATATTTTTATCATTAGTTAATGCATTAGACATCATAGACTAACAATACTTACTTTTACAGCATTAATTACTCTAGAATAATGTACATTTCTACATTTACAAGTTTTATAAATTAGCATTATTTAATATTGTTAATGAACACAAATTAACAATGAACAGTGGTATATTTATAAATTAAAGGAGAAGTCCACTTCCAGAACAACAATTTACAGATAATGTATTCACCCCCTTGTCATCCAAGACGTTCATGTGTTTCTTTCTTCAGTTGTAAAGAAATTGTGTTTTTTGAGGAAAACATTTCAGGATTTTTCTCTATATAATGGACTTCTGTGGTGCCCCGAGTTTGAACTTCCAAAATGCAGTTTAAATGCAGCTTCAAACGATCCCAAATGCAGTTGTAAACGATCCCAGCCAAGGAAGAAGGGTCTTATCTAGCGAAACAATCGGTTATTTTCATTAAAAAAAATACAATTTAAATACTTTTTAATCTCATACTCTTTAATCTCGTCTTGTCTTGCTCTGCCTGAACTCTGTGTATTCTGGTTCAAGACAGTTAGGGTATGTCAAAAGTTTTTCAACATACCCTAACTGTAATGAACCGGAAAATAGTTCACCCAAAAATGAAAATTACCCCATGATTTACTCACCCTCAAGCCATCCAAGATGTATGTGACTTTCTTCTTTCAGATGAATACAGTCAAGAGTTATATTAAAAAACAATGTCCTAGCTCTTGCAAGTTTTATAATGGCAGTGAATGGCTGCTGAGATTTTGAAGTCCAATACAGTGCCTCTATCCATCATAAAAGTACTCCACATGGTTGCAGGGGGTTAATAAAGGCCTTCTGAAGCGAATAAAAGCATTTTTGCAAGAAATGCATCTTTAAACCTTTCTAAACCGTAATCTCTAGCTTCCACTAACTGTTGTGTGGATGTAAATGAGTGGCGTTCTGGCTGATGATGTAGGATGTAGGATGTAGGTGTAGCGTAAGCTCTGGCCAGAAGTGACGAACACGGAAGCACTGTAAAAAGAGCAAAACAAAACACCGGTCACAAATTAGAAGTACAAAATGAGGGTTTGCAAAGAAAAAATGTCAGAGAATTTTGATACAGTATAAGCCAAGAGGAGACTGGTTTTCCTTTGCTGTAAACAAAACTTGATTTTCACAAGGCTAGCATATTCTCACGAGAGCTTATGCTACGTCATCCGCTGGAACGCCACTCTCTCGTGAACACGTGTACAACAGTTAGCAGAAGCTAGAGATAACGGTTTATAAAGATTCAAATATGGATATTTTTCTTACAAAAACGCATCGATTCACTTTAGGAGGCCTTTATTAACCTCACAGAGCCATGTGGAGTACTTTTTATGATGGATGGCTGTGCTTTATTGGACTTGTAAATCTCAATAGCCATTCACTGCTTCTGAAAGAAGAAAATCATATACACCTAGGATGGCTTGAGGGTAAGTAAATCATGGGGTAATGTTCATTTTTGAGTGAGCTATCTTATTAACTAATGTTAAGAAATTTAAAAGTGGAAAAAATCTTTTCTTTTTGATCAGATCCAGAAGGTGTGCAACAAGAAGCTGTGGGAGAGATACACCCATCGCAGAAAGGAGGTTTCTGAGGAGAACCACAACCATTCCAATGAACGCATGCTCTTCCACGGTGTGTGAATCAAGGCCTGGTTTTAAACCACTCCTTCAGTCTCTGCTATTTTGATTAGGGCTGCAAAAGCTAGTAGATAAAATCAATAATGAAATTTGCCATTTGGTAATCGATTTATCACGTTTTCCCAATTTGCAAGGAAAACATCCGCCAGTCACGTCACTTTACAATAATAAATAACTCATTTATGTGGACAAAATGCATCTGGAAAACAGTAGAAGGTGCAGAAAGAGCTGCTGCAAGAAAACTGCATGACCCAAGTAAACATGACAATATGTCATTTTAAGCAATTCAAACAGAAGCATACATTTTCAATCTAGTGTTTAACCTCTACTTTCAAATGGTAACAATCACTTTCAATTTGTACACCTTTTTCACACATAGATTACAAAAATAATACATTTGCCTACATAGAACCAATTTTTGTTTCATTGGCTTCAAACTGGACATTGTTTTAGGCTGGATGTGGAATAAAAATGGTCAATAATACATTAAAATCAATCTTTCTTTTTATTAAATGTATTATGTTACAATCATCATACTTTCTATCCACTTACTCAAAGAAATAATCAATAGATTAATGGATTATTAGTACAATCATTAATTGGAAATAAAGGAAATGCTTTGATTCCGCTTCCTTAGGATCACCGTTCGTAAATGCCATCATTCACAAGGGCTTCGACGAGAGGCATGCGTACATAGGAGGAATGTTCGGGGCTGGGATCTACTTTGCGGAAAACTCTTCCAAAAGCAACCAGTACGTTTATGGAATAGGAGGAGGAACGGGGTGCCCTCTTCACAAGGACAGGTCGTGCTACACGTGTCAGAGGTGAGATGAGATCTCGTTACAGCGCACCGAGGCCAGGCCTCTCATTTAAGTGGCTTCACGTTTCCCAGTACAATGTGTTTTGTCAGCAGAGTGTCGCCTTGTGGAGTTATTTTCCAAAACCTTGAAGGGAAATTGATTTCCTATTTCCTTTCTAAAATGCTCATGCTCACATTTCTTCGCTCCATCTACTTCTTCCAGGCATCTTTTGTTCTGCCGTGTGACTTTGGGAAAGTCTTTCTTGCAATTCAGCGCAATGAAGATGGCCCACTCGCCACCAGGACACCACTCAGTCACTGGCCGGCCCAGTGTCAACGGTCTTGCTCTGGCTGAGTATGTCATCTACAGAGGAGAGCAGGTACTACAGTAGCAGGGCTTAGATTTTTTCATTTATAGTCAATATGATGTAGAATTTGCAACCCTTTTTAAATTCCAAGATTAAAAGTGTAGGTCAGATTATTTAGCAGTTTACTGGATCACGAAAACTGAAATTTAACTTAAAAGAAAATATGGGGGAAAAAAAACAACAAAAACACTTATTTTATATCAGCTAGTTGCAAAGGCAGCATTTCTCATTTTCAATTAATTAAACTTAATTTATTAATATAACTTAATCTACAACAGAAAAAAAAAAAAAAAAATTAAAATTAATGATAAAAATGACAAAACACACCAAAATTAGTAAAACTTTAACTAAAATCAAAATAAAAACATGATATATATATATATATATATATATATATATATATATATATATAAATAAAACTAATTCAAAGTATTAAGAAAAACTATATTAATGTCTAAGTGATACTAAAATAACATCGTTTCATAGTATATATGTGATTTTACATGTAAGTATTTTACATTCGGAAATTTGGAATCAGTAGGATTTTATTTTTATGTTTTTGAATGAATAAGCTCACCAAGGCTGCATTGATTAATTTATTTTATAAATTTGACTGTATTTACATATTGTAAAATATTACTACAATTTAAAAGTTTATTTTATTTTAAAATATTTATTATACAAAGAATAAAATATATTAAAATTTAAATATAGGAAAGCTGAATAAATAATTATATATATTTTTTGTTTGTTTGTTTGTTTTGTCAAGTGAAACTTTTTGTCATTTTTCATAAAGATGTGTTCTATATATATGTTCTACAAAAAATGAAATATAGTAAAATATAATTTGAAAATTTAAATAAAAGAAGAAAGCTGAATAAATGGAATATAAAATAATAAGCTGAATAATAAGCTGTGTGTATATATATATATATATATATATATATATATATACGTATATATACACTTTTTTTTTTTTGTCAAGTGAAACTAACACTGCTTTTGTCATTTTCATCCCAAGGCTTATCCTGAATATTTGATCACGTACCAGATCATCAAACCAGACACTACTTCAGATTAACACACAAGAGCAGAAACACATGGCTCTTTCCACCTCAGAGGAGAGAAATTGCTTGTTTATTGCATGCATTTATTTATACAATGTATAATTATTTTCTCTTCCTACAGCTGTCTGCTTTTGTCTAATTTACAGCGACTTCTTCAAATTTCAGATGCAACAAGCCTCACCTTCAGTCACTTACACTGGTTACAAAACATGTCCTTTTCTTTTCTCTCACAAAGTTTACCTTATTTATTTTACAAAGACAATTGTATATATTTTGTACTAATTGATTTATTGATGTTTGTATCATAAGAGTTTTATGCCTGAGTTGTAAATGTTTGCCACTATGCTGCAGTTTTCAATGTGAATACAGGGTCTTTTAAAGGTTATTTGGAGGCATCAGACCAGTTGAAAAGCATCTAGTGTTCAGGATGCTTGGCAGAACTGGATGAGACTTAATCCAAGTATCAAATTATCTTACAGTGTCCTCTTGTCTGTGTTGTTGCCCTCCAAAAAAAGTATGAATTTGTTATCTCTGCCTTGATGATGCAAAACTGGTGTTACACTGCTGAACGAGAAGACAAACTTTATTTATTTCATTCTCACTCTGCAAAGAATTTGGTGCTTGACTTAACAGTTTCTGGGTTTTGATATGAACATGCTGTTTTTTGTCACAGTAGTCCAGGAGCACTTGTACTCTGTTGTGCATGAACATGTCAAGTTTTCCTCTTGTAATGTCATGTTTAAGATGTGTTTACTTTGTCCTACAAACAACAGCGTCGATAACATTATGAACATTAAAGAGATGCTTTTTATCAATCTTTGGTATTGTTTCTGTCAATATTACACAACGTTAAGCTGTTACAGCATTTCAATGTGAGCATTTGTAATACTAACAAATGTCCAATAGGGGGCACTATTGTTTTGGCTGAAACTCTGAAAAGCCAAATCTACTGTGATGGTATCAGAGGTAAAATTCAAAAAACAAAACAAAAAAAAAAAAAACCTTGTTTGTCAGAAACAAATCCATAAGCCATAATATTCCTCCACATCAAAATTTACTGACATTTTTGTTTAAAAGTGTTTTCGCTTATAAACGGTATTTGATTGGTGTGTATTTCTCTTCTTAAGACAAGACGACTTTTACATTGGAGAAAGCGATTATTTTAGTCGGAAGCAACCGTTTCAAATTGACTGCAACGACGAAGTGAACGATCATATCTTTCTCTTTACTAGTTAACGCTATACACGAAATAAACATGAGCTATAAAAAAAATCAAGGTATCTTGTTTCAACCAAGGACAGACGTCAATGCACGATTTTTCAAGTTCAAGTACACCGACGTTAATTCACTCACCTGTCTGGTTGGATTGTTTGTCAGGCAAAATAGCAGATTCGGCGTCATGATTGGTAAGAACTCCTGTTAATCGAACTGCAGGTGAAGTGTAAATTAAATGATTAGTTCACTCCTGAATTGACATTTCCTGATAATTTACTCACCTTAATGTCATCCAAGAGGTTCATGTCTTTCTTCCAGTCGAAAAGAAATTCATGTCACAATTTGGTCAGTTGCCCGGATGAGCGGCCATCGCGATACTCGGATGTAAACAACAGTATGGTTGCGCGGTTAATGTACTTTTAATACGTTGACCTGCTAATTTATGCTGTGTAAATCACGGAAAAAAAATGTGTGGAATGTGTGTTTTTATGCTGGTTTAAGCTGGTCCTCAGCTAGTTTATGCTGGTCCTTTGCTGGTTTATGCCGGTGTTATGGATCAACTGGGGATCATGTTATCTGGGGACATGCGCGTGCACGCAAATAGTTCTACCTGAGATTCCAGCAGATGTTGGACGGCCACAGATTCGTCAAATGGAATTTTCTACGGAACAGATTTCAAAGCTTTCCATATTATTTGAGCATGTTTGGACTCTGTTGTTTTCCCTTTCGCTATTCCAATGTATCAGACGCCGTTTAAGGGAAGTTTAATGCGTTTTCATGTCGCGTCACGGCCAGATAGTTTTGTTTAGGCTACATTCGTGGATTGAATGTTTTTTTTTTTTCTAATAAAAATTAACAATAATAAGGTATTTACATTGTAAAAAGCCTGTTATGTGCAGTAGTTTAAAAAAATATATATTTAATTTGTGTATTAATTTTAAGTAGGCATATTGATGTGGTTAAAGGGACGTCAAGCACTTTATTAACTTTATTTTTTATTTCGAATTAGTGACACAGATAGGATGCAGTGAATTATCTTTGCTTATTTAAGTTCAACAAATTATTTAATGTTTAACAAACATTTATTTAATGTTTATCAAACATATATACATGGGTGTTAAGGCAAAATTACAAAAAGCACTTTTAACAATACATATACCGTAGCTTCAAAGCAACATTACATAAAATGCATGTTTCTGTTACTAGAAAGAAAAATCTGCTATGTCAGAAATTACACATGTCAGTGTAATGTCCATATGTGATCCTGGACCACAAAACCAGCCATAAGGGTCATTTTTTTGAAATTGCGATTTATACATCAGCTAAAAGCTGAATAAATTATGGTTTGTTAAGCTAATTATTTGGCTGAGATACAACTACTTTAAAATCTTTAATCTGAGGGTGCGAAAAAAAAAATCTAAATATTGAGAAAATTGTCGTTAAAGTTGTCCAAATGGAAGTTCTTAGCAATGCATATTACTAATCCAAATAAAAAATAAAAAAAAGGTTTTGATATATTTACCAAATATACAAATATTATTTAGATATTTATTTTTATTTTTTTTGTGGTCCAGGGTCGCATTTTTTTTTAACAAAGGTCTATCAAGTCAAGTCACCTTTATTTATATTGTGCTTAATACAGTAAGAGCAACTTTACAGTGCTAAACAGGAGAATAGTGTGTCAATAATGCAAACAAAATTTAATTATCCTGAAAAGCAGCTCTAAAAGTAAACAGTACATTTTTTCTGTTAAAATCAGCTCTTCGTAGAGTCAGTGAAGTCATCATCCTGCTCAGTTCAGTTGTGTCGATGGCTGTCTTGTGACAAGGTGGACCTGTCTCTAGGGCGCATCTAGTTGTCATGGTCTCAGCTGACATTCAGAGAGGTTGTGGTCGTCTCTAGGTTCTGATTCATCATCTGGTCTGGATACAGACTGGATCTGGTTAGTTAACATTATTCAATTAAGCAAAAACATTTTAAGGCATTGATTACATATTGTGATCATGTTTTTGCAGGGGTTGCAGGGGTCATCTCTTTACAGGTGTTAGTAAGGTTGTTACCACTGAAATGAAGATAACTGGCATAATTCAAAGTTATATTACATATAAAGAGGCCCCCGCTCATTACATTTTACTTATAAAACTGAATATGTGTCATATTTTCAGTTTAATAAGTCTGCAATGAAGTACATAATAAAGCTTATCCTATTCAAATTGATGTTTAGAAGAGAGGTATCCTATTCATGTGAGGTGCTGAATGATTATAAGGTTAGTGATGTGTACTGTCTCTTGGAATATTAGCCATATATGTAAAAATTCATCATCACAGTATCATATGTTCAACATGAAAAAGTTGTGGTTGCCACTGAGTGGTTGTCACAGGACAAAAGACAGTATGGATACTGGAAAAGGAACCTGAGTCGAAAGTTCCCTACAACATGGTTCATTTTAAATTGTTAAACACTTGTCAAAAACTTTGTCACCTTGTAAATGTAAACATGCCACAAATGTTACATACATATAGCTAATATGAATTGTATGAAAATACCTTCCTGTGTTCATCACACATATTATAGAGTTTGGCTTCTGAATCTGTTCATGATGTTTTCTACTGTTAGAAACACAAGTAGTCTGACGAGAGCCCAGGAGTATGCAAAAAATGAAAAGCAGGAGTCATGAATTGGTCTAAATAGAGATCTAAGCCTATGCAAAATGTTGATTTCAGATCAGTCATAAATCAGTCCAGGGAAGAGGATAAAGAGGCATCAGAGCAATCAAGAGATCTCAGAAAATAATAATAATAAAAAAAAGAAGTGTAAAATCACTTAAACTCAAGCATCTGTTGTTGTTGTTTTTTTATTATTTTCTTTTCTTTAATATTAAGTAATAACTCAGAAAATTAATAATTTGATTAGGAACAATAGTAAACTTAAGATCAATTAACAAGACAATAAAAGTCAATAAATACTTAATGGACTTTGCAGTTCTTGTTTGCTTTAGGTAGCCTACCGCTAATTTTAACTTAATCTATATTTGTTCATTAGAACCCATATGGCAGCACACTACAGACACAATGCTATACAGAGATATTGAAACAACAATACTTACAGTTTCACTTCAGTTCTTTGAGGAGTTTGACCATTCATTGCAACGATTGTCCCATGTTAACGTGGGCGTGGTTTGTGAGCTTCCTTAAAACTGCGTGAAATACGCAGGCACGAACACGGCGAAATCAAAGCGCTTTATTTTGCATACCAAATGTATACTACTAGTGAAACACGTTTTTAATTCTATGATCTGTGCAATTTCGCATGTGACGAATCTGTCGTCGTCTAACATCTGCTGGAAATCCAGGTAAACATACTTGGGTGCACGCGCGCATCCCCAGTTAACATGATCCCCAGTTGATCCATAACACCGGTCATGTTGCTGGTCAAGGACCAGCATAAACCAGCAAAGGACCAGCTTAAACCAGCACCAAAACATACCTAACCAGCATCCCAGCATCAAAACATACCTACCAGCATATGCTGTTTTTTTCACCAGGGTAGACTTTTTGATATTTGATATTTTGACCAACTAAAGTTAATAGGTGGTAAAGATACATAAAAGCAGTTTTAAGATATTAGCCTAATATTTCCCCTACCTGACCTGAAATGATAAGAACAAACACAAATGTGAAATCTGGAAATCTTGGTTCAGTTTGGCCGGCCACAAACACCTTTTGTTCCTCAGAGTTTTTTTCTTCTCCTTGAATTGTTGTAAGTTTTGGCAGTCTATATTACGGCAAATGTTTTTCCTAGTCTGACCGATTAGTATAGCCCAAAAAGTCTACGACTTCTTGCATTACGTAATCACGTTGGAAAGGTCACTTGTGGTTAGTTCTTCGTCTGTGTCCAACTTCAAAGTCATCGTACATGAGGAGGTGAACAGAAGGTGATTGATTTTATTTGCATGTTTGCTTTGTAGACACTGGGTTGGTACTTCCGCCCTTTGTCATGTGTTACCTTTCCAGCATGATTACGTAATGCATGAAGTCGACCTAGCGTTAAACGAGCAATTGTGGTTAAAAAGTATATAAATTTAGATTTTTATTTTTTAGAAAATGACCAATCTTTTCGCTAGACAAGACCTTTATTTCTTGGCTGGCATTATGTAGAGCCCTTTGAAGATTAATTGAAACTGCAATTTGGACCTTCAACCCTCTGATCCCTATTGAGTCCACTAAAACCTTTTTTTTTACTGAAGACATAAACATCTTGGATGACATATGGGAAATTTAAATTCTGGAGTGAACTATTTATTTAAAAATGTCTTAATGATAGATTTGTTTCTTACAAACACCTAGCTTTTCGCGGGAATCGTATGGACTCTGACGGCACCCATTCCCTGCAGAGGATCCATTGGTGAGCAAATGATGTAATGCTAAATTTCTCCTAATCCGTTCCCATTAAGAAACAAACTCATCTACATCTTGAATGGCATGAGGGTGAGTATATTTTCAGCAAATTTTCATTATTGCTTGAGCTTTTCCTTTTTTCCTACCTGAATTTGTGTGATTGTATGATCTGACTTGTCTGAAAACGTACAAATTTGTAGGTAGAACATAAAGTGGCGCTATGCGAGTGCTCTGTGAGTGCTGTGAGTGCTCTGCAAACTTAAGAGTTTACAACAGTTTATAATAGTTATTTATTGTTAACTTGGAAGTAAGAAATAATTTGGTTAACTTGGAAGTAAGAAATTTTAAGAAGTTTCGGATATTTTGGAAATGGCACCGCCAAAGAAAACTGAGCCTAAAATGGACAGCGATATGGAGGAAATCCGCAAGTCACTCAGTCATATGTCCGGGGAACTCGTCAAAGTTACCGAACAGTTGACAAAACTAACGCAAGTTATAGAAGAGGTGAAACAACTGAAAGACATGATAAGTGCTAAAAACAAAATAATCAACGAACTTGAGAGAAGGCTGGATATCATTGAACAACATATGCGAGTGGAGGATGTATTAATTACAGGCTTGACTATTACACCTCGGACGTATGCGAAAGCCGTTGCAAGTGGTAGCAGTGTCAGCGAGGATGCGGAGAAAGCAGATTTGCAAACACTGGAAAGGCAGGTTCTTCGATTTTTGTCAGAGAAGGACATACATGTGGATCCGGAAACCATCTCGGCGTGCCATACTCTACCACGCAAAGACAAGATGAGGCCTGATATTGTCATGCGCTTCGTTACTCGGAAACATAAAAATGAATTATTGAGCCAAGGAAAAAAGTTGAGAGGAACAGCGGTGTATCTGAATGAGCATCTAACGCAGAAAATGGCGAACATTGCAAGGGAAGCCCGCATTCTGCGGAAAATTGGAAAAATTAAGGCGACATGGACAAGGAATTGTAAGGTATTTATTCAGTTAAATGGGTCAAATTCGGAACAAGCTAAAGTCATGATGTTAAGAGACTCAAAAGATCTCGATCAATTTAAATAATGTGGCAAAATTCTGTTGTGCATTTTCGATGCGGTTTTGATACACCTCAAGATATGCCGATGTTAAACTCTGTGGGAATGAATATAATTTTGTCAATATGGAAATTTGTGATTAGAATAATGGATTTATTTGGTTTTGTTGGACTGGGCCTGCACGATTTTATTAGAAGGTCTATTTGTTCCAAGCACTTACACTTTCGACAATGGTTTCAAATATTGATATAAACAGTGATAAAATATTTGACATGGAAACTGTCTGTGCTGAAAATATACTAGCCCCTGGGGAATGTCACTACTATACAACACAAGAGTTTAACGGGATTACACACAGGTTTCCTGATGATGCATTTTCCATCATACACTTTAATAGTCAAAGTTTGAAATGTAAATTATCAAAGATTAATGACTTTTTAAGTGATTTAAAAAGGACATTTAAAGTGATTGCTATAACAGAAACCTGGTTGAAGGAAAAGCAAGTTGATAGTGTACAGATTAAAGGTTACAACATGTTCTATGTTAATAGGATGGGGAAAGGTGGAGGTGGTGTCGCTCTCTATGTTGATGCTAAACTGAAATGTAAAGTTGTTGAGCAAAAAACTATAGCTGAGTTAGATTTGATGGAAGCATTAACGATAGAAATTATAAATGATAAAGGAAAAAATGTGTTAATTACTTGTGTTTATAGACCACCTGGGCCTATTACTGATTTGTTTATAGAAAAAATCATAGAAATGCTTGATGACATAAAGAATAAATCAGTAATTGTATGTGGTGATTTCAATATAGATTTAGGTAACACAGTAGCAATTAATGACTTTAAGAACTATATGGGAATTGCAGGTTTATGCCCTATGATAACCAAACCAACCAGAATTACAACTCACAGTGCTACGATTATTGATAACATATATACAAATTTACATGGTGATATTATTAATGGTATTTTCATGATAGATGTCAGTGACCATCTCCCTGTATTTACAATTTACGATAATTTCTGTATTAATACTATGCAAGATAACTCTTTTGTTATCATAAGGGATAAGTCTAGTAAAGCTATTGAGGATTTTAGAGAAGATCTTAAGAGACAAAACTGGGATCAAGTATATACGAATGACTTAAATAATGCCTACAATGCTTTCATGACTACACTTATCAATTTATATGATAAAAATTGTAAACAAATAAAAATACGTGCTCAAACTGCGAAAATATCTATTGACAAATCATGGATGACAAATGGGTTGAAAAATGCTTGTAAGAAAAAAAATTATCTGTATAGAATGTTTCTTAAAAAAAGAACAGAAGATGCAGAATGTAGATATAAAAAGTATAAAAATAAACTGGTATCGATTATAAGAAAACAAAAAAAGGATTACTACACCAATTTGATAGATAAAAATAAAGGCAGTATCAAAAATATGTGGGGCGTAATAGACACAGTCTTGCATAAAGGCAAGGCCAAAATTATTACTCCTGATTTTATAACTAAAAATAATTCAGACATATATGTGACCGAAGAAATTGTAAATGAATTCAACAATTATTTTGTAAATATTGGCTCTAATTTAGTACAAAACATCCCAGATGAAAATATTGATTGTAGTATTATTTCACATAGTGTAAAAAGTATTTTCCTAGAGAGCGTACAAGTGAGTGAAATTCTGAATATTGTGAATGAATTTGCCAATAAAAAGTCAAATGATTACACAGATATGAACATGTCTTTGATAAAGCAAATTATAGATGTAATTGTAGAACCTTTTACTTATATTTGTAATTTGTCATTCCAAATAGGGAAATTTCCAGAACGCATGAAAATAGCTAAAGTGGTTCCACTTTTTAAAAAAGGAAATAAAAATGATATTTCGAATTATAGACCCATTTCCCTGTTACCACAGTTATCTAAAATATTAGAAAAATTATTTGTGTTTAGATTAGTTAAATTTATGGATAAAAATAATATGTTAAATAATAAACAATATGGATTTCGTTCAAATCATTCAACTGCTACAGCAATAGTGGAATTGGTAGAAGAAATAACGAATGCTATGGAAAAGAAACAGATCGTTGTAAGTGTCTTTGTGGATTTGCAAAAAGCGTTCGATACCATAGACCATGAAATATTATTGAGTAAATTATATAAATATGGTATAAGAGGCATAGCTCATCAGTGGGTTAAAAGTTATTTAAAAGAAAGAGAGCAGTTTGTTGAAATCAATAATACAAAATCAAAAAATTGTCAAATTACTTGTGGTGTACCCCAGGGATCGGTATTAGGTCCAGTACTTTTTCTTCTTTATGTGAATGATATTGTAAATGTTTCAAATTTACTAAAATGTATTTTGTTTGCGGACGATACTACTTTATTTTATGCTGGCAAAAATATAAATGATGTATTGCAAGTTGTTGAGTATGAGTTTGGGAAAATTATGAGATGGTTTAATGCTAATAGATTATCTTTAAACATTAGTAAGACAAAATTTATGATCTTTAGTTGTACAAATAAGGATTTTGATGCAGCATTGTCAGTACAAGGAGTACAGATAGATAGGACCCATGAATTTAAATTTCTGGGTGTTTTGATTGATGAACAGTTAACGTGGAAATTCCATATTGACTATGTTAAATCTAAGGTATCCCAAATCATAGCCGTGCTGCATAAGATAAAAGAATCTGTTAATAAATGTGCTCTGTTTTTGTTATATAATTCATTGATTGTTCCACATCTGACCTATTGCATTGAAGTGTGGGGAAGTGCTAATAAGACTTATATAGAACCAGTTTTTAAATTACAAAAACGTGCTATTCGTGTTGTAAATGGAAGTGGATATAGGGTCCACACAAATCCAATATTTATACAATTAAAAACCTTAAAATTCGATGATTTATTAGAATATAGTTTACTAAAAATAATGTATAAAGCTCACCAAAAAACATTACCTGAAAATTTGCAAAATAGATTCATCAAGAGAGTTAGTAGTTATAATTTAAGAGGAACTGAAGTCTTTCAGAAAGCTGAGTTTAGAACAAAATTAAAGGAAAGATGTGTCTCGGTGCAAGGTGTCAGTTTGTGGAATAATTTAAACAATGAAATCAAAATGTCAATATCGTTTTTTGTTTTCAAGAAGTGTGTAAAAGCATTATTGATAGAGAAATATCATGCTTCTAATTAGTTGGAAAATGAGATATTTGAATTATGACATTGTATATTTGCTGTAAATTTGATAAGTATAAGAGCTCCTCATTGGAATTGGAATTTGTTTTATGTTGATAAGGGGCAGATATTATAAGTTTATCTTCTTTCTGCTCCTTTTCATTTCTTTTTCTTTTAAAAGAATGAAATAAATAATAAAATGAATGAAATGAATGAAAGTCAACCCCCTAAATTCACAACCAATTCACCAAATTGTACTATACTTACTTTTGCTTCTTCCACATTCATGAACTACACTGATCTTTGGAAACCACTTGAATCCCTGTGAATATCTTTAAAAACATTTAACAAGGCCGCTCAAACTTTCTTCAGATGCTTGTTTGGCCTTCTAAAGGCAGTATATGTGATATGACAAAATGTACAATTCAACCACCGAAACCTCTGAAGCTGCTTTGTCTGCACTTGAATCTAAATCACCCTCAGGACTAAGGCTACAGCACAATGGCTGTAGTGCATTTCAGTAAGTCTCCATTCACTGCTCACCCAAACTTCAGGTCACATCTGGAACTTTTCTGATCAAAACACAAAGGCTAAACCACAAATCGAAAGCCACCCGTGAACTCTAAATGATGTTACTTTCTTGTTACTTTAGCAATGTTATTTCTTTTGAAATGGGAAAATCATGTGGTAACTAAATATTTTTGCACATTCTAATTATTATTTTATGTGATGTTATCACCTAAAAGATCTAGGTGATAACATCACCTAGATCACCTAGAAGAAAAAAATAAATAAATAAAAATCACAACATAAATGGTCTACTGTAGTCATGGAATGTACCGTTTATTGCATTGTCTTTTTTATAAAGCTGTTTGTCACATAATATTATGGACTGTAATAACTGGATGTGTGTGCATTGTGTGCAATGGCATGTGTCAGGCTGTTGAAAATAGTCTGTCTAAAAGTTTTCAGAAGCTGTCTGACTATGTCCCAATTTATCATAATGCTCATGTTATTCACTCAGAGACATATCACAGTATAACAGAGCTGCCAAGCTGTCCATCTCACTGTCAGGACAGTCAATAAGCCTGAAATGTGCCACTGGTGTTCGACTGCCACTAAAAAAACACATTCTTTATTGCTCCTAGAAAACTGACATATATATACACTAGCGGTCAAAGTTTATTTTATTTATTTTTTATGATTTTAAAAGAAGTCTCTTCTGCTCCCCAAGGCTGTGTTTATTTAATAAAAATACAGTAAAAACAGCAAAATTGTGAAAAATTATTACAATTTAAAAATGTGTTTTCTATTTTAATATACTGTAAAATGTAATTTATTTCTTTGATGCAAAGCTGAATTTTTAGCAGCCATTACTCCAGTCTTCAGTGTCACATGATCTTTAATCAGAAGTCACACTAAAAATGTCACAGTTAGCAAATCATTAATTAAGTAGCAAAAACTGTTTTCAACATTGACAATAATCAGAAATGTTTGTTAAAGTGGTCATCGGATGCCCATTTTCCACAAGTTGATATGATTCTTCAGGGTCTTAATGAAAAGTCCATGATATACTTTGGTTAAAAATTCTCAACACCCTTTTTACCTTGCCAAAATAAGCTCTGCAAAAATCATCTCATTCTGGTCGAGGCTGCTTTAAATGCAAATGAGCTCTGCTCACCCCGCCCCTCTCTACTCTCTGTGGAGAGACGAGTCTGTTTACTTTAGCCGCATTTAGCCATGTTTAGCCGCTAAACTTGCTAACTAGCACATTATTAGGAAAGGCGATCGCAAAGATTCATAAAAAAAACCTTATACTCACTTCTGCTGTAAGTGAAGCTGGATCATGAATGATTCGCGCAAACATAAACAGATATATGTAGATCGGGAGGCGCATTCCCTTCACAAACAAAGGTAATCTACTGCATCTTCAGCGGCTCAGATGTTGGGAGTAAATGACGACCATTATCATTATTACATCCAGCAGCACAACACCTCAATCGCTCAATCCCTGCTCCGGCATCGAAACGAAGAGGGCGGACTGTTACAGCTGATCTGAGGTAAAACGCCCATGTCAATAACTATCATGGGAGCGGCCTCTGTCGGTGTGACGCCACAACGACAGGCATCTGAGAATGGCTCGATTTGAAAAAGGGGATATTATTTTTACAGATTAATTAAAAACCACTGCATGGATTTTTATCGTTATACGGTAGATTTGTACATACACTGCCAACACACATTAATGTTCAAACAACATGTAAAAGTGAACTTAGCATCCAGTGACCCCTTTAAGCAACAAATCAGTATAAGTAATGATGCTGAAAATTCAGCTTTGCATCACAGGAATAAATTGCATTTTAAAATACATTCAAATAGAAAACAGTTTATTTAAACTGTAATAATATTTGCTGTTTTTACTGTATTTTTATCAAATGAATTCACCCTTATTAAGCATAAAAAAATATTTGGGTGATAGAATGACATAATGTTTTATTTCTCACAATGTCAGAGCCTTTGTTTAAAGGTCTCTGTTTTCCAAAGCTGCTAACTTGGATAAATGTCTGTCTATTGAGTGTCTTTCCATGCAATCCGAATGCGCTTTTCTTTTATAGACAGTGTGAGAGTCTATTGATTTGCTTCGAGGAAAAAGATGAATATGGCACTGAGGATCCTGCAATGCAATTCTTTTGCTGTCCCTTCCCATCATGCACTACTGAGAGTGATTCCACTGAATGGTGAAGCGTGAAGCAGAACGCTACCATTTCATACGTGACCTCCAGGTGTGTGTTTCTTTCTCTTGTCATTCCAGTTGAATGCTTCTGGCAGCACACCAGATTTAGACTGCTGATGGATGGATTTGTCCCTACTGCTAATGGAAACTTTTATTCGGTTCACTGAAATAAATATGTAATATTGCAGGCTTGATTTATTTCTTTATAGGCGTAATCAGCGTCTAACTGCACATGCGTATCCTAGTCAGGCAGACAGCCTGTGCTTTTGATGTATAGCTATTAGAGTGGAAGTTACACAGACAAATGACATCCTCTAGTGTCCTCACCTCTTCAGATAGCAATATGAATACAAAGAAGGCTATTGAAGTCATGTCTCTCTCTGTCTCTGTATTTATCTTCTTCTCCCAGTCAAGCTTTCTCTTTTGTTTGGTGATCAAAAGGATGGAGGCTTCAATCTCAAGTTAATTGTTCCCTGAAATTTACGTTTTTTTTCTTTATCACACTATTTACTTCCCTCTGGGATTTTGTGTGTGTTTTTTGGATTGGAAACAATTGATAAAACAAATGAAACAGCTTTGTTTGAGTTGTCTGAACACATTAATGTTCTTAAGAAATATTAAAACTGAAACACAGTACTCTAGGTATGCAAACAAGTCAGATTGATGAGTTTTTACACTCTGAAATGTGTCAGAATCGAGACGTCAATGTTTTGGTTTATTGCTGCTACTGAGATCCATCCCAGGGTGGGCATTTGGATATGTAGGTGGACATTGTGTCAATATGAGATGAACGCTGCAAAATATGATTTTATTACTCTTTCTAATTTTGCCTTGTTTTCTAGTACAAAAAATCTGCCAGGGAGGCAAGAAAAAAATGTAATTAAAAAGCTTCAAAAGCAAAGATTATTTTACTTAGCTCATTAAGAGATTTTACTTGTTTTAAGCATAAACTTGCTTAATTTTAATCATTTTGATTATGACTTGAATAATATTTGTCCTCAAGTAAATTGTATCTTCATTTAAGAATCATACACTGCAAAAAATGCTTTTCTTACTTAGATTTTTTGTCTTGTTTCCAGCCAAAATATCAAAAAATTCTAAAATTAAGAAGGATTTTCTAGACAAGCAAAAATTATTGTCTTGTTTTCAGAAAAAACAAGTCAAAATTAAGCGAGTTTTTGCTTGATACAAGCAAAATAATCTTGTTTTCTGCTTGAAATAAGACTATTTTGCTTACCCCATTGGCAGAGGATTTTGCTTGTTCTAATCAAAAACTCACTTACATTTGAAGTCTTCTTTCTGAAAACAAGACAATTTTTGCTTGTCTGGAAAATCCTTCTTGATTTTAGAATTTTTAGATATTTTGGCTGGAAAAAAGACAAAAAATCAAAGTAAGAAAAGCATTTTTTTTTTGCAGTGTACTTAAAGGAATAGTTGACCAAAACTTAAAATGTAAGTTATAGATATAGATGAGTTTGTTCCTACATCAGATAGAACAGATTTGAAGAAATGTAGCATTTTATTACTTGCTCACCAATGGATCCTCTATAGTGAATGGGTGCCGTCAGAATGAGAGTCCAAACAGCTGATAAAAACATCACAATAATTCACAAGTAATCCACACCACTCCAGTCCATCAATTAATGTCTTGTAAAGTGAAAGGTTGCATGTTTGTATAAAAACAAATACATCAAGACGTTTTTAACGTCAAACCGTTGCTTTTATTCAAAATTCTCCAAAATTGTACCTTTAATTCTTCAGTGAAAAAGTCATCTCATCTGAACCAGAAGAGAAATATGCACAGATCAAGCCCTGGAAACAGTCCAAAACAACTCTAAACAAATATGATGGTGGATATTGATGTGAGAGGACAGCAGGAGGAAGCGTTATTAGAGATTATACATTTGCATTTTGGCTAGAAGCAATGGTTTATCAGCTGTTTGGACTCTCATTCTGACGGCACCCATTTACTGAAGTGGATCCATTGGTGAGCAAGTGATGTAAAGCTAAATTTCACAAACAGAATATATATATATACACATTTTCAAATTAAAATGTTGCCTTTTAGAAAACAGTACTATCACAGTGCTAAATAGGTTACTATATATATTCATCACTTTTTTGCAGTTGTATGCAGTGGCAGAACTAGGTTATTTGCGTGGGGTGGACTGGCAAAAGCCATCAATCAATCTGAGGTCTGGGCGCAGCAGTTCATTATTCATACATAAATGAATTTGACTCTAACGTACTGGACTGTTTTAGTGCTTATAACACAATTGTCTACAGAACGACTAACTGCACTGTTTTATAATTGAACAAGAGTGAATTTGACCATTTTTGTCTTACTCTTCACCTCCAGGCATATTAACAGAAAAGATTCTCACAGTACAGCTCAAGCTCAATATGCTCAGCTCAGCTAATGGTTCTCAGCAGATCCATGTTTGTTCTCCATCAGTGCATCCTTAGGGATGGATAGACAGGCAGATAACTGCATTGTTAAAAGATTAGTCAACCTTCACTGAATTATATAATCAATGGACTCTTCAAAAAGAATTCTGGGTAACTGGGTTAGACCATAATGTCTGTTTCAAAAACTCTCAGAGTAAGCAACCGAACAATGAAACATTTAGTTTTATTTCTATGACTGTGCCATTAAAAGTACATGCAAGCAAAACTATAAAGCTTCAAAATGTTCAGAAAGTCATTGTAATTGTAATATACGGTTGAGGTCAAAAGTTTACATACACCTTGCAGAATCTGCAAAATGTTCATTATTTTACCAAAATAAGAGGGATCATACAAAATGCACGTTATTTTTTATATTTAGTACTGACCTGAATAAGATATTTCACATAAAATACGTTTAACATACAGTCCACAAGAGGAAATAACAGCTGAACTTGACCTTGTTTAAAAGTTTACATACACTGAGCAGTTAAACTGCCTGCTGTACTTCAGAAAAATCCTTTAGGTCCAACAAATTCAGCATTTTTGTGTATTTGATCCCTTTCCCACTCATATGCAACTATTACAGAAGGTTCAAACGCTCATTGATCCTTCAGAAGGAAACACAATGCATTAAGTGCCGGGGGTGAAAACTTTTTGAATTTGAAGATTCAAATGTTTTCAGCCACCGGCTCTTAATGCATCGTTTTTCCTTCTGGAGCATCAGTGATCACTTGAACCTTCTGTAATAGTTGCATATGAGTCCCTCAGTTGTCCTCAGTGTGAAAAGATGGATCTCAAAATCATAGTCTTTGTTGGAAAGGGTTCAAATACACAAAAATGCTGAAAAACCAAAGAATTTTTGTGACCTGAAAGATTTTTCTGAGGAACAGCGGGCAATTTAACTGTTCAGGACAAACAAAGGACTCATGAACAACTATCACTAAAAAAAAAAAAAAAAATTAACTATTATTTTCTCTTATGAACTACACTGTAAAAAACAATTTGTTAAGTCAACTTAAAATAATTTGTAACCTGGCTGCCTTAAAATTTTAAGTTCAGTCAACTCAAAAAAAGTTTATTCAGCTTGAAATGTTAAATTATACTAAGTGACAACTTAGATATTTGAGTTGAATCAACTTTAAATTTTAAGGCAGCTGGGTTACTTACCCATCTGTTAAGTTTAGCAAACACAAATATCTAAGTTGTTACTTAGTACAACTTAACATTTCAAGTTGAATAAACTTATTTTAGTTGACTGAACTTAAAATTTTAAGGCAGCAGACTAACAAATTATTTTAAGATGACTCAACAAATTGTGCTTTTTATTTTTTACAGTGTATATGTAAACATACGTAAACATCTCTGTGAAATATCTTGGTCAGGTCAGTACTAAATAAAAAATAACATGCATTTTGTATGATCTTTCTTATGTTGGTAAAACAATTAACATTTTGCAGATTCTGCAAGGTGTATGTAAACTTTTGACTTTAACTGTATATGAATCTCACGGTTTAATCCAACTCTTCTAAATAAACACAGCTGATTTATATGATGGACAGATTACATTGCATAGCCTAAATATTGATCAACACATATACACAGATTAGCCAAAACATTATGAGATACTCTGACCCAGTTGCCCTGCCGTAGCAATTCGGCCCTTGAGACATTTGCTCAGATATTCCTGCCCATTTCTCCTGCATGCAATATGTTAATTATGAGAACTGATTGTTTGCTTAACATCTAATCTTCCCAGACCTTAATATGTGGCCTTGTCATAAGATGAGCAACGATATTCGTTTCACCCGTGACTGGTCATAATATTTTATCTCATCATTGTATATAGTCAGTCAAATACAGTAAACAGAAACTCAAACATGCTCACTTGACATGGCACCGCAAATGATTATGTGAGTGAATCGTTCAAATGAATCAAAACAAACTGAATCGCAATCAATTTCAGACCAGTTTGACGGATTAGATGAAAAGAGTGATTCATTCAAAAAAACCACATGCTGAAATATTATCAGCGAAAGTGATTTTCAATACAATACAGATCCTCTTAGAAGCTTCACACTAAAAAAAGAGGAAAGTATCAGTGATGTGAACTTCATCGAATATGTGACCCTGGCCCACAAAACCAGTCATACGTAGCACGGGTATATTTGTAGCAATAGCCAACAATATATTGCATAGGTCAAAATGACCAAATTTTCTTTTATGCCAAAAATCATTAGGATATTAAGTAAACTTCATGTTTCATGAAGTTATTTTGCAAATATATCAAAACTTAATTTTTGATTAGTAATATGCATTGCTAAGAACTTTTTGGACAACTTTAAAAGCGATTTTCTCAATATTTTGATTGTTTTGCACTCTGTCACAACACATGAGATGAAAGGCGCAACATGAAGATGAAATGCCATGAAAAGTCTTTAATATAGTCCACACAGGTAAATCCACAGAAAGAATGCAGGAACACACATACTCATTGATGAGATCAGACACAAAGCATGGAACGCAAACAACTTATAAAGGGTGGCTAATGATACACAGACAGGTGATGGTGATTAACTAATAACGACACAACGAGGACAGGAACAGGAACAACCATATATGGACACATGAGGGAAAAACCCCTACAAATAGTCCAGGGGTGTGACACACTCTCAGATTCCAAATTTTCAAATAGTTGTGTCTTAACAAAGATCAATGGAAAGCTTATTTATTTATCAGCTTTCATATGATGTATAAATCATGACTGTTTTTGTGGTCCAGGGTCACATATAAGACAAATCCAAGTTATTGGTGAAGTTCTGCATATAGTATGTCACCAGAGATGTTTAACATTTTCATTTTAAGCCGTCTTAAAAACAAGGCCCTGATAACAGTCAAACAGCATCTGTCTATCTTGCACTTGTTTTCATTAAAAAATGCAATGGATGCAAAAACACAATTAATTAACTTTAATTTTGCTGATTCTTATGCATGTGCTCATGGATCTTTTGGGTGAGCAGTGCTAACATATAAAGACATTTAATTGTAGTATAAGCACATTCTGATGAAGACTTTTAATGGCCTGAAGTTTTCCTACAAAATTTGTCAAAGAGATTGAGACCATGCCATGGCATCACTGAATACCATATTCAAAATTCAGATTTTGCACATATTTTTTATGCACACAATATTTTTTGTGCATGTGAATGCTGCACGCTGCGAGACATCATCCCATTTCCCAAATCTCCAGCTCAGGTCCTGTTGGCATTTTCAGCTGTAAAATTCCTCCCTTTCACCTCTTGTTTGATTTTGTTGTTCTACACTCTTACATAATCAGAATTATTTCGGAGGATGTTGGGTAGGAGGATGTATCTAACTGGGATGTGGGTTGCCGTGTGGCTCACAAGGGATCGGCAAGCATCTGCGAGTCTCGTTTCATCACCGTTATCAGCCTTCCCAGCGGATCCCGAGTCCCCTTCCTGTGAACTGCTTCTGGGTAAGTCCCGTTGACATACAAAATTAAGAGCTGAATTGAGGTATGAAATTCTTTGACTGTTATTGATGAGGCGAGGGAACGCTGCTGCTGTCTTGCTGCGGTCCCTTTTGTTATATGGATTAACATGCACGTTTCTGTCAGGCAAGAGGTTACAAAACACGTCTCTACAGTATAGGACTAGAAAATGTTACAGCATTATAGACTATTATTCACTCACCCTCATGTTCTTTTTCTCCTGTAGAACACAAAAGGGAATTCTGAAGCAATCTTCATTCAACTCTTTTCAATGACAGTTCATAGCCGTGGCTGTCACGCTCCAAAAACACTGTAAATGTATGCCAAATAACTATGTTCCCTTTGTTTCAGATTTGGAGAAATAGTAGCATCACTTGCACAGGATCCTTTGCAGTAAATGGGTGCTGTTAGAATGAAAGTCCAAACAGCTGATAAAACCATCACAATAATCCACAAGAAGTCTACAGTTCATCAATTAAACAAACTCATTTACATCTTGGATGGCCTTAGGGTGAGTACATTTTCATACAATTTTTTTTTTTTTTTTGGGTGAACTGTTCCTTTAAGAATCTGCACTAGGCACTATTAAAATTTATGAATTGGTATTAGCTTCAGTAAGAATAACTTGCTCAAATGCACAAGAACTAATATATTTCAGAAAAACCAATGCACCGCAGTTGTAAGATTAATGTCTTTAGGAAGCAATAGATATTCTACACAGGGATTCATCACAGGATGATGTGATGAAGTCATGCTGTGACATACCCAGCTGCTCCAAGTCTGACAGAAACTTTTGATATGAACTCCAATAATAGATCAGAATCAAACAATGATTAGAATTCAGGTAGCAACACCTGAGGTTCATCTGCATGAGAATAAATGCAGTTTGTTTGGGGAAAAGAAAGACAAACAGGGTAGGAAAATAATCTTGACCGGAACGAAATTGAAATAACATCCCAGTGTGCATCAGTTGTGTTCTGGTGTCCAGTATTGCTGTGTTCAGTATCAGATTAGATCTTAAGTTTTATATATATATATATATATATATATATGGACTTGGACATGTTCTTGAGATTCACCCTGTTTTTCATTGTGACAGTTGTGCGTTTTGCACTGTGCATACAGCTTCAGTTCTTCTTGACCTTTGAGAGGAGGAAGTGACATGTTTTCTTAACAAGAAGCCTTCTCTACAGTGTGGGAATGAATTTTAAGCATATTCTTTTGCTGCATTCATTTTTACTGACTGCTGTAAACATTGGTTCCTTTCTGCAGTGTAAAATTCGTCCATATATGACACACATCATCCACTGACCTGACCTTTGATTTACGCTTTCATTTGCATATCTTCTGACATTTATTCGGGGAGATGTCATGTTTTGGGTAAATAAGTCACACGGCTCAGAAGATACATGCACAGGTTTTGAAAAGTTTAAAACTACAGCTTCCCTCATGTTTCACTGCATATACAGGAAGTGTTATTTATTTTATGTAAAGATACACTGCCCTCCAAAAGTTTGGAAACGCCCTAGAAAAGTGGGGTTTTGGACAATATTGGCATGAATCCTTTTTAATTTGTGATAATTTTGCACTGATAAGGGACAACACAATCTACAAAAACATATTTTATTACATAAACAGTTTATACATAGAAAAAAAATTACATTTTCAATTCATCAAAATATCCACCAATAGCAGCTATTACAGCTCTGCATAATCTGGGCCTAAATTCATTGTATTCTGAACTTAATTGGCAATCAATTGTTGAAGCTATTAAGGTGTGCTGACCCAAAAATCTTTTAAAAACCTGGGCCAAGTTTAAACCAGTAACCAGGCATCACAGCTGGCAAAGGGGCATGTCTGACTTTGACATGTATATATTGTATGTATGTATACATTATTATTATGTAATCAAAATGAAAATGATTATTATTGCTGGTCTTCAATGATAATGTCAAGTTACTTTAATGTATTTGCACCAAAAAATGATTTATTCTGATATCGTCCAAAACCACACTTTGCCAGGGGTGTTTCCAAACTTTTGGAGGGTAGTGTATATGGAATAAATACATTGTCCCAATGAATTACTATTATTATTATTTGTGCATTGGATTGTATATGTTGAAGTTCAGTGATGTTCAGCACATTGGATGGGGAGTGTCTCCATGTTCCAGTCACACAGGCTGCTAGTTTACATTTTAATTTGCGCATATTTTCAGCGTATAACTTAACAAAATTGACCTAGAAACAAAACTTTTAAAGTTCATATATTATATAATTCTATTGTACCTGTTGTTAAGTTTTTTAGGTCATCGTTTTATGAGTGACAAAGTGTGTCTGTTGGTTTTCCTCTTAGAATGTTTGTGCATTGTTGCACAATGGCTTGTTAATGTTCAACACCATTCTCCAGAAAAAAAAAAAAAAAGAAAAACTTGACAAATTCTCATTACTGAACTGAAATACTGTTTATTCCACACTGTCCTGAGAATGTCACATTTATACTACCAGTCAAAAGTTTTTGGACAGTAAGATATTTAATGTTTTTTAAGAAGTCTCTTCTGCTCACCAAGCCTGCGTTTATTTGAATGCAGCAAAAACAGTAAAATTTTGAAATAATTTAAAATAACTGTTTTCTTTTTGAATATATTTTAAAATGTAATTTATTCCATAGATTTCAAAGCTGAATTTTTAGCATCATTACTCCAGTCACATGATCCTTCAGAAATCCTTCTAATATTCTGATTTGCTGCTCAAAAAAATATTTATTATTAGTTTTATGTAGAAAACAGCTGAGTAGAATTCTTTCCGGTTTCTTTGATTAACAGAAAGTTCAGAAGAACAGCATTTATCTGAAATAGAAATCTTTTGTAACATTATAAATGTCTTTATCATCACTTTTGATCAATTTAAGTCATCCTTGCTAAATAAAAGTATTACTTTCAATAATTTCCTGGACAAGCTTTTGAATGGTATAGTGTATAATGTTACAAAACTGCTTTTTATTTGAGATAAATGCTGATCTTTGGATCTTTCTATTCATCAAAGAATCCTGAAAAAAATGTACTCATCTGTTTTAAATATTGATAATATTATAATAAAAAGTAATGTTTTTTGAACAGCAAATCAGCATATTAGAATGATTTCTGAATGATCAAGTGACACTGAAGACTGGAGTAATGATGCTGAAAATTTTGATTTGATCAGAGGAATAAATTACATTTTAAAATATATTTAAATAGAAAGCAGTTATTTTAAATAGTAAAAATATTTCACAATATTACTGCTTGTGCTGTATTTTGGATCAAATAAATACAGGCTTGGTGAGCAAAAAAGACTTCTTTAAAAAACATTAAAAATCTTACTGTCCAAAAACTTTTGACTGGTAGTGTATACTGGCAAAAACACTCAAATAGTTGAACTACATTTTCTAAATTCACTACTAGGGATGATGAAACAAATCAACTCAGCTGCTACATTCTGAATAATGGAACCGTGAGTGCCTGCAAACTGCATAAATACTTGCCCTTTCCTGTGATTTGTGTCATGCAGTGTTTGAGTCTGGATGGAATAATATGAATGCCTCTGCTGCTGCTGTTTTCCTGAGCCCTTCTTCATTTGGCAAAGAGCTTGAGTGTTATGAGAGTTTAATAACCTTTTATATTCTGATATATATTGTGTTTACACCATTCATAAGAATAATAACCCTGAAGGTGCTGGGTAAATATTAAGTGCCTGTAGACGGCAGATGCGTCAGTTCTCACAAAGGCTTTTCACCTCCAATTTTGCCCTTATATTGGGGATCATGATGCACTTCCAAATCCATTACAGTATAATGCTGTCTGAAAGAGGGAGGCTTTCCTCACATTCAGCTGCTTAAAATTCTAACACAAACTATGCACTATATTTACATGTGGTTTATTGTTTAAAAGAACTGGTTTGTGCATTTTACAATCATTCTTTACAAACATATGAATGATATTGTTTTTATAATGGTAATACCGTGCTAATGCATAAACACTTTTTGATGTAAAGTTGTAGATCTAACATTATTACAATAAGGTTTTTATGTGTGAGGTAAAAAACTTTTATCATTGCTTTAATCAGGGTTCCCACATGTCCTGGAAAATCTTGTAGTTGTCCTGGAAAATTATTATTTAAAAAAAAAAAAAAGGGAATTGTGTTCTCCTTTAGCCTGAAACAAATAATGCTAGTATTAGAAAATGTTCAAACTGCCATAAATCGTAACTGGCCAATTTTTCCTCTAAACGTGCAATTAGCAATCAGTTTTTTTGTTTTATTTGAGCTGATCTCTGTTCTAGAATTCCAAAGAAACTTTGCAAGCATTTTCCAACATGTCATTTGTGTGGAAATATTACTTAACAAAGTCCAGAGATGCTGAAGATCAATGCAAAGAGGAGAAAATATTGGAAGAAAACCAATAAAAATGAATCGGGGGTGTTTATATGAATGTATCTTTGAGGGAAACTCAGAAAAGCTTAGGTGGTATTTTCTTTGCATCTTGCCACTGTATTATCCATACTAAAGTAGTATTTCTAGGTGCAGTGCTGCTTTGTTTACAGCGATAACCAGGGAAACGCTGTATCGCTGCTGTTCCATAAGCACCACCTGCTGTCAGAGAGTGAATTTGCGCTCTCAATCAACCAGTGTGCTGTTTTTGTGTCCTGCAGATATTTGTTATGTAGCATAATTTCACAAAGATAAAGTTAGACCATTCTGTTGCTTCAGATTTTGAAATTAGATCAGAAACTGCTTATGTATGTAGAATCTTTCTTTGGATCGCAGGGCTGGACGATATGGGCAAAATTTATATCATAATATATTTTTGTCTATACGATATAATTCCGATATCGATATGAACAATATTTACAAAAGCCTCAGAATTACTGCCAAGAACACCTACAACAGATGTCTACAAACTTCTGAAAAATGAATTTGCCAAATCTATGAAACCTAATTCTATAAAACTATGTAATATTTTAGGAAAAAATGGTACAAATAAATTAATGTTCACCTTTTATTTGTATTTAGCCTTCATACAAACAAAAAACATAAGACTTTCAGACTCACCCTATTAGTATTAATATATTAACTAAATTACAGTATAACATAGGCTGATTATTCTTATAGATTGAAAGAAAAGTGATTCAGCCAGGAAAAAATATGAAAAGTGCTCAGAGTCGCTACAGAAAACAGAAAAAAGAGTGAGCAACAACAAAAACATGCAGCTGGACACAGGTTATTGAAAATACCAAATTCATTGTCTGCCAGTAAGATGCGTTTTTCGGCAGAATCGTCAGTTATAAGAGCTCAGTTAGTATGATCTCTTATAATTAAGAGCTCATATTAAAAAGCTGATTTTATAGTTAAGCCACTGCCATAAACTGTATGTTTTTAAAGACTTTTTACGAAAGGAATATATTACTTTAGGGCGCATAATTAAACTAAAATTGTCCTGGAAAATGATCACCGAAAAAGCGTGGGAACCCTGTTTAATGTTTCTCCAGATTTTAATTCAAAACAGGCACTTTTCTAACAAATTGTGTTGAAAGACTGAAAAGTAAGTCTTTTTTTTTCTGATTACTCGTTTTGCTGTTCACACCATTTCAACTCAGCAATTTCAGTCAGCCACAGAGGCTTTCAAGCAATTGCTGTTCCAGCCCCAAATAAGCCAACTACTTCTGTCATATGGACAAATAATGGCTTTCAAAGCTGTGTGTGCTGACACAAAATAAGTTTTGTAGCAGGTTTGCCTTACAGAACATGACTTGAAGTGCACATCAAACAGATTTTATATTTTGGGGTGGTTTGTGTGTGCATGGTGGAATTTTGACGCATGCCTTAAATCGGGCATCAAACCACATGCATATATTAGTCTTTCAGAAATCAATAACAACTACTACTTTCTGGGTGCAACATAAATAATGTGGCTTAAAGAAATTCTTCAACCAAAGCAGGGCTCGAAATTAACTTTTTTACTTGGTAGCACTGGTGCTCCCAACTAAAAAAATGTAGGAGCACCAAAAAAAATTTAGGAGCACCAAATGAATATTAAGGATGCATTAAATACAACTACACAAACCATTATTAGCCTACAGCCTATATATGTTAGCCTAATTTGCGCACATTGGGGAGTCGCTCTCTAAACGCGGGGTATTAAAATTGCTTTTGAAGGCGCGCGCGCGTTTTACTTTCGGTTTCGTTTTAACGATGGCGCTAAACTCTCGGTGGTGCTGAGCGTTTAGACATTAATTTAACAAAACAATTTCAAAGTGGGGGGATTTTGAAAATTGTGTCCCCGGTGGAAATTACGCCCCTGCGTGAGTGAAACTCTGAAGCTGAGTTATCATTTGATGTAAATGTATCCCGCTTTGTACAGTATATTGAGACGGAGGCGCCAGAATTGCGTCTGACAGAATGTGCGCTGTAGCACGAAATATAGTATATTTCTTCAAAAGCAGGTTGTGAAGACATTTTATTTGTCCACAATCAAAAATCGTCATATCACACACCCTAATAGCAATGTAGTTTGTACAAATCAGGAACAGAGGTTAGTTGAGAGAGAGAAAAAAAACGGCCGGTTCCGAGTTTCAGCGGAGCGCAGTATCAGTGACAGGGAGTGATTGACGGATAATATCTAAATTCTGCATTAAAGTTAAGAATGTACAGATCGAGTTAAATTAGTTATGTAATGGTGGAGAAAAGGGCGAAACTGTCACTGTATCAGCTCACAGCACTCTGGGCAGTAGTTAGGCTAGTTTTGTAAAGGAATGAAAACAAGTCGCACCACAACAATTTCTCGCACTCGCACAAATGCTTCCAAATATATTTTGAGGTCGCGCAGATTAAATTTTGGGAGCATATGCGACCAAAACGGTCGCAATTTCGAGCCCTGCAAAGATAAAAATTTGCTTAAAATGTACTCAACCTCAGACCATCCAAGATGAGTTTGTTTGTTCACTGGAGCAGATTTGGAGAAATTAAGCATTGCATCATATGCTCACCAATACTCTGCAATAAATGGGTGCCATCAGAACAAGAGTCCAAACAGCTGATAAAAACATCACAATAATCCACACCACTCCAGTCCATCAATTAATGTCTTCTGAAGTGAAAAGTGCATGTTTGTAAGAAATAAATCCATCATTAAGGTGTTTTAACTCTGAACCATTTGTGATAGTTTATTGAATTATTGTGATGTTTTTGTCAGATGTTTGTCTCTCATTGATTGGCTCCGCAGAGGATCCATTGGTGAGCAAGGGATGTAATGGAACATTTCTTCAAATCTGTTCTGATGAACTAACAAACTCATCTACTGCTTGGAGAGTAAATTTTCAGCAAATTTAAATTTTTGGATGAACTATTCCTTTCATTTGGAGCAATCACTCATAGTATTACTTGTATTTTCAGGGATTATTGTAATGTGAAGCGCACTCTCAGCAAATAGACAGTTCACTTATACTGTGTGACGGTAAATTTAGCATCCAATTACTTTTGTTCCAGATTTTCATTTCTCCTTGTGCTTGTTCCTAAACCCAGTCATTACCTCGAACAAAAAATGGAACTGCAACATGAATAATTTGTCGAACTAATAGCTTTCCGTCTAAGTTCAAGAGTTTAGACAGGGCATTGTGCCCTCAAAGTTTCCACGAAAATTACTTGGAAGGTGTGTGTGTTTGTGTGTGCACAGGATTCATTGATTAGAGGCTTGAAATTTCCTTTATCTTCTTTTTTAGCTCCCAAGTGGCACCTATTACAGCATACTTCATCTCTTAATAACTGTGGTAATTAAGTGAGCAATTATCTCTAACAAGCCTCTTCAGATTTGCATCTAAACACAACAAAGACCCACTCCAAGCTTTTTCCTGTGTTTTGTTTTATCAAGTCTTTTAATATGGCAGAAATGTATTTTCTGATAAGCGTTTTGTAATAGTATTTATAGCATTTGTGTGCAGTAAACAGCATTATGATATTACAGGACTGGATGTGATCTGTTTCAGAAACATGAAAAACAGAATAATGTGGTCAGTTGTTTTCAGACAACGTTGTGAAAATACTTATAAGCTCATCTTGTGGTGTTTTGTGTCAGAGAGGCACAGATTGACATTTTTATTAAAGAGCAGGTCATATGGGTTTTCGAAAAAATATCTTTTTTGCAGTTTGTAGCATAGCTATCCTTCAATGTAAACAGTCTGCAAAGTTGTTAATCAAAAAGTGAATGATAAATATACTGTCTTTGAAAACAAAGAATCGACTCTGAACCGTCTTAACGAGTCGTCATATTTTGAATCTTCTGCCTGTTACCTACATCACCCAGTAACACATTAGCATAATTCCCGCCTGTCCATGAAATATGAACTTGGAATACGTGTGACCCGCCCACAAAAACTTCCACTAGTTAGTGTGTGGAGAACACGCTTTGTGCTCAAAATATCAAGTTTATCAGAGCAGAGTAGGGAGGGGTTTACAGACCTTAAGCTCAGAACTGCTTTGAACATATTGTTTTGAAATCATTGCAAAATAATTCTAATGTAAATGTATGTTCTGAGAAAATTACAATGTTTTCTGACCTTAGATGCATTTAAACCTGTTGTAGGGGAATCCAACAGAATACTAGGACACTTTAAAATACCGTATGACCTGCTCTTTAACTGTTGTTTTGGGGGTCAGTATGTAATGATACAGTTCTTGTGTATTTTTGGAGAAGGACATTTATTATTATACTTCTAAAGCATATTCAAAATAAATTGTGAGACTAGCTGTACACCTAAAGTAGGATAAACTCACATTATAACCAGGTATGTCTAGAAATATAAAGCAACATGTTTGGACTCCACAATTCTGAGACCACGTTAAAAATCTGGCATTCAAAATCTAATATACACCTCAAAATGTAAAATATACATTATTAGTTGAAAAAGAGATATATTTCCGTATATAGAATTATTAATTCTGCTCTGTTTCTAGGCCACAAATTGAATAAACCAGTCAAATTTGTGACACTGATCATGTGACTTCTGTTTTATTTTCTACTGAAGCATAAGATGTTTTTGGATCATTCTTAAACCATGAACCTGTTTCACTTTCATTCTTCCATTTAACTTTTATTCAAAATGTTATGCTGATAATATTATTTCTTATACAGTTTCACATTTCTACACTTTTGGATCCAAGCTTTCAGTTTCTATGAGTTTTAAAAATAATTAATGAGATTACCTTAATAAAATAAAAAAAAGTATGTTTTATTCTAAATGAGATTTTACTTTTTTGACAGATTTAAGATTACTGAGATTGATGAGGACTGTAAAAAAATATAGGCCTAAATTTAAACCAACTGTATGAAAATTCTTTACCATAAAATATCAGTTGTAAAAATCATCAAAATTATTTGTCTGGTTCTTTCCCCCGAATGTCTGTTCTGGGTGTTTGTATGTTTGGTGAGCAGCTACTAAATTGGATATATTTATGACAGCAAATTCCACTTACTTGTATGGGTCACATAAATCCACAGTATTTCACATAAATACACAAAAAATGTAAGGTTTTTTAAGGGAAACATTCCAGGATTTTTCTCAATATTGTGGACTTAAGTGGAATCCAACAGGTTGAAGGTTCAAATTGCAGCTTCAACGCAGCTTCAGAGGGCTCTACACGATCCCAGCCGGGGAATAGGGGTTTTATCTAGTGAAACAATCAGTCAAAAAAAAAAAAAAGTACAATTTATATACTTTTTAACTTCATGGATTACGTAGTCACGGTGATAAGGTCATGCGTGACGTAGGCAGAAGTACGGACCCAGTGTTTACAAAGTGAATGTGCAAAGAAAGTCAAAAGGCTGAAGGTAGAACAACAATAGCTATGTTTCCATCACCCTGTGTTTATGCGCATTTTGAAGTATCGCATCAGAAATGATCAATGGAAACACCAAAATTCGAAAAAAAATCCCTTAATTCGCAAAAATGTTTTTATGCTCCCTTGAGGTGGTTTTTCATTGTGCGAAAAAGGGTTAATACGAATAACAGGAGATGGAAACGCATTTTGCGCACCAAAAAAGTCATGTGACTGAGTTATGGGACGGGATGATTTGACTAACTAGCAGACTGATTTCATTGCACAGCATCTTAAATGTTGTTATGGTAATTCTAAGATAACTGAGCAAAGTCTGCTGTCAAAGTATTTTTGTATAATTGCCTCAAAGAACCGTATTACAAGACTGCATTCCCAAACAGCTGCCATCCGCCTTGCTCACTCTGAATCGTAAGTAATTTATTATATGTGAAAATTATTGTATTTAGTGGCTTCTCCTACTTTTCTTAGTGATATTTAGTGCCTATTTATCAGGAAGTGACAATTTTGTTCTCTTTGAATCATTTGATGGAAATGGTGCTTATTCGCAAATGATTTAAAGGGGTCATCGGATGCTAAGTTCACTATTTCATGTTGTTTGAACATTAATGTGTGTTGGCAGTGTATGTACAAATCTACCCTATAATGATAAAAATCCATGCAGTGGTTTTTAATTAATCTGTAAAAATAATATCCCCTTTTTCAAATCGAGCCATTCTCAGATGCCTTTCGGTGTGCCATCACACCCACAGAGGCCGCTCCCACGATAGTTGATTGACATGAGCATTTTACCTCAGACCAGCTGTCACAGTCCAGTAACTTTCCATGTTTCGATGCTGGAGTAGGGATGTAAGTTAGACAAGAATATCTCCGATTGAGGTGTTGTGTTGCTGGATGTAATAATAAACACAGTGGTTGTCATTTACTCCCGACATCTGAGCCGCTGAAGATGCAGTGGATTATGTTTGTTTGTGAAGGGGATGCGCCTCCCGATCTACATATATCCGTCTATGTTCGTGCGAATCATTCATGATCCAGCTTCATCTACACCAGAAGTGTGTATAAGCGTTTTTTATGAATCTTTGCGATCGCCTTTCCTTATAACGTGGTAGTTAGGAAGTTTAGCGGCTAAACACGGCTAATGTAAACGAGATCGTCATTCCACAGAGAGAAGAGAGGGTCGGGGGGAGCAGAGCTCATTTGCATTTAAAGGAGCAACCCCTTAGAATGAGATGATTTTTGCAGAGCTCATTTTGGCAAGGTAAAAAGGGTGTTGTTTTACAAAACCATTGAGAATTTTTAATCAAAGTATATTAGAGATTTTTCATTAAGACCCTAAAGAATCATATCAACTTGTGGAAAATGGACATCCGATGACCAATTTATGATATTCCAGTTTTGCACACAAAGTACATTCGCAACTTTGGATGGAAACCTGGCTAATGTCAGACAAATGTGAAGTTGGAGGAGAAAATGAGATGGTGTTTTTTCCCTACCCTAGCCTTTTTGAATCGAAATACACAGATGAAGAACTAACCAGGCGTGACCATTCCAACGTGATTATGTAATGCGTGACACAGACAGGCATTGTAGAGCTAGGGCAAGTCGAGCATTTGTTTTTTTTTTTTAGAAAATGTCATATCGTTTCACTACATAAGACACTTATTCCTCAGCTAGGGTCATATAGAGCTCTTTACAGCCTTTGGACCTTCTACTTGCTGATCTCCATTTAAGTCCACTATATGGATATATAAAATCCTGGAATGTTTTCCTCAAAAACTTTAATTTCTTTTCGACTGAAGAAAGAAAGACACAAACATCTTGGATGAGATGGGGGTGAGTAAATTATCAGGAAATTTTTATTCTGGAAGTAAAATAATCCTTTAATGTAATTTGTGTCAGTCTCTCATGAAACAGGAAAGATTTAGAAAATGTACTAAATGTGTTTTAAATACACCAGTTATTTATATCACTAGTTTTTTCATTCTCATTCATTGAGTCAAACTAATTGAATCTGTTTTAAATTACAGATTTATGGCGATTCTATGAAGCTATGATTCTGAAGCTATTTCATAAGATATGGGTATTAAAATAAAATAATTTAAATAATTTGCATTTTTTGAGTGCACTACCTGTTTAATCACCGACAAATGTGTTTCATAATGTTTATGTTCAAACTGTAATCCAAATGGCTAGAAATTTTGTATTTAATTCAAATATTTATTACATGTTTGAATGGTATACGAAAATAAAATTAGGTCATATCCTATGCATATGAATTCAGATGCTATAAATAGGTTCGTATGAAATGAAATTAGGTCAGCACTCCTCAATTTGACCTGGAATCCCACAGCAGTCGCTCAGTGTTGTGGAGGTGAAGGGCATCATGTCCAGGGAAATCTCCATCTCTCCCTCCTGCTGCTCTAGGGCGGGCAGCAGCACGTTCCGCTGGACACGAGACGAATCGGACACAGCCGAGACCTTGTCGAAGGGTAAGTCCACATGCTCCTCATGATCGGCCACCAGAACCAGGCACTGGGGGTTGGAAATGCCCTGCGCGTCCTTATGGAGCAGAGTGGTGTCGTGATGGTAGGACACCAACTCGTTGGTGAAGTTAACGGTCTCCACCGCGGAAGACGCGCAGAGTCGGTTGCAACCTAGAATAGTGGTGAAGGCTTTGCGGAAATCCGCGTTGAACGCGTAGATCACCGGGTTGAGCGATGAGTTGGCCCATCCGAACCACACGAAGATGTTGAAAGTAGTGCTGCTCACGCACAGAGAGTCTCCAAGAGTGTCCAGGTCACAAAACGGCACGATGCAGTTGAGGACGAAAAAGGGCAGCCAGCAAAACACAAACACCCCCATGATGATGGAAAGCGTTTTTAACACCTTGGTTTCTTTTTTGAACGTGGATTTCAGCGACTGTTCGCTCACGCAGTCGTGCATGTGTCCAGCCGCCCTCTCCAAAGTGGAGATCCTCCGGATCTGCGTTTGCGCAATCCGGTAGATCCGCGTATACGTTCCTATCATGATTATAACAGGGATGTAAAAGCTTATAAGTGAAGATGCAATAGCATAAGTCCTGTTTAAAGTCGCAGTGCAGTCCTCCGGACTGATAGTAAGGTTGAAGGGCGCGTTATGATGATCCTCAGCCCTGTGCCAATTCAGTCTAACCGGGATGAAAGAGATCAGGATGGAAAGTGTCCACGCCATCCCGATCATTATAAAAGCCATCCTTTGGGTCATTTTACGCTCGTAACGGAAAGGGCTTGAGATGGCCCAGTATCTGTCCAAACTGATAATGCACAGGTTGAGAATAGACGCCGTTGAGCACATGATATCAAAAGCTATCCAAGTGTCACAAAATCTCCCGAAGAGCCAGCACCCGGCCACCTCAGAGACTGCCTTCCATGGCATGACCAGAACAGCCACAAAGAGATCCGAAACTGCCAGGGATATGACGAAGAAATTAGTGACTTTGGATCGGAGGTGTCTAAATTTGATGACGGCGGCGCAGACGAGCGTGTTCCCCAGCAGTGTGGAGAGGATGAGCGCGCAGAGAGCGCAGCCCGTCAGTGCGCGGATCCCCACACCGGAGCTTTCCCTTTCAGCACCATCGCTCTCCATGGGGCTTCCTCTGGACCCAGATCAGATAGATCATATTCAAGTGGCTCCTTGCGTCACCAGTTTCTGCGTTTTCCACTGAAGCTCTTTTCCCAAAGGTCTCAATGTCTCCTTTCTACAAAGTGCCATCGTGCTCCTGCTGAACAGCAGCGCGGAAGAGGGAATAATGGGGCAGGACTCTCTCTGCTGTAAACATTAGGGTTGCAGTGCCACAGAGAGAGAGCAGAGATCGGTTCACTGGGGTACGAAATAAATAAGGGTGAGTGCGCTCACTGAGTTAAACAAAACAAAAAGTCTCACACATAGGCTTACTTCCGTGTCCATTTTAAAGCACAATGAATGTGAAATGAACATATAATGTGAAATGAACATATTATTATGTACACTACCAGTCAAAAGTCTTTGAACAGTAAGATTTTTAATGTTTTTAAAGAAGCCTCTTCTGCTCACCAAGCCTGCATTTATTTGATCCAAAGTACAGCAAAAACAGTAACATTCTGAAATATTTTTTACTGTTTAAAAGAACTGTTTTCTGTTTAAATATATTTTCAAATGAATTTGTTCCAGTGATTTAAAAGCTGAATTTTTAGCATCATTACTCAAGTCACATGATCCTTAAGAAATATTTCTAATATTCTGATTTGCTGCTCAAAAAACATTTATTATTATGTTGAAAACAGCTGAGTAGATTTTTTTCAGGTTTCTTTAAATAGAAAGTTTAGAAGAACAGCATTTATCTAAAATAGAAATCTTTTGTAACATTATACATGTGTTACCATCACTTTTGATCAATTTAAAACATCCTTGCTAAATAAAAGTATTCATTTGTAAAATTTTACTTTAATGTTATAGTGTATAATGTTATAAAAGCTTTTTATTTCAGGTAAATGAAACAAAACATTTTTGAATCATTCTGTTCATCAAAGAATCCTGAAAAAATATACTCAACTGTTTTAAATATTGATAATAATAATAAAAAATGTTTCTTGAACATCAAATCAGCATATTAGATGATTTCTGGAGGATCATGTGACACTGAAGACTGGAGTAATGATGCTGAAAATGTAGCTTTGACCACAGAAATAAATTGCATTTTAAAACATATTCAAATTGAACAGTTATTTTAAATAGTTGTTTTAAATAGCAAAAATATTTCAAAATTCTTTTTTTTGCTGTCCTTTGGATCAAAAAAAAAATCCAGGCTTGGTGAGCAGAAGATATTTCTTTAAAAAACATTAAAAATCTTAGTGTTCAAAACCTTTTGACAGGTAGTGTAGTCGTGCAATCTTTTTATCTGTACGTGTCTACTGTGTCTGCACATGACAATATTGGTGAGTAGCCTGCATCATCTAAATGCGTGTTGTTGAATCTGTCCAGCAGGGGGCGCGTCGACTGTCCTGTTAATGAAGCATCGAATGACGTCACTGGAATTTCAAGATGGCTTCGGATCACGGTCAGGATACGGTCATCTACCGGTCTGAGACAGGAAAGCTTTGATGTTTTCACGGCTATGCCTGTTAACTCACGTGTTTTGCGTACTATTAATATTTATCCTGTTAATATGTTGGAGGACAGTCTGAATAGGTGTCATGGTGAAAGAAGAGCGGAGTACGACACTGAACTACAGCTGCAGCGCTTCGGCTGTCAATCCACAAGAGGATTTTGAATGAGATGGAAAAGACCGAGGATGAACCTGTACAGACACATTTCCTTTATATGAGAGCAAACTGAGATTGAAACATTCCTCACTGGATATTTTAAAAGAGGACTACACCAGAGGTCATTTTTGCTGCTATCAGGAATTGGGCTGCGGCCGATGGGTATGTACAGACACTTGCTCTTAGATTATTAATTATAGAAAGGCAGTATTGCCCATGTCTCAAATCTTATTGAGCTGTCCACATAGATAGCGTGTATAAAGATAGGCTTTATACACGCGTTCGGAATGTTCTAAATCGATTTTTTTTCCAGACGGTCCTGTCATGCCACAAAACGCTGAATCAAACGTTTCAGACTTGATTATGATGCTCATATAAACTGAATCTATGCTGATTGTTCGAATCAAATGTTCCAAACGCAGTTAAGATGCCAAAAATACTACACAGAATATTCCAAACGTTAAAAAAATCCCTCAGTGAACATTGAAGTGTAATGATCCACTATCGTGCTGAATTGAATGCTTGTATATAATGTTCTATCATGCACTAAATTATTAAGTATAAGCATTCTAAGCAAACCTGAATTAAATATTCGAACATAAAATTCCAAAAATGCTGTTACGGCGTTCCAAAAATTTGAATAGTTACAGATGGAATTGATGTAACAAATTGTTGAAATGTTCCAAATATGATTCTGATGCTTAGCTAGGCTGCTGAATCGAATGTTCGAATCAAACGTTATAAACGCGATTATGATGCTAAAAATAGAATTTTCCAAACATTTTGTAGTTCAGGATGTTCATAAAAAATTTGAATTGAGCACAGTTGCCAAAAGTACCGAATTATGTGGTCATATTGAATGCCACTGAATCGAAGCTTCGTGAGTGTTTTGTTAAAAAAAAAAAAAAAATCGAATCAGATCCATTTCATTGTTCCAAATGGAATTATGATGTAACAGTACTAAATTGAATGTTTCAAACTTAATTCCGATGTTCAGCTAAGCTAAATCGAACTTTTAAATCAAACATTACAAACGTGATTGATGTTCTGAATACTCAGTATTCCAACTATGATTCCAACCATGCTCAGAACGAATGTTCTCTATTATGCTCCAAAATACTGAACTGAACATCCTGTGTTTATGATGTTCAACAAAGCTAGTTTAATTTTTAAATTAAACATTCCAAACTCTGTTATGGTGTTAAAAAAACTGAATTGGATGTTCCAATTTAACGTTCCAAATGGAATGAATGATTAAGAATCAAACGTTCCAAACATTATTCTGATGCTCATCTAAACTGCTGAATCAAATGTTCAATTCAATGCAATCATGAAATGCTGAAAAGAATATTTCAAATATTCTGATGTTCGAAAACATCATGAATTGAATGTTTAAGCCCAATAATGCTTAAAAATACTGGATCAAAATACTTGAGTGGAACGTTTTGACATTAAAATACTAAATCAGCTTTTGTGAATGTGATTATAATGTTCAAGAAAGCTGAATTAGATGTTTAATGCCTAAAATACTGAATCAGACATTCCAATCAATGGCCAAAAACACTGAATCAAACGCTTCTAACATGTCTATTATGCTCTAAAGTGCTGTCTTGTAGGTAGACTGCTTAGCAGGGTTTGAAACATGCCCAGTTTTTCACTGTCTGTTTTGAATCAAATTGGTTTATTTTAGGTTATCCACCCAACAGGATCCAGAAGAGCAGTGTCATCTCAGAGCATTGTGTGCATTCTGTAGATTCACCTGTGAAGCTGATGGTTGAGTCATCTTCCTCTGGAGGCAGGGGTGCTGAGGAAGGCAGACCACCTCCACGCATCGCAGATGTTATAGACAGGCAGGAGAACCTAATGCAAGGCATGTTCTCCCATACTGGAACAACGCAGGGAGAGAAAAGCCAACTGCAGAGCAGCCAGGACCACGAGACACCAGAGTCATGCGATAAAGTACAGCATCAGACCAGTAACCAGCCATGTGGCACTAAACTCCCAAATGGACATGCAGGCCACGGTGCATGTAAAGTGACTGAGCGGGATGATCCTAAGTCATCTCATCCTGCAGGGAGCTACTTGAATTCAGAGGATGATCGTGTGATTGCAAACGGAGAGCTGTCGGCAGATTTTAGAGCTTTGGATGCTCTTTCTTCTGCAGCTGAAGACAGAACTGCCTGCTCAGGAGATGGTTCAAATGCTCAATGTCTAGTGTTTAACGACACCACAAGTCGTCCCAAGGGCGACCCATCTTTGGATAGGAACTCTTCAGCCAGTTCTTCAACTCCTCAACACTCTCTCAGGAAGTTTTCTTCTAGCACTTTCCTCAACACTGACTCTGCTCCTCTCAGTCCGGATGATGACGAGACCTTTTCCGCATCAGATAGACCCGATGATTTGAGCTTCACTGACATCAGTCTGAAACCCAGGAACACTTATGAGATCAGTCGTCGTCAGAGCGCCCCAGACAACATCCCTGGAGTGTTAAGTGTTGCTGTTGCAGATCTGACGCTCAGCCAGAGAAAACAGGGCATCTCTGAGATCTTCAGCAGGTATTGTAATGCTATAAAATTTTGCTTTATATAGAATACTGCTTTAGCTAAATATGGGAACCACAGTTCACAGGTAAATATTATATTGAGCCTATCAGAAATGTAGTCAGATGATATTGGGATTGTTGAGAAATAAGATAATTAATGATAAAAAAACATAGTTTAAAACACATGCAGTCTCATGTATTTTGGGTTCTGTGATTTCTGCAAAATGTGGAGAGAATCCAGTCATAAAAATGGAATTTACTGTATAACGCAAAATTTAATGAAATTTGCCAAATTCCCGATGTATAAATCGAAAGTTGTTTTCAGCCTCTGCCATGTCTGAATACATGAACACATAAAAATAAACTCTAGAACTGCTCTGAGAGTCACTTCATGAGCATTTTACCCCTTTTTTTTTGAGAAAAACTATCGCCATAAATATTAATATATATATATATATATATATATTTGACAAATTATTCATTCATAATACTGTTTTACTGTTTTATGACCTCAACTAATCTTGCCTTTTCATAAAAATTGTGGTCAAATTATCTGATATTTTTAAGAGCTTGACCTTGACACACATTTGTAAGAACTTTTTCTCTTGAAGATTTTTTTCTTCAAATAATAAGTAGTGACTTTTTAAAAAAAAACAAAAAAAAAAACATTTTTAAGTTAAACTTTTTAAGTTTCTTTAAAAGGACATTTTACCCTCAAAAATGCAAATTTTGTGATACTAATTCTATTCTAACTCTGTTTTCTTTGTTTCATAAAATGCAAGTGGACATTTTAATAAGCTTTTCTTTTCTATGCAACAAAAGTGGATTGTGATATATATTTCTAAGCTTTGACAGGACAAAAATCTGCATAAAAGTAACCTGATAATTTAACATCCACTTTCACTCTATGGAAAAGACATTTTTCTAAACAATTACTTTTGTTTTTCATCGAGCAAAGAAAATAATATTACATGGTAAAAAGTAAATGATCATAATGCAATTCAAATTTTAGCTGGTCTGTCTCTTTAAATGGTCTTTGTGTTATTGTTAAACAAGGAAACTTCTCCAAAAGCACTTTCTTTAAGAAATGAATCTCTTTGTTCAACACACAACATTTCCAAAGTAAACAGGTTTTGACTAAGATTCTGTCTTCTTCTGGTTACTGTGCTTGACTGGAAGCTTAAACTATGAATTTCCTCATATTTTACGATGCTTGTTGTATCTCAGTAGCAGATCGGATCTCAAAAGAGGAACATGTTTTCAAATTTCATGCTTCATGGTTTTCATAATTCTTTCTGAATCAGCTTGTGCGTTATCTCAGTTCACCGGTTGTAGTGGCATTCTTCTCAAGTCAGTGACTTACACTATCAGGGTTATCTTCATGCTGTTAACCAAAATCAGCACACAAAACTGGCTTGTACACTTGCAGTCATTTTTGTGCTTTGTCAGTGCAGTGTTTCCAGGTATTGACCGATGCTCTGTGATGATGTCTTTGGCAGAAATCTGTTCTCAAGAAAGCAGAGGGAGACCCAGAGTGCACCAGGATGGAAACTCTTTGGAAAGGTCCCGCTGAGAGAGAGTCCTCCCAAAGACTCCAAAACCATTCAGCAGGTCTGTTCACACCTGATTCAGATTCAGAGTCTCCATAGAACTGTTTTATCAATATTTATCAATGTTTTATCTGTAGTTTATTTATATCTATAGTCTGTTAAAACGAAAAAAAAAACAGATTTCATAGGGTCCTATTGATGTGAATCATTATTTAACAGGAAATAATGTATCACATTATGGAAGTTGGATGCTTATGAGGAGAGGGTGATCCAAAAAGCGTATTTTAACAAATTTTACCTTATTGGAAAATTTGGAAAAGTTTTGTCTAGTTTATAGTTGTCTAATACATATGTGACCGTGGGCCACAAAATAAAGGTAACATTTTGAAATTGAGAATTTGAATTTATGATGTTTTAAATTTGTTGATTTAAAATAATTGAATTTTTTGAATGATTCATACATAAACTGAAAGCAGAATAAATAATCCAAAATTTGGCTGAAATACAACTATTTGAAAATCTGGAATCTGAGGGTGCAAAAAAAAAAATCAAAATATTGAGAAAATCATCTTTAAAATTGTTCAAATGAAGTTCTTAGCAATGCATATTACTAATCGAAATTTACAAAATCTTTACTTTAAAAGAAAAATCAATAATTTTTACCCATACAATGTATTGTTGGCTATTGCTACAAATATACCCGTGCTACTTAAGACTGGTTTTGTGATCCAGGGTCACATATACGTTTGTTTTTTAAGAAAAACAATAAAAAATCAGTTTCAGTGATAAGAAATATATTACTACTTCTAATAACAGTATGTTTTATTTATAAAGCGCCTTTCCCAAGCTCAATTCATTCTCCTTTTCACAGTTCACCCACCTTTGAAAGGTTTTAAACAGTTCTGCATTTGGTGCCATCTAACCAGAAACAATTCAGTTAATCTCCCCAGACATCTTTATACAAGTTTCACTTCTCTCGTTTAGGCAAACTAAAATAAGTACCTCTGAAAAACAGTATGTTAGTCTGTGTGCTGAGTAGGAAGCGGGCTGGATCGAGTTTGGCTGCAGTGTGTGTAGTCCAGCTGGCTTCATTTCCATTCAGGATATTAGTGCGTCTGTGTTTTTAGGAGAAAGACTGAGAAGGTCGTTTAGAGGTCAGCATGTGTTTTAGGGAGTACAGACGCAACACGTCGTGTATGTTGTGTTTTTATTTATTGCATGGCGTCACGCTATCTCTGCCCTGCTTATCTACTCCCACACACACACACACTCAATTCACTTCATGTTTTCTTAGATTACTAACAGCCAAACTGTGCATTTCCCTCTGTTTATTGATTTAAACTACACACAAATAAGAAGAAAATCCAGATACAGTCAGAATAAAGCCCGTTCGGTAAACAGCAGATTTTGCTGTCACAACTTATCGCGCTCCACTAAATCCTGTCAGCATAAAATGCTCTGAAATAAGTCCAGTCAGCAGAGTTTTGAAGGCCAGGCCATTATTTCTGGTTTATGTATTGTATTTCTCTCGCTTTGCTCTCTCTTCAGGAAAGTAACCCAGGCAATCTCACATCTGTATCTACACCCAATCTCTTAAGTTCAGGGGTATGATGTTTGGTTTCTAAATGAGCTCTCCTTCATGTCTGTTCTGTGCACCGAGCCGTATACGCCTTCACTTCCCACCGGTCATTTCAACCACTCTCACGTCACATGACATGCCTGCTTGACTAGTGCTTTAACATTTGCTGTACATGTTGAAAGGATAGATCACCCAAAAATGAAATGTACTCATGTCGTTTTAAACCTGTTTGATTTTTCTTCCTGTCAAATGCAAAATGAGATATTTTGAAGAATGTTCATGCTGAAAAATTTGAGAATATCAATACAGCATCATGAGGAAAAATATTCCAGTACTTTTAGAATTTGTTTATTGTATGGAAAAACGCTGTGTGACAATTCCTCAAAATCATTTGTGTTTTACTGAAGAAAGTCAAATGGGATTTTAATGTTTTGGGTTAGTGTTACTGCAACAGCTTACATGAACTAACAATGAACAATATATTTACAGCAATTATTAATATAAATTATTAATTTCTACATGTAGCAGTATATTTTTAGCGTTTTAAGTTCTGTTAAATAATTTATTATGAACAAACATGAATTTAATGAACAATATGTAGATTACAAAGTTGCGGTATTCATATATTATTTATAATTGAAAATACATTAATAAATGTTCTAAAAAATTAGTGCACAACTAATATTTTCTAATACTTAAGTTATGATAGCATCAGTATAAATTTGTTAAATTTAAAGGAAAAAAGTAGTGAAAATTTGACATGTAATCATTTTTTTTTATTGTAATGAAAACATGTTTTGTTAATTGTCCTTCTCTAAAGAAAAAATAGTAAGGAAAACTTTTAATAAAAATATAATTGTTTTGGATGAGGAACAAATTCATCTTTCTGTAAAGAAAAGTTTTCTAAAGAAAAAATAGTAAGGAAAGTTTAACATTTAATAAAAATATAATTGTTTTGGGTAGGGAACAAAATCTTTCTGGAAAGGAAAAATATTATGAAATCTTAAGGTTTAAAGAAAATATTTAATATTATATCATATAACAACAATTCTATATTTAAATATGTACTATTAAATTTTAATATTTATTATTATTTTATTTGCATTTACAGTTAAGGTCAAAAGTTTCCATACACCTTGCAGAATCTGCAAAATTTTAATTGTTCTACCGAAATAAGAGGGATCATACAAAATGATATTACATTTTTCAGTATTTTTCATTTAGTACTGATTTGAATAAGATATTTCTCATTTACATACAGGAAACATAGTACATATTACATACAGTAGTCCACAATAGAAAATAATAGTTGAATTTATAAAAATGACCCTGTTCAAAACTTTCATACACTTGATTCTTAGTACTTTGTTGTTGCCCAAATGATCCACAGCTGTGTTTGTTTTTTTTTTTGTTTTTTTTTGTTTTTTTGGTAGTTCATGAGTCCCTTGTTTGCTGTTCTTCTGAAAAATCTTTCAGGTCCCACAAATTCTTTGTTTTTTCAGCATTTTTGTGTATTTGAACCCTTTCCAACAATGACTGTGTGATTTTGAGATCCATCTTTTCACACTGAGGACAACTGAGAGACTCATATGCAACTATTACAGAAGGTTCAAATGCTCACTGATGCTTCAGAAGGAAAAACGATGCATTGAGAGCCAGGGGTGAAAACTTTTGAACCGTACCAGCCAGGCTGACCATTCTCAGGAAAACACCTTTGCAGCGAGATGTGGTTTTTATATAATTCCTGAGAACAGCACAAGGCTTTGAAACATTCAGGTGTCCTCACACTTCCTCATATGAACAAACACTGAACTTTCACATGACCAACCTTTCTCTCCATGTGCTTCATTCCGGCCTCAGCACGCCTTGATCTTCACACGCCTGCCACCTTCCTCCATACTCTCATGTTCACCTCTCACAAGCCTGTGATTCTGTTCGCAGCACATTCAGACCATATAATACTCTCCGTTCATCCAGCCCACAGTGGCCACACATATCTGAAACTGACCTGTTGGTCTTCTCACAGGAGTACGAGGCCAGGGTGACTAATTCGGGCCAGAGTCCCTCCCTGCCTGCTCAGGGCCGACGGAAGAACCTGGAATTCGAACCATTGTCCACTACGGCACTCATATTAGAGGACCGTCCTGCGTGAGTATCACTTTAAGACTGTTAACTATCCAGGAACAGTACAAGATAAAAGCTTTCATGGATTTCTTCCATGTTATCCAGCTACAGTTTATAATAAAAGTTAAAAGCAGAAATATTTTTAATCCATATATACATATATATATATATACAGTTGAGGTCAAAGGTTTACATACACCTTGCAGAATCTGCAAAATGTTAATTATTTACCAAAATAAGAGGGATCATACAAAATGCATGTTGTTTTTTTATTTAGTACTGACCTGAATAAGATATTTTCCACAAGAGAAAATAATCACCCTGTTCAAAAGTTTACATACACTTGATTTTTAGTTGTTCATGATTTTCTTGTTTGTTCTGAACTACTACTACTTCAGAAAAATCCTTCAGGTCCCACAGTTTTTTTTATTTATTTATTTTTTTTTTTTAGCATTTTTTGTGTATATGAGCCCTTTCCAACAATGGCTGTATGATTTTGAGATCCATCTTTTTACACTGAGGACAACTGAGGGACTCGTATGCAACTATTACAGGAGGTTCAAATGCTCACTGATGCTTCAGAAGGAAACACAATGCATTAAGAGCTGGGGGTGAAAACTTTTGAACAGAATGAATATGTATACTTTTTTTCTTGTTTTGCCTAAATATCATATTTTTTTCTTTTTCTTATTTGCCCTTCAGAGGCTACAGATGATATTTACATGTTTCCCACAAGACAAAATAAGTTAAATTTACCGTGACTTTCAAATTCAAACGTTTTCACTCCCCGGCTCTTAATGCATCGTTTTTTCCTTCTGGAGCATCAGTGAGCATTTAAACCTTCTGTAATAGTTGCATATGAGTCCCTTAGTTGTCCTCAGTGTGAAAATATGGGTCTCAGAATTATACAGTACTTGTCGGAAAGCGTTCAAATACACAAAAATGCTGAAAAACCAAAAAATTTCTGGGATCTGAAGGATAAATAAGAACAGCAGGCAGTTTAACTGTTCAGGACAAACAAAGGACTTGTGAACAATTATCACTAAACAAAAAAAAAACAGCTGTGGATCATTCAGGTAACAGCACAATATTAAGAATCAAGTGTGTGTAAACTTTTGAACGGGGTCATTTTTATAAATTCAACTATTATTTTCTCTTGTGGACTATATGTAAACATATTTTATGTCAAATATCTTATTCAGGTCAGTACTAAATCTAAATTAACATGCATTTGACTGAAGAGGTTTTTAAATGCGTATCTATTAGTGTTTAGCTAATAATTTGTCTTTGAGGTCCTTTCAGGAGAGTACAGGTAGATGTTTTGTCACCCTCCTAACTTGTGGCGTAAGTTACTCAGGATACATTGACCTGCGATACATATATCCTAGCAAACCTTGAGAGGCTCATCTTTCCCAAACAAAGGCCTATAAATAAGACTTAGCACAGACTGGGTTGTATTTCGCCACGCAAGCCTCTTCAGTCCCCAAGTCCTTATTAAGAATAAATGACCAGTGAAATGTGACCGCGTCAGCCAAACCATGAGATAAACCAGCGATGAGGCCTTTTCCAGAAACTTCTCAGTGAATTCGTCTTTCTGAAACATGTCAGTGCTAACAGATCTCTAGGCTGTGCATTTGAGACATTTAATTGTTCGTTTGTTGTGACAACTGAAATCATTGCCTTCCTTCCTCAGGAACCTCCCTGCGAAGTCGGAAGAGGAAGCGCAGCGCCACCGTCAGGAGTATGATGAAATGGTAGCTGAGGCCAAGAAGAGAGGTACATTACACTGTAAAATAAAACAAAGAGTATTGGAAAACAGTTTGCAAGAAAATATTATTTCAGTCTTTCCACTTTTTTATAGAATTTAATAGAACTTTTTGTGGTCACACTTACTTACTTAAATCAAAAAATAAGTACAATGTACTTATTGTGGTCATATGGTATTGCAAAATGCTTTTGCTGCTATTAAGGTGGGATACGGGTAAGGTTGGGGACAGATTTGGTGGTACGGGTAGGTTTAAGTGTGGGTTAAGGTGTAAGGGATGGGTCAACAGTGTAATTATAAATGTAGTTACAGCAATTAATTAAAGATTACATGTTCTTTTAAAAATATAAGTACAATGTAAAAGCGTGTATGTATACAGTAAGTGCATTGTACTAAATGATTAATTTAATTGTAAGTACATAGTAGTTAAGGCCACCTAATATAAAGTGGGTCCTTTTTTTTTCTTTTTCTTTTTATTGTTTGATAGCCAAATTAAGAAAAAAATTAAGAATTTCGAGTATAAATAGCTGTATTTTTAAAGTAATTAAATAGATTTTTCACCAAAATAAATAAGATATTATTTAAGATGAAAGAGCGCAGTGTAAATAACCTTGTTGAACTGCATCATAATTCAGTGTTTCTTGCCATTTCATTGTAATTATTTGTAAAATGTATTATTAAATCAATTTCTAAGTGAAAATTGTTGCAAAGTAAATTCTACACCTGTGTGTATATATAAAATATATATATAACATATTAAATTTTTTTTCAGTGTACCAAGTTAAGTTGGCTTAAAAATGGATAAATGTATTTTGTATTTTGTCCCAAAATCAGATGCTTTTATGCAAATGAGAAGTAATTTATCATAGAAAAGTTTTTTTTTTTTTTTAAAGATTGTTTTGAAGAAGTTTGTCTCATTCCCATAATGCAATAAACAAGTAAGTAAGTACATAAATAAAATAAAATAATAAACAAGTACATTTTTTATACTGTAATGAGAAGAAAATGTATTGGTGTTCAGATAAGTCCATTGAATAATTAAACATTTTTATGCATTTGTGATGGTGGTTCTGGGATTCAAATAAAAAATAATTTACCTAAATACAGTTAAAAATGACCACTTTACAGAAATTACAGTTGAAAATCACCACTAACAATAATAGGAACTGAAACCTAAAAAAAATCAAATAAAAAGTTTGGAAGCAAAGTTTTGGGGAAATATGCTTAATTGCCATAAAAAGAATGCAAAATAGCCTTTATTTTTATAAAATGTACTTTTTGGTGGTGAATGTGACCCAGATGTGTTTTCCAGATATTCACTCATACAAAACACACTTGTCACACTGGTGTATTTTTCCCTTGCTAAGACGAAGTTTGTCATTAAATGTGGAAATGTGCTATTTTATTTTGTCAGGAATGCGTCTGGCACATTCTGCCTTGCTAACTTTGACATGAGGCAATATAATTGTTGTTCACAGAGCTGAAGGAGGCTCAGAAGAAGAAAAAGCAGATGAAGGAAAGATTTAAACAGGAGGAGAGCATCGCTAATGCCATGGTGGTTTGGAACAACGAAATCCTTCCCAACTGGGAGAGCATGTGAGACAGCCACCCTTCATTATCACAACCTGAAGTGATAATTATGATAAACATGTTTGCTTTGTTGCTAAAACTAGAGCTGCCTACGTAGGCCGCCTATTGCTTGTTCCCGATAGGAAGTTCCAAATCTAATGTAAAATGCATTTTATTACACATTATTCATTGTTCTGTCGTGCATGTCTCTTCAGGCGTGGCACACGGCGCGTGAGGGATCTGTGGTGGCAAGGTCTTCCGCCCAACGTGAGGGGAAAAGTCTGGAGTCTGGCCATTGGGAATGAGCTGAACATAACCTCAGGTTTTTTTCTGTTTTACTCTCTCTTTCATGTGTCAGTGAAGAGCCACATTTGAAGATGCCGTTAAGCCCAGGATTAACGAAACCTTTTGGGCAAACGTTCTGTCTGAAGTGTGTCATTATGCAGTATTCACATTAATGAATGCAAGAGTGCACTGTGCAGGTTTGCCCGGGGCGAAGCTTTATCACGAAATTTGGATCAGTTTATTTCTGGCACTCGCAAAAGAGAATGATTTTTGAATTTAGGACCTTCAGAAATGAAAGTGTAGGCTAAATTTAACATACAGAGCAGATATTCCATTTTTATTTTAATGTTTAAAGCTGCAAAGTGCTGTCTGAGAATTGTAGCTCTCTTACCTTTCTGTTCCTTCCTGTCAGATTTGTACGAGATCTTTCTCTCACGGGCCAAGGAGCGCTGGAAGAGCTTCAGAGAGACAGGCAGTGAGATGGAGTCTGATGGTACGTCTGTCATCCCTCACACAGCCCGCTGGAGCGTTTAGACATGCCAATCATTCAAACCAATTCACAATTCGATCTGAATGATTCATTAGCAAGTCAGTCTGAATTTGAATGAGTTTTAGCAATCTACTGTGTTTATCCAGTTATAGCAGCTTGACAAAATCTCAATTGGTTGAGTGAATCAGTTGTGCTTAGCTGACAGTTTGGTCTGAATAATTCATTAATGAATCAATTTGAATTCAAATGGGTTTTAACAATCTGTTTAGCTTATCCATTAGTTGTAAACTGGCAAAATCTGAATTGGTTTAATTAATCAGTTGAACCGATTCAGTCTGAATGATTCCTTTGGCAGATTGGTCTAAATTTAAATGGGTTTTAGCAATCCACTATACTTATCCAGTAATCGCGTCATGACAAAATTTCTAATGGTTCACTGAATCAGTTGAACCGATTCACAATTTGATCTGAATGATTCATTAGTGAATCAGCATGAAATTGAATGTTTTTACCAATCCTCTGAATATATGCTTATTTGGTAATCACAAACTGACAGAAATTGGTTTAATGAATCAAACCAATTCTCAATTCAGTAAATTTGAATTTTAAGTTTTAGCAATTCTCTATGCTTATCCAGTAATTTCAAACTGACAACGTGTGAACTTGGTTCAAATGGGTCTACTATACAGTCTACTATAAATAGCCAGTAATTGCAAACTGATGAAATCTCAGTTGGTTCAATGAATCAATATAGCTGATTCACAGTTTAGTCTTATGATTTTATTATAGATTTTATCTGAATTTGAATTGGTTTTAAAACTTGGTCTCATCCAAGTTCATTGGTCAGGAAGTGTAAAACGTGAATCGGTTCAACGAATCAGTTAATGAATCAGAATGAAAATGTTTTTTAGCAATCCCCAATGCTTATCCAGTTATCGCAAAATGACAAAATCTTGATTGGTTCAGTGAATCAGTTGAGCTGAGCTGACAATTTGGTCTGAATAATTCATTCATTTACAATTTGACCTGAATGATTCATTAGTGAATCAGTCTGAATTTGAATGGGTTTTAGCAATTCACAGTACTTATCCAGCTATTGCAACTTGATAAAATCTCAGTTGTTTCAGTGAATCAGTTGCACCTATTCAAATTTGGCCTCAATGATTCATTAGTGAATCAACCTGAAATGGAATGTTTTTAAACAATCCACTCCATATATGCATATCTAGTAATTGCAAATGCAAAGTGACAGAAATTAGTTTAAATGAATCAGTTGAACCAGTTCTCAATTCAGTCTAAATGATCCATTAGCCAGTAAATCTGAATTTGAATGAGTTTTAGCAATCCACTATTCTTATCCAGTAACTCACAAAATGCGAATTGAAGTGAGCTCAAATGAGTCTTTACAGTCTACTATGCATATCCAAACTGATCTCTCCATTGGTTTAATGAATCAGTATAGCTGATTCACAGTTGGGTCTAAATAAAATTTATTAGCAATCTGAATTTAAATGGTTTTTAAACTCTGTCTCATTGGTCAGGAAGTGTAAAATTTGTTACATTTGTAAATTTGTTCACAATTTGATCTGAATGATTCATTAGTGAATCAGCCGAAACTGAATGTTTTTTTTAACAATCCACTGATTATGCTTATCTAGTAATTGCGAACTGACAGAAATTGGTTTAATGTATCAGTTAACCAACTCTCAATTCAGTCTAAATGATCCATTAGTTAGTAAATCTGAGTTCTATTGAGTTTAGCGATTCCCTTTGCTTGTCCAGTAATCTCAAACTGACAAAATGTGAACTGAAGTGAATTCAAATGTGTCTTTACAGTCTACTATGTATATCCAATAATGGAAACTGATGAAATCTGAATTAGTTCAATTAATCAGTATAGCTGATTTGCAATTGGTTCTAACTTATTTATTATCATTCTGAATTTGAATGGGTTTTATAACTCTGTTTCATTGAAGTTCTTTGATCAGGAAGTGTAAAAGATGAATTGGTTCAATGAATCAGTTCAACTAATTCACAATTTGATTTTCGTAAAAGATTAATTTACGAATCAGTGTAAAATTGAATGGTTTTTAGCAATCCACTGTGCCAGTAATTGGCGAACTGACAAAATTTGATTCAGTGAATCAGTTGGACCAATTCTCAAATTCTGTCTGAATGATTCATTAGCAAATCAGTCTGAATTTGAATGGTTTTTAACAGTCAACTGTTCTTATCCAGTTATTGCAACTTGACAAAATTTCAGTTGGGTTTAGTGCATCAGTTGAACTGATTCACAGTTTGATCTGAATGATTCATTAGCGAATCAGCCTGAAACTGAAAGTTTTTTTTTAACAATCCACTGATTATATGCTTATCTAGTAATTGCGAACTTACAGAAATTGGTTTAATGAATCAGTTAACCAACTCTCAATTCAGTCTAAATGATCCATTAGTTAGTAAACCTGAGTTCTAATGAGTTTAGCGATTTACTTCAAATGTGTCTTTACAGTTTACGATGTATATCCAATAATGGAAACTGATGAAATCTGAATTAGTTCAATGAATCAGTATAGCTGATTTGCAATTGGTTCTAAATTATTTATTGTCATTCTGAATTTGAATGGGTTTTATAACTCGGTTTCATTAAAGTTCTTTGATCAGGAAGTGTAAGAGATGAATTGGTTCAGTGAATCAGTTCAATTAATTTGCAATATGATTTGAATGATTCTTTTACGAATCAGTGTAAAATTGAATGGTTTTTAGCAATCCACTGTGCCAGTAATTGGCAAACTGACAAAATTTGATTCAGTGAATCAGTTGGAGCAATTCTCAAATTCTGTCTGAATGATTCATTAGCAAATCAGTCAGAATTTAAAAGGGTTTAATCCTTCTCATGGAAGTCCATTGGTCAGAAAGTGCGACACTGGTGTGTGTTCATGTGTCTGACTTTCAGTACTCTCCAGTCGCCTACCTACTCATTTTATTGAAATGGCTGTTATTTCCTTCCTGTGCTACAAGCCCAGTCTCGCTAATCACATGTTAATTCTTGTTTTTGTTTTCCACTATGCCTTCCAGCCTGTGTACTCTATAAAATGCTGTTTTATTAGCCTTTGATGTGTCTCAGTGAATCTGTTAAAAAAGTTGGGTTTTTCATAAAGTTTGAACACAAACACATACTCTCTTTCACATCTGGCCCTCATCACAACACTCAGACTGTGTTGGCTGATGTTAGCCTCCAGCAGTACGCTTGAGCAGATCCTCTGGGACTAACAAACACCAGACACACCTGTTTATCCACTGCCACGAATATACTAGAGTATCACAGGAGGATAATGGTGTACTGTAGATATAGGAACAGTAGATATCGAGCAAAATCAGCAAATACTTAAGATGTAACATAAAAACTCATTCATTATGTCTAAATTGTGGTTACTATAGCGGAGAGTGCCGACCGTGAATCCAGTCTGGATCTGATCAAACTGGACATCTCACGCACGTTTCCACCGCTCTTCATCTTCCAGAAGGTACTTTTCGTACTCTTCCTCTCACTGTTATGATATCAGTATAACTGTAAATATTATTAATGACTAATGTTGGTCTCTACTGTGTTAGGGTGGGCCGTACCATGATCTCCTGCACAGCGTTCTGGGCGCTTACACCTGCTACAGACCCGATGTGGGATATGTGAGTGGTCATTGGATAAACATATACTCAATCTCTTTAGCTCAATTTTGTGTGTTTGCAATGTCAAAAATGCTCAAACTATCATAAAATGATCATGTGTCCATCATTATCTTTAAAAAGTTTGTTGTAGGTGAGATTTTTTTTTTTTTTGTATTTATGGAAAAGTTTTCTATTATAATATACTTTGCTATGTCATTTATTCCTTTGATCCAATGCTTAATTTTCAGCATCGTTACTCCAATCTTTAGTGTCACATGATCCTTCAGAAATCATTCTGATATGCTGATTTGCTGCTCCAGAAAACATTTCTGATTATTATCGATGTTGAAAATGGGTATTTTGGCTTTATTTCGGCTGCAGGTTCAGGGAATGTCCTTCATAGCTGCTGTGCTGATTCTCAACCTGGAGGAGGCTGACGCTTTCATCGCCTTCGCCAATCTCCTCAACAAACCTTGTCAGATGGCTTTCTTCAGAGTGGACCATGAACTGGTACTGTCCCTCCACACACAACATTTTATGGACTTTATAGACGTGGTTCAGATTATTTACATCAGTTTAAAGGAATGTTCCAGGTTTTTGCTTGACAGACTTTAAACTGAGGGACCAGATATAAAACTGCCCTGTATCTTGTTTGTTGAATGAAACCCAGTGCTTGTCTCTTACTAATATGCCGCTTACTACTTTTTAACCATTTTGGGTGCTGATTCCAAAAAAGTGCCTGTTTCTCACAAATTTCTCATAAATTATGATGCAATTTGTAGCATTTCTGCTTTCAGCAACCATTTTAAGCTAATGAGCAGAAAACTGCCACAAAGATGTGACTTCTGTCTTCCTGTGAGCATATTTTTTTAATTCTCAGTCCATTTCTACCTGTTCACATTATCACATCATCTTGTCCAATCCTGATTGTGAGATTGCTGTTTGTAAGTTCCACTACCAGTCATACGTTTTTGGACAGTATGATTTTTAATGTTTTTTAGAGAAGTCTTTTCTGCTCACCAAGCCTGCATTTATTTGAGCCAAAAGTACCCCAAAAACAGAAACATTTTGAAATATTTTTACTATTTAAAAAAATTGTTTTCTATTTGAATATATTTTAAAATGTAATTTATTTCTGTGATTTCAAAGCTGAATTTTTAGCAATATTTAGCATTACTCCAGTGACATGATTGTAGAAATCATTCTAGTATTCTGATTTGCTGCTCAAAAACATTTTTAATATTATTATTATGATGTTGAAAACAGCCGAGTAGAATTTTTTCAGGTTTCTTTGATGAACAGAAAGTTCAGAACAGCATTTATTTGTTCTTTTGTAACATTATAAATGTCTTCATCATCACTTTTGATCAATTTAAAGCATCGTTGCTAAATAAAAGTATTAATTTCTATCATTTCTTTCCCAAAAAAACAAACAAACAAAAAAAACTATACTGACTCCATTTTGAATAGTATGGTGTATAATGTTACAAAAGCTTTTTATTTCAGATAAAATTTTTAAATATTGATAATAATAATAATAAAAAATCAGCATATTAGAATGATTTCTGAAGGATCATGTGACGCAAGACTGGAGTAATGATGCTGAAAATTTAACAGGAATAAATTACATTTTAAAATGTATAAAAATAGAAAGGAGTTATTTTAAATAGTAAAAATATTTTATAATATTACTGCTTTTGCTGTATTTTGGATCAAATAAACATGGAAATAGCCATAAAAATCAAATAACCATGATGGAAAGTTTTAATTAATATTATATTTTTTAGGTCATCATCAAATTGCATCATTAAATTAGGTAATATTAGGCCTTTTTTTGCTAATCAGCTGACTTTTTTCCCCCAAATGCAGGGCTTTGTAATTATTTCACATCATATTAAATAAAGCTTATTTCTGGGTTTGATTGAGTTTTGACACATGCAGCTTTTGCATTAATTAAAAAGATGTTTTATCTCTCTTTTTTATTAGATGCTGAAGTACTTTGCGGCGTTTGAGGTGTTTTTTGAAGAAAACCTCCCGAGACTTTTTAATCATTTCAAGAGTTACAACCTCACACCTGACCTGTATCTCATAGACTGGTGAGTCCATGAACAATCTTCTGATGATGATCAAATGAGTCTAAAAACTAAATCTGAAGTCTAAGTGAGCATATGGCATTTAGGTGTAGATTCTGAAGCTATGTTCTATTCCAAGTCAGATTTCTGATCATGAAGACTAAATGAATCATGTGGATGCATTACTGCATTTTTTTGTACCCAAATCCATGTTTACAGGATCTTCACCCTCTACACGAAGTCCCTGCCGTTGGACGTGGCGTGTCGGGTGTGGGACGTGTTCTGCAGAGACGGGGAGGAGTTCCTGTTCCGCACGGGGCTTGGGATCTTGCGTCTTTATGAGGAAGTGCTCCTGCAGATGGACTTCATTCACATCGCTCAGTTCCTGACCAGGCTCCCGGAGGACACGCCGTCCGAGCGCCTTTTCAGCTGCATCGCCAACACTCAGATGTTCAGCAGCAACAGGAAGTGGGCCCAGGTCAGTTCCTGTCTGCGCTGTTATAGCGATCAGCCTGTGGAGTTTGTTTGTAAGGAAAATGCAGGCAGGAAATTAAATGCAAATAAACTTCCTGCTACATTCTGTTCTTTTCAGAGATTCTTTTGCATAACTTCTATTAATGGATACCTAGTAAAATAAATTTGTTTTGAGGAAAGGGCAGAATTTTAATATTTTCTGTAAACTAATCCTTTATATTGAGTATAGCTCACATTACAGATGAACTTTATTCTTCTGCGTTACATTTGTGTAATGTTCCTTAAAGGAATAGTTCACCCAAAAATGAAAATTTGCTGTAAATCTATTCATTCTCAGGCCATCCAAGATGTAGATGAGTTTGCTTCTTCATCAGATTTGGAGAAATGTAGCATCACTTGCTCACCAATGAATCTTCTGCAGTGAATGGGTGCCGTCAGAATGAGAGTCCAAACTGCTGATAAAACATCACAATATTCCACAAGTAATCAACACCACTCCAGTCCATCAGTGAACTTTTTAACTTTAAACTGTTGCTTCTGGCCAAAATACAATCCTTAATGCCCTTCATTCTGACGGCACCCATTCACAGCAGTGGATCCATTGAGAAACTATTCCTTTAACATATCTGTTAATTATTTCTCTTGTCTCTTTTTCTTTATCAGGTGTTCAATAACCTCATAAAGGATAAAGAAATGGAAAAAAGCAGCAGTCCTACAGTGAAAAACTCTTGAACTCTCATCATTTTTATATATCCAGTTGACTTTAACTCGCAATTCGGAGAGGATTGTATAAAACGAGCTCAAAGAAATGAAATGAAGGAAAAAGCTAAACTTGATTTCTTTGCAACCATGCCAGTATTACTGAAGTTACACATTTGTATGAAGTAAAAACACAAGCCTGTTATGAGAAAATACTCCACCAGCTTAGTCACGTACTGTACCAGATACCAGCATCAGGTTTTTTTTTCCTAATGTTCCTCCTAATGGAGAGAACTGGTGCATATGAAGAAATGTGCAGACATGCGTACCATTAACTCATTTTATATGCTGATGTTTATTTTAAAGCATATTCATTCAGAGCCTGGTTAATGCACTTGAGATTTTAATAATAGCATAGCAAGGTTCTGAGATTTTAAAAAATGTGATTTGGTTTTTTTTTGTTTTGTTTTTTTTTAAGCGGTTTTGTTTTGTAGAACAAGACCTTAATGAAGTGCAATAGAAATTGTAAAAATAAGTCAGATGCAGTTAATAATGCAGGAAAAATGCATATAGTGCGTTGAGGTGTTTGAGAGCATTTTGCTGCTTCTTGCCGAAGAATTATTGCATTGTGCTACTTTAATTTCTTCTTTTAAAACACTAATATGTAGCTTGATTTTTAAACTGAATCTTATTAATGATAGTAAGACAGTATGTGAAGAATGCATTCAGAGATTTGTGTACTTAAAGTACATTTTCTGAAATTTAAAGTTAAAGAATAAGAATGTGTGGTGTAATATTAAAATTTGTCATTTCTGTCTGTTTGATTTCTGTTCAGTTATTTGCCCAAATGCATTGTTTGTCTGGTTTTTAACCCAATGTCTGTAAATTTTGGGTCTTGAAACATTTTCTCGATTTGGTAATGTTGTATCTTGATGAAAAATGTAAATTGTCATTAATTCTTGGTTTGTTTTCTACACACTCCTGGTTTTATTGTACAGTTTTCATACTCAAGTGAAGATAAATTGTAAATAGGTGAATTGTTTGACACCACAAAATTCATGTGTAAATAAATCTAAAACTACTATTATACTTGTTGTTTTGCCTTTGTTTATCTACAGAACACTAATTAAGATATTTTTGGAGAAATCTGAGGGCTTTCTTACCCTGCATAGACAATAACGCAACTGACACGTCTTAGGCTAGGCTAGGGTATTCTGATAGGTAGTAAGGTAGTAGGTAGGAGATCATTAAAATAGTCGATGTGACATCAGTGGTTCAGCCTTAATTTTAAGAAGCTAAGATAAAAATAATGTACTATTATTTGATTTTAGATTGAGACGTTTTCTCAGTGTATTCGTTCCTCCGGTTCACCAGGTGGCGCTCGAATGCAGCGTAACGCTTGTTTCTCCAGTCATGTAGCATCTCGCTTAGTTTACTTCCTGTCCATGTGGTGCATGTGTGAAGAGGAGATACTTGCACATTTTTGGGATTAAACGGATTTACACATTTGAAACCTCATCGGTAGCTGAGTCAAGCCACAGATCAATATGGCCCCGGTAAGTTGTTTTGTAATTAATACACAAACGAAAACGCGAGTGAGTATAACATCACCAACTTCTGTTAGCGATGTCTCTCAGCTTCAGTAATGTGCTTCACTTACACTGAATTGAGTGTGTAAGAGGGACATTCGAGATTGAATAACGTTTGACTTTTCGTATATTTTACTCGTCAAAACTTTGCCGTCCTATTTACTGAACAATACTAGTGTGCTGTACTAATATAGTATCTCGGTGTCATATCAAACTACACTTTCAACCCCTGTTGTTTCATTATACTATCCTAGTTTTAACCTTACTTTATCGTAGTATTCTAGTATAAACACTTGGTGTGTCATACTATATCATAAATAGCATACTATAGAATATATTATATGATTAACCTCTACTGTATCATGTCGTACAGTATGTATAAAATAATATAATATACTTATAATTAACCTTTTATTGTTTTGTTTAATCCTTTGGTATTTTTAACTTTGACCAAAGGCAGGGCATTAAGTGTAATGCGTACACATTTAGTTCAATAATATTTTTCTTGTAATATTTTATATTTTGAAGAGATTCCATTATGCTAAGCAATATTGATCTCTAAATTATACACCATTTTGTTTCTATGTAATATAATGCAAATATTAGGGGAAAAAAAACATTTTTGACTGATGAAGTATTAGGGGAAAAAAATCTTGATTTTCAGTTATTGCAGTATTTAAGTTAAAAGTAGAGCAAAATGATTTAAAATCCATTGATTTGAGGCAGATGATCTGGTGAAAAATAGTAATAAAAATCTAATTTTGGCGATTTTGAATTACAATTTTGAAATATTCACCTATTTAAAATAACTGCTTTCTATTTAAATATGTTTTAAAATGTAATTTATTCCTGTGATTTCAAAGCTGAATTTACAGCATCATTACTTCAGTCTTCAGTGTCACATGATCCTTCAGAAATCATTCTGATATGCCGATTTGGGAATTATTAAATATTATAGAAATTATAGAAATTAATACTTTTGTTTAGCAAGGATGCTTTAAATTGATCGAAAGTGATGAAATTTATAATATTACAAAAGATTTATATTTCAGATAAGTGCTGTTCTTGTGAACATCAAAGAAAGCTGGGAAAAAATCACTCAAATGTTTTCAACATAATAATAATAATAAATGTTTTTGAGCAGCAAATCATAATATTAGAATGACTTCTGAAGGATCATGTGACTTGAGTAATGATGCTAAAAATTCAGCGTTGCATCACAGGAATAAATTGTATTTTAAAATATATATTTAAATAGAAAACAAATATTTTCAAAATGTTACTGTTTTTGCTGTACTTTGGATCAAATAAATGCAGGCTTGGTGAGCGGAAGAGACATTAAAAATCTTACTGTTCAAAAACTTTTGATTGGCAGTGTATAAAGCCATTATCTCTTACACTAGAATGTATTATTTTAATGTATTTTCATGCGTCTTTCACACAAGGCTTCCAAAAAGAACAAGAAAAAGAGGCCTAGCTTCAGAAAATTGCTGAAAACCAGCAATCTGAAGCTAGAAAACAAACAGAAGAATCGGCAGTTTAAGCAACAGAGCTCAGCTAAGAAATACCGCAAAGAACAGAGGAAACTTCGGCAAGCCATTACCAATGTCTCCAATAAGACCCCCAAACCCCTGGAGTGCTATAAAAAGAAACCAGGTGAGAGAAACTGTTTTTGGGTCATTTTTATATTAGTTCTCATGCTTTGCATTTGGACAGTGTTGTAATTTTGATGTGTCATAACAGTGGGGGAAGAAGAAGAAGAGGAGGAGGAGTTCCTGGAGTCTCTGCCTGTAGACATGATGGACGAGGATGACCTAGAACAGATCAAAGCCATGGCAAAGAAAGCTTCCTTTTTGACTCGAGACATTTCTTCATGGCAAGCAACCATGTTAAAAACAAATCACTTGATGTTTATTTCCCTGTAGACCATTTACATCAGCTGATATTGTTTGTTTTTGATCATTTTTCATCTTTAGTGCTCCAGCACATGCCAAAAAGCGCAAGTCCGAGCAGCCGGTGGAGAAGTATGAGAAGATACCTAGGAAGATGCAGCAGGAGGAAGAGAAAGAACTCATTCATCTGCTGCCCATCAAAGACAAGAGAGGCCTGATCCCTCAGACCATGGAAAAACCCGGTGTGTGCCGGCACATGACTTTCAGTGAATGCTGTGGTGCTAAAGAGTGTGATTTGTGATTAACTGTGCCATCTGATTGTTTTTTTCTAGTTGTGCCAAAGGCAGAGGAAGAGGAGGAACCAGTCGACCAGGATGAATTAAATAAAGGTTGGTGTGGATTTTCTTGCATTTCTTCAAATGCAACCCTTTGCATTTGAAAAATTTCTTCAATCTCAAGAAAGTGCTGTGGTAGTAAATATAGTAGAGAAAAAAAATTCTAATGTTTTTGTTAGTCGAATCCTTTTGATACAAATATATATTAATGATTTGAAGTTAATATTTAAATAATTTAGCAACATATTTGCATGTTCACTGTTCTTTGATGTTGGTTATTGGTTACATGACATGCAGGTACACTAATAGAAATGTTTAACATTTTTTAGTATTTTATTTGGATTGTTTTACTTTTGGATTGTTTCCACATTTTTGTGACTTAATTTTTTTTTAAACAAACTCTCAAACTCCCCGACTACCCTAGTAACTTTGCCCATGACACTTTTATTCAGCAAGGATTGATCAAAAGTGACAGTAAAGACATTTTTAATGTTACAGAAGATTTCAGGTTCAAATTAATGCTGTTCTTTTAAACTTTGTTCATCAAAGCATCCTGAAAAAATTACAGTTTCCACAAAAATATTCAGCACCACAACTGTTTTCAACATTTATAGTAATAGGATTTTTTTCTTGAGCCGCAAATCAGCATATTAAATGATTTCTGAAGGATCATGTGACATTGAATAAGTGATGAAAATTCAGCTTTGCAACACAGGAATAAATTACATGTTAAAATATATTCAAATAGAAAACAGTTATTTTAAATTGTAATAATATTTTGCAAAATTACTGTTTTTATTGCCTTAGTGAGCAGAGAAAAATATTTAATATTCTTTTTTAATTTTTAAAAATTGTAATCTTAAACTGTGGGCATTGTTTCAAATGTATTTCTGTATAAAAGAAGTATAAAATTTGTTTTATTTTTTTGCAACTTTTGACTTTTGGACTTTCTTTAAATCAAAAATAGAGGAAGAGGAACCAGAAAGCCTCCCACTGTTAAATGCTCAGGAGCAATTTGAGCTTCGCTCTCAGAGACTGATGGAGAAAAAACTGCGCATCGCAAGCCTGTCATCCACAATACTCGCAGATCCACATATGAATGTAAGACAGTCCTTCGCAGTGATCTTCTGTATGTGATCTGTTGTCGTCACGTGTATGAAGACGTTCCACATGTGTTTTAGATCAAGAGGCTGAAGGAGCTGAGGTCCATGCTGATGGAGACGGACCCGTGCATCGCCGTCACTGTCAGAAAGCTAGTCATGGTGTCTCTCATGGAGGTGTTCAAGGACATTGTGCCGTCATATCGAATCCGACCACTGACAGAAGAAGAGAAAGCTACAAAGGTGCAGTGCCCCACTGTTAAATTGTTAATTTTCTTTCACCTTTTGTGCATAAAAAAAGAATTTATTGTATAATGAAAATATACTATAACTGTCAATACAACTTCAGCCTACACTGCCTTCTCAAACTGAAATGATCAGACTTTTTAAAAATAAAACTTCAGTCATATTCTGATACAAAGAAACAGCCTTTAATTTGGCAGATTCACCCATATTTTACTTTAAGAATTAAGAGTCTATCCTGCGTTAAAGGAGAAGTCATATAATGTACTCACCCCCTTGTCATCCAAGATGTTCATGTCTTTCTTTTATCAGTCGTAAAGAAATTATGTTTTTTGAGGAAAACATTTCTGCATTTTTCTCCATATAATGGACTGGTATGGTGTCCCGAGTTTAAACTTTCAAAATGCAGTTTAAATGCGGCTTCAAACGATCCCAAATGTGGTTGTAAACAACCCCAGCCGAGGAAGAAGGGTCTCATCTAGCGAAACAGTTATTTTAATAAAAATAATACAATTTATATACTTTTTAATGTCAAACGCTCGTCTTGTCTTACTCTGCCTGAACTGTTCTTGTTCCGGTTCATGACAGTTAGGGTATGTCGAAAAACTCTAATCATATTTTCACCCTCAACTTCAAAAATCATTTCAAAATCATCCTACATCGCTGCAGAAGTGCTGACCCAGTCTTTGCAAAGTGAACATGCAAAGAAGATCAAACACCCGTAACAAAAAAGGTAAAACGGCGATATAGGATGATTTCGAAGTTGAGGGAGAACATGAGATGGGAGTTTTTTGACATACCCTAACTGTCATGAACCGGAACGAGAACAGTTCAGGCAGAGTAAGACAAGACGAGCGTTTGGCATTAAAAAGTATATAAATTGTATTATTTTTATTAAAATAACTGTTTCGCTAGATGAGACCCTTCTTCCTCGGCTGGGGTTGTTTACAACCGCATTTGGGATCGTTTGAAGCCGCATTTAAACTGCATTTTGGAAGTTTAAAATCGGGGCACCATATCAGTCCATTATATGAAGAAAAATGCTGAAATGTTTTCCTCAAAAAACATAATTTCTTTACGACTGAAGAAAGAAAGACATGAACATTGTGGATGACAAGGGGGTGAGTACATTATGTGTAAATTGTTGTTCTGGAAGTGGAGTTCTTCTTTCAAATCATATGTGACCCTGGACCACAAAACCAGTCATAAGGTTCAATTTTCTGAAATTGAGATTAACATATCATCTGAAAGCAGAATAAATAAGCTTTCCATTGATGTATGGTTTGTTAGGATAGGAATCTGAGGGTGCAAAAAAAAAAAAAAGAGAAAATCGCCTTTAAAGTTGTTAGCAATGCATATTTCTAAACAAAAATTAGGTTTATATATATTTACGGTAAGAAATTTACAAAATATCTTCATGGAACATGATCTTTACTTAATATACTAATGATTTTTGCTATAAAAGAAAAATCTTTGACCCATACAATATATTGTACCCATGCTACTTAAGACTGCTTTTGTGGTCCAGGGTCACATATTATAGACTTTTTGGATACATGCACCACAGAGAATTAAAATGCAACGCAAAAAATGCATCATTTAAGGATTTCCTATTCTTTTCAGGTGAAAAAAGAGACAATGCAGTTGAGGGAGTTTGAGGAGGGTCTCATCAGCCAGTATAAGTTTTACTTGGAAGATCTGGAACAGACAGTCAAAGGTACATCAAGTGCTCTGTGCTTTTAACTTCCCTTCAGTCCATTCGTTCTCATCACAACCATCTGATCTAATGCTGTTTCAGACTGGAAGCAGAAGAAGGAGAAGAAAAGTCAGGCCGTGTCTCTTCAGAGTTATAAAGGTCTTGCTGAAGTGGCCATCCGGTGCATTTGTGAACTCATGGGCGCTCTGCCACACTTCAATTTCCACAACAACATCATAGTCATGGTGGTGCCTTTGATGAGCGACCCCTTCCGGAATGTCAGTCCGCTGGCTATATTTGTTGGAAAGACTTAACATTTTGAGGTTTGCTTGTGGTGTCATTTAAATGTTGTTGTTTTGCACTCAGGTGTCTGATATGTGTTGTGAAGCCGTCAGCAAACTGCTGAAGCAGGATAAACTGGGTCATGCCTCATTAGCGGTGGTGAAGGTCATCTCAGGCATTGTTAAGAGCAGGAACTACAAAGTCAAACCTCAGGTACGACCATCATACTTTGTCGAAGAACTCTTAGTCCAATGATAAAACTGATAATTTACCTACCCCTATGTCAGCCAAGATGTTCATGTCTTTTTTCTTCAGTCAAAAAGAGATTTTCGAAAACAATTCAGGATTTTTCTCCATATAGTGGACGTCAGTGGGAGAACAGTGGGTTGAAGGGTTTAGCTTTACTTTCAGTCAAAGAACATTGTCAGATTTTGACTTTTTTATGATTATTCATGAATTTCTTTTTTTTTTTTTTTTGAGATATTTGTTGTTTTTTTATGAAATGGTTAAATATGTGTAAATATTTGTAGCAATAGCCAAAAATACATTGTATGGGTCAAAATGATACATTTTTCTTTTATGCCAAAAATCATTAGGATATTAAGTAAAGATCATGTTCCATTAAGATATTTAGTAAATTTCTTACTCTAAATATATAAAAACCTACTGCATTGCTAAGAACTTCATTTGGACGACTTTAAAGGTGAGATTCCAGATTTTCAAGTAGTTGTATCTCAGCCAAATATGGTCCTATCCTAATAAACCATCATCAATGAAAAGCTTTTTTTTTCAGATGAGGTATAAATCTTGGTTTCAGAATTGACCCTTATGACTGGTTTTGTGGTCCAGGGTTAAATTTAATAAAATATATATTCATACATAATGAAAATTATATTTTATATAGTTTTTATTAACATACAGTTTTTAGTAATATTTTGAATATTTTATTTTTCATTTTATTTTGCCTGTTTTTGTGCTGTTTATTTTTAAGTTAAAATTTTAGTAACTTTGTTATGGTTTATTTAATTTAGGTTAAACTAAATGAAAATGAGAAATAAGTTTAAGTTTTTTATAGTTTATTGTTTATAGGTTTTTTTTTTTTTTTTTAATTTATTTCAAGTAATGATATGTTTGAGTGATTTTAGTTTTTGTTAGCTATAATAATGCTGGTCTGGAGTTTTGAATTTACAACACAAATAATATATATATATTAAAAAGAAAAGAAAAGCTTAAAAAATAGTACATACATTTAGTATAGTCCATAAAAGTTGCATGTCTGATAAATTCTGATTTTATTGGCTCACATCAAACAAAAAGTCTTTAGCCATGTGTTAAAGGAATAGTTCACCCAAAAATGACCCTCATGTTATTCCAAACCTGTATATGATTCTTATTTTTAGAAGAATTATATTTTGAAGAATTTTGAAGAACCAAAGAGTTGTTTGTCCCCATTGTCTTCCATAGTTTCAAAATATCTTCTTTTATGTTTAACAATAGAAAGAAACTCATAGAGGTTTAGAAAGACATGAGGGTTAGAGAGTAAATAATGACAAAATGTTCTTTTTTGGGTGAACTGTCCCTTGACGTTGTGCAGATGTTTTGAATGACTGATTTTTACTAATGTTTTATGCTGTGACTGCACAGGTGCTGAATTGTTTCCTCTCTCTGAGAATAAAAGAAGTGGAAATGAAGAAAGATGCTGAAGATACTGCACCCAAAAAGAAGTTCATGTCCTTCAAGGAGAAGAGGGCGAATTTGTCCAGAATGCAGCGGAAGGTTTGAACTGAGCTTGTTGTTTCACTGAAATGTCATGATTTGAAGTTGTGCATATATATGCATATATCTGTAATTAATGTAATTAATCACAATTAGAAATTTGATTAAATGTGCAGCCCTAAAAAAAATATATATATATATATATATATATATATATAAACACACTACCTTTCAAAAGTAGGGGTCAATAAGTAGTCTCTTCTGCTCACCAAGGCTGCAGTTTTCTATTTTAATATATTTTAAATTATAATTTATTCCGGTGATGCAAAGCTGAATTTTCTGCATCATTATACCAGTCTTCTGTGTCACATGATCCTTCTGAAATCATTCTAATATGCTGATTTGCTGCTCAAGAAATATTGCTGAGAAAAATACTGAGTGCACAGTATTTGCCTCAAATCAAATGTTTAATTTTCAAGTTCAGAGGTGGTAGGTTTGGTAATAAAATCTTTGTCTTTATATGAAGAATTTTCTGAAATGAATGTGAAATACACTTCTGAATGCAAGCTGCTGGAAAACTGGTGTACCTATACACATTATTTTTCTTTTTACACATTATAGTTTTGTAACCATGAACCAATCTTCTTGTCCTAAACAGTGGAAGAAAGCAGAGGAGAAGCTGCAGAAAGAACTTCTAGAAGCTGAGGCTTCAGAGAACAAGGACAAGAAAATTAAATTGGTAAGTCTTACTAGAGCAGGCGGAGAACATGTCGAACAGTTTCCTTTAATGCAGGACCTTATGTAGTTTATATTCGTTATCATCCGTTGTTTGATTTCAGCACACAGAGACGCTGAACATCGTGTTCCTCACCTACTTCAGAATACTGAAGAAAGCTCAGAAGTCCATCTTATTGCCCTCCGTTTTAGAAGGTCTTGCAAAGTAAGTACCACATGATGTGTAAAACTGCTTTATTATAGTGTTATTACATTGTAATAGAGTGTTTTAGTCACTATTCCGCTGTGTTCTTGATTAACCCGGTTCAAACTGTTCTCGTATAGGTTTGCTCATTTGATAAACTTGGAGTTCTTCGATGATTTGTTGGCGGTGCTGTACGGCCTCATCACATCGGCTGTAAGTATTTCAACCGGAAGTGTTTGTTTCATGCCACATTTTATGCATTAACATCTCAATGTTTTCCTTCTCTCAGGATCTGACGGTTCGTGAGAGCCTTCACTGCATCCTCACATCCTTCCACATCCTCTCAGGACAAGGTCAGTGCCGCCACAGCTCTGGTTTCGCAAACATCCTGCCCTCCCTGAGCTAAAATACATCTCTGTTTGCAACAGGTGACGTCCTCACCATCGACCCTTTGAAATTCTACAACCACTTATACAAAACCCTGCTGACGCTGCACGCAGGTAAGATCTCCAGTGTCTCTTTGTTCTGCACATGCAGTGACACTGGGTTATTTAATATGAGCGAGAACTCATTCACTCATTCTTAATTGACCCTTCCACAAATGAAGGCCTCAAAATGTTTTCTTTCTTTCTAGTACAAATATGTGACCCTGCACCACAAAACCAGTCATAAGGGTCAATTGTTTAAATTACCGTTTAAATTGTCCAAATGAAGTTTTTAGCAATGCATATTACTAATCAAAAATTAGGTTTTGATGTATTTACAGTAGGAAATTTACTAAATATCTTTATGGAACATGATCTTTACTTAATATCCTAATGATTTTTGGCAAAAAAAAATATATATATATATAGTTTTGACCTATACAGTGCGTTTTTGGCTAGTGTTACAAATGCATCTGTGCTACTTAAGGCTGGTTTTGTGGTCCAGGGTCACATATAAACTTTCTTAAGATACATTTACTTGAGGTGCAAAATGTAGATATGAAGTCTTGTTTTCTAAGAAACCGAACACAATTAAGTGAGTTTAGGATTAACATGACCAAACAAACATGGCACAAATTCACAAAATATACTAATTTTTTGTTTAATAATAGTCCAGGATTACTGCGTTTTTATAAAGGTGAATTTAAGACATTTTAAAGACTTTTTTAAGACCAAGCTAATAAAATTCAAGGAACACAATGTCTTGTATTAGCAGCACAAAGTTTTAAGTCTGAAAATATAATTTCCTACAGATCTCATTATTTTTTGTTTTAGTACATACACACAAAAAACAAACAAACAGAAAAGCTTAAAACTTGAATAGTTCTGATCCAAACCATTAGAAATTGGAAATAATATTTACTTCACCTGATCGCACTGCAAAAAAACTTGTTCTTCCTCAGTATATTTTGTGTGATTTCTTGTGCAATGGCAATATATCCTTTAATCATTTATTTTAGAAACAAAATGACAAATTTAGAAGTCTTGTTTTAAGAAAAATGTATTAAAATTAAGTGATTAAACCAATAACAAATACCTGCTAATGGGCTCAGAAAATTCAACTTAAAGGGATAGTTCACCCAAAAATGAAAATTTCCCCATGATTTACTCACCCTCAAGCCATCCAAGGTGTATATGACTTTCTTCTTTCAGATGAATACAATCAGAGTTATATTAAAAATGTCCTGGCTCTTCCAAGCTTTATAATGGCAGTGAATGGCTGTTGAGATTTTAAAGTCCAATAAACCAAGGAACCAGGAAATTACAGTTTATAAAGTTTTAAATATGGATATTTTTCTTACATAAACACACTGATTTGCTTCAGAAGGCATTTATTAAACCCTGGAGCTGTGTGGAGCACTTATGATGATAATGGATGCACTTTATTGGACTTCAAAATCTCAACAGCCATTCACTGCAATTTATAAAGCTTGGAAAAGCCAGGACATTTTTTTTCATGTGACTCCAATTGAATTCGTCTGAAAGAAGAAAGTCATATACACCTAGGATGGCTTGAGGGTGAGAAAATCATTTTTTGTTAAGTGGATTTTTTTTTTAACCCATTAGCAGGTATTTGTTATTGGTATTTGTACATTTTTATTAAATAAACACTTTTAATCTTATGACATTTTGTTTCTTAAATAAATGATTTAAGGATATTTTGACATTTGAACAAGAAATTACGCAAAATATACTGAGGTAGAACAACGTTTTTTTGCAGTGTGATCAGGTGAAGTAAATATTATTTCCAATTTGTAATGGTTTGGATTAGAGCAATTTGTGTATTTTTTTTGTTGTTTGTTTGTTTGTATTTTTGTAATGCAGATCTGTAGGAAACTTTATTTTCAGACTTAATACAAGACATTGTGTTCGGTAAATTTGATTAGCTTAGTCTTAAAAGTCTTAAATGTACCTTCTTAAATCCTGCAGAAACACTTGAGTATTATTGAATATAAAATACACAAATTTTATTAGTTGTGCTTCCATCCTTGCTTTTTTATGCAATTTTGGGAACACTAGATAAAGTCCTAAAATGCACTTAAAAATATGTGTGCTCAATTGAAGCAGATTTTTTATATTATATAAAAAATATGTCTGTATGTAATCTACATTATCAAAACCTTTACTGAATAAATTCCTAGATCAACAGAAAACTCATGTGACTTTGCCTCAACAGATCATGCGATCAGACTAACCACAGTAAAAATAAATAAATAAATAAATAAAATATAACAAATATAACAGTAGGATTTACTTTGTAACAATTTTAACTCAGAAATTGCTACTGAATTTCACATATAATTAACACATTGAAATCCGTAAATAGAAAGACTGAAATAGTATTTTCTTAGTCTTGTTTTCTAGTTTTCGTAGTCTTGTTTTATTTACGACTTTGAAAAGTTTTTTTTTTTTTTTGTGCTTGCATTTATGAGAATTGCAAGATACAAAGTCGCAGTTGTGAAATAAAAAGTTTTTTTTTTTTTGGTGGAAAAAAAAATAAAACCAGAACTCTGAGATGTTATCTTAAAAGCATTCTGAGAAGAAAAAGTCATAATTCTAATATAAATGCAGAATTGTGAGAAGAAACTTCTAATACGCTGGAATTGTGAGATAAAAAGACACAATATATATATATTTTTTTATTCCATGGCTGAGGTTTCCATTAAAAAAAAAAAAATCTTGTCATTAAAATGATTTGCTGTAATCACCTCCCCGAATTGTTTTGCATGATTGCCTTTGTTGCTGTACTTCATCTGTGCAAGTAAATATTATGTAGGGAAAAAAAAGAGTCACAAACCTTTTATGACTGATTCTCTCTGGCAGTATCTCAGGAAGTGAAGGTTTTGTTCTCCTGAACACATGAGATTTGTAAATGTTTTATGTGATATTCCAGTTTGGATGGAAATAACTATTGTTCGAATGGGGCTGGGACAAACGAGCGAGAACACTGAGATCGTGCTGCAGTGTCTGGACATCATGCTGACCAAACGCGAGGGAAGCAGGTGACTCTGCAGAGGGCAGGGCTTCCTGAAGAGACTGAGCACGCCTCGGTCTGCACCTCATGCCTGATTCCTGTGTGGGCATCCTAAGGCCAACAGGACACTGATTCATGTAAGCCAGTGCTGCTCCTCCTTTATTTACACCTTCATGTTTAGAAGCTTGTAGAAGTGAACATTATTTGTGTATGTTGTGTTTGTGTAGACCTTCCCTAAGTGTGACATCCTGCTGGATAATGAGATGCAGGGCAGTGGTGCGGTATCTGCCAGAGCTGGATGTGCCTGAATACTCTAACCCATAGAGAACATCACACTATGGGAGCTTCACTTACTGAAGGTATCAGTCTGAACAGTAAGATTAAAACAGAAAACTATATTATATTATATTAGAATTTTGGAAAACAAGTTGCCCCTTAATGTAAGTTGAGTTAAAATTGCATTGTTAAGGGAAAAATTGTAATAATTGCATTAATGTACACTACCAGTCAAACGTTTTGGACAGTAACATTTTAATGTTTTTAATGTTTCATGAAAGAATACAATATAATAATAATATTTTTATATTTTTTAATATTTTAATAATGTAAATCAGAATATTAGAATGATTCAAAGGGATCATGTGACTGGAGTAATGATGAAAAATTCAGCTTTTTTGAAATCAATACAGGAATAAATTACATTTTAAAATATATTCAAATAGATAAGAGTTATTTTAAATTGTAAATATATTTCAAAATGTTACTGTTTTTGCCTGCTTTGGATCAAATAAATGCAGGCTTGGTGAGCAGAAAGACTTCTTTAAAAAACATTACAAATCTTACTGTTCAAAAAACTTTTTTGACTGAAGTGTATTCTTCACATTTTATTTTTACATCCAAATAATACCTGAAGATAAAATACAATAAATACTGTAAAATAACTTTAAAAATAATAAAGAAATAAAATGATTATATTAATTAATAATATATTTCTATGAAATAAAAATTTGAAAAGTAAAACAACCTCAACTTCACTAGCATGTGCTCTAAAATAAAAGTAAAAGTAAAATAAACTTTAATGAAATCCTAGAAAAAAAAAAAACAACAACTAGTCAGTTGCATTCCAGGTGCAAATTCTATGGATTTATTTGGTATTAAAATTATTGTTAAAATTAAAATCATAATAAAACTTACTTATTTTACTTCAGCTAATTGTCAAGGCAAAATTTCTAATTTTGTTTAATTGTACTTGAAGTGTTAAAGTTAAGAAACTAAAATTAAAAAATTAAAATTAAAACTAAATAGATATTTTAAAAAACTTAAAAAAAATAAATAAATAAATACAATTGGAGTAAAAACAGAAAATATAAAAATATTAAATTTAAAATATTAACAAAACTATAATAGCGTATGAGTCACTGCGTTTCCATTACCCTTCAAATTGCGCAAATTGAAAATGCAGCCAATGTAAATGCCGGTTTCGCAAAAAAAAAAAAAAATTACGCTTACATGAGGTAGCTTTCAGGCAGTTCATAAAAGGAATATTGTGAGATAAAATAAAAAATGTTATGTAAAAATGTTAATAGTAATAGGTTTAAATAATACTTCATAGTGTAACTGTAGGGCTAATACAATACATCCCCTATGAACAGCATTTGTAAATATTATGTAGACCTATTGTTTAATTCAAATTTATGCTTTAAAAGTAGAGTAATCATAGCAATTTTCATCCATAGTATGTACGTTTAAATGTCTGTTTTGCTTGTTTGCCTACAGTATTCTATAAAAATTATTTGCATTAGATTTTGACATCAAAAGGCACAAAAATATATATTTTTCTCTCTTATTCCATGGATTTTACCCCTTTACCTCCACTTGTTACCAGTGTTTTTTTGAAACCACTATGCGCGTGCAGCTGCAAGTGACGTAACTGTGATGTCTACTCCAAATTGGTCTATAAGCTCATACATACACATTTCAAGTATATGGGATTTCCGTGCCATTAATGCTGATCACGGCCACGCAATGCTGGAGTTTATACCGACCACGTTAAGGCATGTTTCTGGAGTGTCCAAGAAGCATCTCTCCACACTGCTTCACTAATGAAAAATGCATACATCTCCTTTGAATAAGCAATAATAATGGCTATCATGAATGTAATGAATGGCTAGTGGCTGTGATGTACTTAAACCTACCCAGAGATGCTGCCATGACTTATCACAAGAGGAAAAAAGAATGATGCTTTTGGTTAATGGAAATGCTGTCAATTCACAATAGGTGTTTTTTTTTTTTTTTTATCATTCAGAAAATATTGCTAAAGTTTTGTGCAGATCTGTACTGGAAACACACCTTAACAAGTTGTAATGTGTGATTGTTCTTCCAGAGACACTATCACCCCATGGTGAGGAAGTTTGCAGTTCATCTGATGAGAGGTGCTCCTAGTGAAGGATCAGGTGCTCTCAGCATGGAGCTCAGCAGAAGGTAAAGACACTCCATCCTCTTTTTCAACAACTCATTTTGATTACAATAAATGTAAAGATTTTTCATTGCATTTGTGCAGGGCTCCGGTGCAGCTGTTTGAAGACTACAGTGTTAAAGACATGAACTTCAACCCTCCTGTTGCAGAGCCTCCCTCAAAGAAAAAGGTCTTTTTAACAATGCTTTGAATACTTTTATTGTGGTGTTTTATGTTCTAAATATTTTCTCTTGTGTTGCAGGAACATTTCACAATCGGTGATGCGTTTTTAGATTCCGAGCTGAAGGCGCAGATAGATGCTGCTCTTCAAAACGAGAGCGAGGAGACAAATCTAGACTTCACATCACAGCAGGAAACATGAATCAATGTAAATTAAGACCTGAAATGCTGTTTTGTATCAGTTTGTGTAAAATAAATGCTCCAAGATACCAGCAGAGCCTTCTGTTGACAATTTTTCACATGCAGGGATAAAAGTAAAAGTAGTCGTTTCACCAAACATGGATTTCTCGGCACTATTTATTGACGATTCGGTAGTTTCAAGTAAACAAATAACCCAATATTGACGTCACAATATTGATGATACATTCCTATAGAGTTTTACGTGTGCTGAAAACCATCACTAGTAGAAAGTTCAACATGTTTTAGATTAATGAACTAAAATAACAGCATTGTAGCACGTTCAAAACAAAGCAATGGTAAATATACATTGAAAGGATACTGAAGGACAATGCCGTAGTGCTGTACCACACAAATAAAATACACTTCATCGTTGCCTACATTCACATAAATGTCAAAATATTTAATATCTCTCAAGACGGTGCTAAAAATCTACATTACAAAAATACAAACATTATACATTAGTACAGTACGAACAGGCTGGAGGAACATTCATGCCCTTACAAATAAATTAATGCACATTTCATAATTATGTACTCTCATATGTACACATCTGGAAAAGTACAGCCAACCTGGGCTATAATGTTCAATAAATTATGAAAGATTTCACTTCAAGAAAGAAAATGGACCACTTAGAGTTAAAAACAAGAAAGAAAAGCAGATCTGCTTTAGGTGATTCAAGTGCCATGCAGTGAATTTAGAAATCACATGAATATATTAGAGCAAAATTTTATATAAACTGGCATTCAATAATTATAGAGGGCATATGGACCTCTTGATATATTGATTTTAAATTAAAATACTCCAAAACAAGCTCTACAGTGCAAGTGAATGCAAGAAAAATATTTTGAAATAAATACTTGCAGCTGCAAAATGGGGAAGTTAAAAAAAAAAAAATTACAATTTTTCAAGCTAATAAAATAAATTTGTAAAAAAAAAAAATCAGTAACATATATATACTTAAAAAACATCTAAAAGTGACGTTTCTTCAAATGCTTGTTTTTGTAATACTGTAAATAGATTCGTGGCAGTTTCTAGAAAGGTACCACTCAACATCTTGCATTTTTTTTTTGCTGTTGGTCATTAAAATGCAGTGCAGGATGTGTGCAATGAAAGCCATCAAATTAAATTAGCTGCTAAAATATGCAGAACAAATCTGTCTTGCATCTTTCTAAACATCTTGTGCGCATCTGAACTAAATAAATCATGCCATATTTACATTCATAAAAGAAATACGGTTTGGAAGTCAATTTTACCTCTAAAAAAAAAAAAAGGATAGTGTTACACTAAAGCATTATTATGCTTGATTTCATTTCAGCAATCCAAAAAAGGGATGTAAATAAAGTATTAAAACAGTTGGTTGATGTGCAAAACCACAAATAAAAAAATGAAATGCATATAAATGCATTCATCACTTACAGTACTGTTAAAGAAAAAAAAAAGTAAAAAGTGAGGAGAAACTAACTTCATCTGACATCCGGTAACATTCTGAACCGACTAAGCCCATCCTCACCCCATCAGTAACCCTAACTCACCCAGGCCATTGCGTTCTGCATGGGACGAGCTCAAACGGCTGTCCGCTCTCCATCAGGCTGGACTGTATGTCACTCATGTGAGGGTAGTGAACACTAGCGGTGCTGCTCTGGGTCTGGACTCATTTATGCAGCTTCCAGTTCCACAGCAGCGGGAGGGTCCAGGTGGACGGGACAGGGGTGTGATCGCCACACTGGGACACGTTGGGCTTTACCGCGCACGGTCTCTGAGAGCCCAAGCGTCCCTCGGCCATCCAGGCCTTCAACCCCATTGACAGAGACCCTGAAAAGAGACAGATGATGGAAACACATGTTTCATTGTTTCATTTCATGTTTCATTAATGTTTAAAGAATTTTCTTAAAGTCTAAAACATTTTATTATTACACTACTGTCGAAAGGTTTGAGGTTGGTAAGATTTTTAAATATTTTTAAATAAGTGTTTTATGCTCAGAAAGGCTATATTTATTTATAAAAAAAAAAAAAAAAACTTGTAATATTGTGAAACAGTATTACAATTTAAATTAGATGAAGAGTTGGCTTGAGAAAGCCTAGCCTGAAATTTTGAAGCAGTTGTAAAAGTATGAAAGTTGATATTGTTGATAATGTTGTTAGCATGTTACTAGCATGCTGTTAGCATGATTAGCAAGTCAATAGCATGTTTATAGCCTGATTAGCATGTTGCTAGCATGTCTCTAACATGATTAACATTGTTACCAGCATGTTGCTAGCATGTTTCTAACATTATTAGCATATTGCTAACATGACTAACATGTTCCTAGCATGATTAGCATGTTTAAACCAGTTGATTCAGTAAAAAAAAACAGCTTAAAACCAGCTAAAACCAGCCTAGGCTGGTTGTCTAGTTATAGCTGGTTTAAGCTGAAAATAGCCGGTTTAACCTTGGCTAGTCTTTTAGCAGGTCTTCCAGTTTGGCCAGCTAAAAAGTGGCCAAAACCACAATAAACCACTTTAAAACCAGCCTGGGAAACAGCTTAGACTGGTTTTAGCTGTTTTTTTAAGTAAGGAGTTGTTAAGCTTTGCAATAGCAATAAACAGCTTGGATGCACCACAGGTCTCTTTGTATAAAAGTATTCACCCCCTCCATAAAAGGCTATGGGATTTTAGGCAGTTTTGATAGTCTGGTTTTGGAAAACGGTAAGCCGGATCACTTAGAAAAGATATAGCAACCAGTCTGAAGGTCTGACCCAAGTTTGGTGGTTGTAGCTTTCTCAAGCCAACTTAATTAGCTCTTTTCTGTTTGAATATATTTTAAAATGTAATTTAATCCTGTGATCAAAGCTGAATTTTCAGCATCATTACTCCCGTCTTCAGTGTCAGTTCACAGGAATGAAAGTGATGCTGTGTCCTTAAACATGCCGTATTTTCAGATGTTGTACTCTAAGGTTTTGTCTAACTTTAACAAGCCGTAAGTTTGCAAAAACAGTACAGAGTATACTGTACATCAGTCCTTAACAGGCTCATATTAATTTGCAGCAAATTCTATATGTGTCAACCCTGACTGAAATGTGTTAAATATTACATGGCATTAATATTTTTTTCACTGCTAGTACAGACATGGTTAATTAAAATGTTAATTAATAACATTAATAACACTGTTATAGTCATTTCAGCATTTGAGATACCATACAAAATCTAACAACCTTGACTAAATCACACCAAGAAATAGTTCAGCTACAAAATGAAGGCCATCCAAGATGTAGATGAGTTTTTTTCTTCATTAGATTTGGAGAAACGTACCATTCCATCACTTGCTCACCAATGGATCCTCTGCAGTGAATGGGTGCCGTCAAAATGAGAGTCCAAACAGCTGATAAAAACATCACAATAATCCACAATGTGACTCCAGTTCATCAATTAACATCTTGTGAAGCCAAAAGCTGCGTGTTTGTAATAAACAAATCCATCATTAAGGTGTTTTAACTTTATATGACACTATAATCATAACAATAACGCTTTCTGTTGTCCTCTCGCATCAAAATCCACCAAAATATTTGTTTAGAGTTGTTTTGTACTATATTTGCTTTTCTTAATGATGGATTTGTTTCTTACAAACAGATTTTCACTTCTCAAGATGTTAACTGATGGACTGGAGTGGTGTGGATTACTTATGGATTATTGTGATGTTTTTATCAGCTATTTGGACTCTCATTCTGACGGCACCCATTCACCGCAGAGGATCCATTGGTGAACAAATGAGCAAGCTCAGTTTCTCCAAATATGTTCTGATTGTAATCCTCTTGGATGGCCTGAGCGAAATTTTCTTTTTTTTTTGGCTTAACTAGTCATTTATTAATAGTTTTATCCAAGACCAGTTGAATTTGGCCAAGTAAGCAATCTGTTAGACTTCAGACTGACTGTGTAATACTAATGTTCGCTGTATGTTAGTGTCTAGTACCTCGTGGGATCTCCATGCACTGCACACACACACTGCAGAGCGTTCCCTTACTCCGAGGCCTCTGGCAGAGGCACCATGCTGGGACATGCAGCCTTCTCTTCCTTACTGTGTGTCGGCTCCTGAGCCGCCGAACCGTTCGTGCTCGTGTTCACAGTCAAGCTCCGACTCCGACCCGTCAGCTTCCGTAACTCACTGGCAAAAGAAACACCCTTACGCTTGTCCTCACGAGCGATCTGAAAGAGAGTTCACGAAAAAAATGCTATTAATATAAATGAAGCCAATCACTAGTTATTATAGTGTGTATATGTGACCCTGGTCCACAAAACTAGTCTTAAGTAGCACAGGTATACTTGTAGCAATAGTGAAAAATACATTGTATGGATCATCATGAGTCATTTTTCTTTTATTCCAAAAATCGTTAGGATATTAAGAAAAAGATCATGTTTCATGAAGATATTTTTAAACATTTTCTACTGTAAGTATATCAAAACTTAGTAATATGCATTGCTAAGAACTTCATTTGCATTTAAAGGTGATTTTCTCAATATTTCGATTTTTTTATGCACCCTCAGATTCCAGATTTTGATGTATAAATCTTAATTTGAAAAAAACTGACCCTTATGACTGGTTTTGTGGTCCAGTGTTACATACATGGAAGGCTGTTTCCACCACTCAAAAAAAAAGCTCAAAAAACCTGCAAATTTTTCATCTCACAATTCTGACAATTTTTTCTCAGAATTGATATAAACTTGCAATTCTTACTTGTTTTTACAGAACTGAGATATAAACACACTTGCAAGTTATAAAGTCAGAACTGCGAGATATAAACTCTCAGTTCTGACTTTTCTTCTCAGAATTGACTGACGTAAAGTGACAAATTGTGAGATAAAAACTTGCAACTGCGAGTTACGACGTCCAATTTTGAGGGGAAAAAAGGCTGATATGTTCTCAGAATTGCGACTTAATTCTGACTTAACTTCCAATTGCGTGTTATAAAGGCAGAATATAAACTCGCAATTCTAAGAAAAAAAAAAATCAGATTTGCAAGGTTATATCTCACAATTCTGACTTTATAGCTCACAAATGCTAGTATATATCAACCCAAAATCTGATGTCCTGAAGTTCTTTTTTTTTTTAATGACTTTTCTAAAACCATGTTTACAGGAAAAATTTATTATTTTTTTGTGTTATTCTCAAATCTAAAATATTTTATAATTACACATTTTTTAAAATATTATTTTATACAATCTTATAATTGATTGAATCTCTTTTTAAATTCAACAAATGAAAAAAACCTTTATTCAATATTCACCAGTGAATAGAAATCTGATGTAAATTAACTGATGAGGGAAACCTGGTGTCAGTAAGACTTTTTTTTTTAACAAAAATTCAAATAAAAAATAAGGATGCCCTAAATTAAATAAAATAGATCATGAATACATTACAATCTTACAAAAGATTTATTATTTATTTAAAATAAATGCTGCTCTCTTCATTAAAGAATCATGTCCTGCAGCTAAGAACCTAAAAAAAACACAAAAAACAACAAAAAAAAAACTTTTTATCAGCACAGTTGTTTTCAACAATAATATTTTTAAGAAATGTTTGTTGAACAGCAAATCAGAAAATTAGAATGATTTCTGAAGGATGAATTTGACACTGAAGACTGGAGTAATGATCCTAAAAAATTCAGATTTGATTACAGCAATAAATTGCATTTTAAAGTATATTCACACAGAAAACAGTTATTTTAAGCTGTAATAATATTTCATAATTACTGTTACTACAATTACTGTTTTTACTGTATTTTGATTAAATAAATGCAGCCTTGGTGAGCAGAAGAAACTTTGGGAAAAATAATCATACCTAAAAGTTTGAACAATAGTGTTACTTCCGTTTGGGGCTGAGGATGCATTTATAGAAAAGCAACAGAAATGTATCATTTTCAGATCTTCTTGTGGACAGGCCTTCAGTCTGACATGAATAGCCTGCTGGTATTTACCTGCTCTTTGAGCTTGAGTATAAACTTCCCAGCACCCTTCCAGCGGTTTTGAGCCTGGAACACACACTCATGGTCCTGCAGCACACGTTGGCACGGTTTAGCCGAGGATGATTTCTTTCCACTCGCGTCTTTAGTAACCTCCTCCATCAGGACGTAGTCACAGGGGTTAGGGTTGCTCAGGATGCTCAGAGAGTACTTGGCTTTGCTTAGAGTCTACAACAGACAACAGCAGCTTAGATATTTTGATAGCAACATGACAAGAGTTTAAATCTTTCAGTGGAGTTGCAGTGAGCTTCTGACCTGCTGGATGATGTCCTGGGCGGTGCTGTAACGCAGGGCTTTGATGACAGTGTGAGGCTGCTCAGGAGAAACATCGTGGACCTGCACGAGGAACGTGTCGTCTTCTCCGCTGCTCACCTCCTCCACTCCCTCCATCACCAGATTCTTCTCATTGATGTTCTGCTATGAGCCAGCAGGGGGAGCAAAAGATCAAGAATTAATGGTGGATGTATAAACAAAAGTAATGGGTGTGGATGTCTTATGAAGTCTGTGTGGGTCACTGTTGTTATGGGTTACATTTGTGCTGTCTAAATATATGTGACCCTGGACCACATAACCATTTTTTAAGTTTCTTAAGTAGCACAGGTATATTCGTAGCAATAGCCAACAATACATTGTATGGGTCAAAATCATCAATTTTTCTTTTATGCCTAAAATCATTAGGATATTAAGTAAAGATCATGTTCCATTAAGATATTTTATAAATGTCTAAATATATCAAAACTTAATGTTTAATTAGCAATATGCATTGCTAAGAACTTAATTTGGACAAATTTAAAGGCAATTTTCTAAATTTAAAAAAAAAAATGTTTATGTATCTCAGCCAAATATGATCCTATTCTGACATGGAAAGCTTATTTATTAAGCTTTTAGTTAAATAAATCTTAATTTCAAAAAATTGACCCTTATGACTGGTTTTGTGGTCCAGGGTCACATATTAGAAATCATTCAGGGTTATTTTGGGGTCTGTTTTAATCCTAACATCCCAAACATGGGGTGAATTTTAAACTTGATGAACGATGTTGTTTCTGTTATGTCATGCTGCTGACATAAAGCTTGGATCAAATCAAAATATGTTAAAAAATGCTTTCTTGGGAACACTGTTTTAATTGCTAACCAGTTAATTTTTAGTTCACTTTCTATCTTGTCAGTCCTTGTATCCTATTAACAGTCAAGTCGTTTATGCAAAAACAGTTTTCAACATAAAATAATAATAATTGTATCTTGTGCAGCAAATCGGCATATTAGAATGATTTCTGACTTTGCATCAAATGAATAAATTACATTTAAAAAATTTCAAATAGAAAGCTTATTTAAATTGTACAAATATTTCACAATATTACTGTTTTTACTGCATTTTTATTAAATAAATGCAGACTTGACAGACTTCTTTTTAGAAAAACCTTACCAACCCCAAACCTTTCAGTGGTAGTTTATTTTTCTTTCTGGAAAAGTACTGCATGAAAGCAAGTAAAGAGCAAATGAAAGCAAGCGCAAACCTCTTCCTTGGTTTTCAGGTATATTCTGCCCACATATCCTTCCTCTGGCTGCCAGCTGTGAATAACTCTCAGGAGGCGCTCGTCATTCGCTAGGGGGCGCTGCTGAGGTGCTTTCTTTGACTCGCTCCTCTCCTTAGAGAGAGGCATTTTCTCCTCCATCAGGAAGTAGTTGAAGGAAGTAGTCGGAAACAGCTGGCAAGAAAGAGACTATTTAAGTGCGTGTTTATGTGCTGAGGAATGACGAAAATGTGAAGCAGACCAGTAAACAGTGGAGGGAACACTGCTTGTTCCTAACGAGAAAGCATGTGACAATCAATCTCCACGAGGAGGACGGGTTGGCAAACTGGATGAACTTCCATGGTTAATCCGAAGCATAATTTCAGAGCTCATAAAAATAACTTCCCAAAAATTCCAAAAGAACTCTGAATCCCTGATGCCACCACACACAGAGTGCTTACATGACTTCATCTACAGTAGTCGCACCCTTCCTTCGGTTCATTGCACTTAACAGCGTTCTGGTGTGTGCTACTCTGTCTAAAATGGATTGGTTCTGTTGCATTGACACTTACAGAGTCCAGGAGCTGTTTGGCTGTGGTGTATTCATCAACGCACATGACGGTGAAGGGTTCAGGGCCTGGAACTCCATGAACTGTCACTTTGTGTTGCTGGGCGGCCCGTCTTTCCTCCGTGCTGAAGAGCTGAGAGGAGAAGATTATTAGAATACAATTGACATTTTTCTGCTTCAAAATTTCTTGTTTAATTCAATGTTATGATGTCACCAGCAACTCCTGAGAGAAAATTGTTTCAAAGCCATTTTTCCAGTGCACAGATGGATGCAAACATTTACTTCCCCCTGGAATTTTCACTCAATTTTTTTTTCCAGTTTAAATGGGCATGGCACTTCTGTATACAGTAGCATGTCTAATGTCTTTACAATTTCCTGTTTTTAATGAAACTAGGCTGCCATGGGATGACAGGGACAGAGAGAGAAGAATGCAGCACATTCCAGAGTTTTAAAAACATCAGAAAAATTTGCACAATGTTTTCTCAGACATGCTGTCCACTCCCCTGTGAGGCACATATAGAGGAATCATGAATGTAAACTGTTTTATTTCTGCTGTTTTAGTTCAACTAGTACTGCATGTAACACAAATATCTGCCTGAGATCCTGACAGCTGTGTGGTTTATGAGCAGGTTGTGGCTGCTGTCTCACCACAGATGCAGGCAGTGGTCCTCCGGTGGGGCTCTCCTCTGTCCTGCGGCTGAAGATGAACAGACTAGAGATCTCCAGAGACTCATTGTGCAGGTTTCTCAGCTGCAGGTGTCTGTAGCCTGGAATAATTAATGGAAACGATTAATCATCAGACAAAGTTTTACTAACCAATTAAATTAAGAAACAGAAACAATATCTCTAATTCAATAAAGTAAATTATCATTTATCAAAGAGTAATCTGAAGGCACAAGCCTTCTTTGTGTTTGTGTGCATGTGTACATTTATATACACACATAAGTTCTTATTTCTTTAATTCTTTTTTTTTTAAACTTACACTATCAGAAAAAGAAAAAAGCCAAGTATGAATCTCATCTTATCAAGTTAGTGTTTTTAAGCATTTTTAAGCATTTTAAATATTAAATATTAACTCAAGACAGTAACAATGTAAACATTTTTTGAACTTATGTTCAGCTATTCTTTTTAATTTTTCACTTTTAACTATTTTTGAATTTTTGGATCATCAGTCATCAAGTTTCGGTAAATACTGATACAGACACAGAGGTTTACTTAAAATTTCACCAAGCTGATTACTCACTAAAAACTCCCACAGATCATGTTTTCGTGACATTTGTAAGAAAGTGGTTATATCTAATATTTTTAAATTAGTCTTCCCATTAACACCATATTGTTCATTTAGACTGATTTGCGAACACAGAACGTGCACGAACACAAGAGACGGGATTTATCGCATGAACCAATCACAGTTGAACACAACCAGTCATATCCAATCATATCGCATCAGAGGCATTGCCTCCTCTCATGTGACTTTCCCCTATTCATTCCCAATTACCCCCTACCTAACTCATGGCATGCTCAGTGATGCTTCAGAAGGAAACCTAAAGCATTAAGAGAACCTTTGGAATTTGAAGATCAGGGTAAATTTAACTTATTTTATCTTCTGGGAAACATGCAAGTATCTTCTGTAGCTTCTGAAGGGCAGTACTAAATGAAAAAAATATGATATTTAGGCAAAATAAGAAAAATGTACACATCTTCAATCTGTTCAAAAGCTTTTACCCCCCGGCTCTTAATGCATTGTGTTTCCTTTTGGAGCATCAGTGAACGTTTGAACCTTCTGTAATAGTTGCATATAAGTCCCTCGGTTGTCCTCAGTGTGAAAAGATGGATCCAAAAATATTACAGTCATTGCTGGAAAGGGTTCAATACACAAAAGTGTTGAAAAACCAAAGAATTTGTGTGACCTGAAAGACTTTTCTGAAGAAAAGCAGGCAGTTTAACTGTTCAGGACAAACAAGGGACTCATGAACAACTATCATTAAAAAAAAAAAAATAAAACAGCTGTGCATCATTCAGGTAACAAGAGTATTAACAATCAAGTGTATGTAAACTTTTGAACTTTAGATTATGAATTGAGTTATTTTATAAATTCAACTATTTTCTCTTGTGTAAATGTTATTATAGGAAATATCCTATTCAGGTCAGTGCTAAATAAAAAAAATAACATGCACTTTGTATGATCCCTCTTATTTTGGTAAAATAATTAACATTTTGCAGATTCTGAAAAGGTGTATGTAAACTTTATTTATATATATAGTATCTCACAAAAGTGAATACACCCCTCACATTTCAGCAATCATTTTAGTATATCTTCTCAAGGGACAATACTGTAGAAATGAAACATTTATATTTTAGAGTAGTCAATATGCAGCTTGTATAGCAGTGTATATTTACTGTCCCCTGAAAATAACTCAACATACAGCCATTATTGTCAAAACAGCTGGCAACAGAAGCGAGTACACCCTAAGTGAACTTGTCAAAACTGTGTCCAAAGTGTCAATGGTTTGTGTCAATCCATTGTTATCTAGCACTGCCTTAATCATTCTGCACATGGAATTCACCAGAGCTGCACAGGTTATTGCTGGGATCCTTTTCAAATCCTCTATAATGACATCATGGAGCTGCTGGATGTTAGACACATGGTGCTTCTCCACCTTCCACCTGAGGATGCCCCATAGGTGCTCAATAGGGTTCAGGTCAGATCACCTTCACCTGCACCTTCCTCAGCAAGGCAACTGTCATCTTGGTGGTGTTTGGGGTCATTATCATGTTGGTTACATCCCCCAGTTTTTGAAGGGAAGGCATCATGTTCTGCTTCAGAAATGTACAGTACATAATGGAATCCATATGTCCCTCAATGAACTGCAGCTTCCCAGTACCAGCAACACTTATGCAGCCCCAGACCATGATGCTACCACCACCATGCTTGACTGTAGGAGAGACACAGTTTTCATAGTACTCCTCACCAGGGCATCACCACACATGCTGGACACCATCTGAGCCAAACAAGTTTATCTTAGTCTCATCAGACCATTGGACATGGTTCCAGTAATTTATGCTCTTGGACAGGTTGTCTTCAGCAAACTGTTTGCGGGCTTTCTTGTTAGCCAGCTTCAGAAGAGGCTTCCTTCTCAGATGACACCAATGCAAACTGTTGCAGTGTGCAGCGTATGGTCTGAGCACTGACAAGCTGACCTTTTACTTCTGCAACCTCTAAAGCAATGCTGGCAGCACTCATGCATCTGTTTTTTGAAGCCAGGTTCTGCACCTGACGTGCAGAACGAGCACTCAACTTCGTTGATCGACCCTTGCGAGGCCTATTCCGAATGGAACCCGTCTTGGAAAACCTCTGTATGACCCCGGCCACAGTACTGTAACTCAGTTTCAGTTTGTTACTGAACCTCTTATAGCCTAGGCCATCTTTGTGGAGAGCAACAATTCTTGTGATGGTGAGGGGTGTCACTTTTGTGAGATACTGTATGTGTATATACTGCTTTTACTGCATCCAATCGAATAAATGCAGCCTTCATGAGCATAAGAGGCTTCATTCAAAAATCTTAGCGACCCCAAACTTTTGAACGGGTGCAGTATATAAAATGTACATTCTAAAGATCATCTTTAAAGCAGGCTGCAGTTATCGATCAATGAACGATGCTCCTATAAGAAGCTCTTTACCTGGTTTGAGGGTCTTGAGAGGCAGTATCCGCTGAGCGGTGACCTGCGAGCTGTTGTTCTCCACCACAGCAATGCGCAGAAAAACCATATCCTCAAAATGCACGTTGAACTGGAAGTGCTCGTTCCACATAGGATTGAGTGTGTTGCGGTGTATGGGCTTGGTGCGGAAATGGCAGCTGTCTGCCGGCATGCCCAACAATTCCACTTCCACACAGGGACTGCCATTCGAGTTCCCCGGACACACATTCTGTCCCGATACAATCTGCGTGCGCATGAATTGATAAACATCTGTTAGATTCTGTAAGAGTAGACTGAATGCTAAAGAAATGTGGGTAATATGGGATACTCACAGTGAGAGTGTATAGCGTGGGGGTCATGTTCTCCAGGTCACGGTCCAGAGGGTAAAACTGGTGATAGAGAGGGCAACTTCGCTCCCACAGGACCGGAGGCTTAAGCACATAACCACAGTGACCATTAGCCTCAAACAGAGCTGCGTTCAGCTGCATGGGCAGGTCTAGAAGAGAAAATACCAGCCACATACAATTATTTTTTCAAAAAAATTGATTGAGCTCTTAAAATAAGCCTGTTACAATAAACCCTTAAAATTTATTTTGGATGTTTTCTTTCCACTAGTTTGTCAGCTTCAGGAAAACACACTATAAAATGGTCTGACTGATCAGCATGTCAATATATCACTCCATCACTATCATTTACACTGATTCCCATCCTAATGAATCTCAGGTGAGCAGGAGATCACACTCTTTACCGTCGGTCTGATAGTTAAGGGCAACCAGCTGGATTCCGTGCAGCCAGAAGATGAGAGGATTGGGGTTGGCGGAGTCAATGCGCGTGGCCGCTGGGTAGGTGCGGAGCAGCTGGCAGCTAGTGTGCTGGATGAGTTTCTGGGAGTAGCGGCGACACAGACGCTTCGCAGCGTTCTCATTGACAGAGGAGATGTGGTAACATTTGGGTGTGCGGATGATGGAGCTGAGAGAGGTGCTCGGGCTCAGCGTTAGTGATGTTTGTTCCTCCCAGTTCAAACGAATGCCCTCCAGACTGGCTGTAGAAGAACCAAAAACACTGATTTGATATTAAGTTGCTATTGCAACTGGAAGGACCAAACAATTTCTTTCATAGAAACTGTTTAAATGTAAAATTAAGCACTATGAGATAAAGAAATACAGTGCCTTGCAAAATAGTATTGCAATTCTTTAGATTATGAATTAAGTATTCATAATCTAAACTCCATACACCATAATGACAAACCAAAAACACAATTGTCACAACTTCATAAATGTATTAAAAATAAAACACTGAAATAAGTGCATTGCATAAGTATTCATACCCTTAACTCAGTACTTAGTTGAAGCAACTTTACAGCCTCAAGTCTTTATGGGTATGATGCTACAAGATTTTCACATTAACATTTGGCAATTATCTGCCATTCTTTGCCTCACCTCTTCACCTCTCAAGCTCTGTCAGCTTGGCTGGGCTACTTACAGACATTCACAGAGTTGTCTATAAGCCACTTTTGCTGTGTGCTTAGATTCACTGTCCTGTTGGAAGGTGAACCTTCTGCCCAGTATGAGGTTCTGAATGATTTGGACTGGGTTTTCATTAAGGCTATCTCAATATTTTGGTGCACTGAGCTTTGAGCAACATAAAACGGGGTATGAATACTTTCGCAAGGCACTGTATCTTGTGTGGGGCTGAATCACATCTGCAATTTGGCAGTAATAATTATGTTTATTAGCAATATTGTATAGCCATACTGATGCAAAATCACAACTTTGGCAGCCCTACAAACAAGCACACCAAAGCTGGATTTTTTTTAACAAACACATTTTAAAACGCAATCACATTTTATCAGAAAAATCTAAATCTGATGTTTTTCCCCCCAAATTGCACAGTTCTGTATTTTCATTATATTTTTTGGACATTGTTATGGATATATTTATATATTGTTATATATTATTCCCCTTGAAGTACAAGACATTCATAACCTATATGTGCAATTAAGGGCTGCTTCAACACTAACCATATAAGGCATTAGAAAGTTTTATTTCTTTATTTCCACAGCGGATTGCAGGTAAATATCCACCTTATCCATTTCTTCTCATTTTACTTTTTTTTCAGCATGTGAGTGAATGTCTGTATGAATCAAACGTTAACAATTCTGACCTTTTTGCAAACCCGCCTGACTGATTCGATCAAAAAAGTGATGCATTCGTTAATCTGGCTCGTCGCCAGTTCTGATTCTAAACAGCTAATGAAAAACACATAAGTGATGATTGCTGAAATATTATCAGGGAAAATGGTTTTCAGGTTGGTACACGGTATTCTCCACTGTCAGGTAAGGATTTATCTGTAATATTTTCCTACAAAGCGGTATTTTGTGCTACATAAGGCACAATCATAAACATGACCTATAGGGTCATAATTTCCAATCACTGCAAATGCAAGGAAAAAGAAGAACCACGATACAAATAAATCCTGACAGGATTTTCAATTTCGGGCAAACTGTGCCTTTAATAAAAATAAACTGATAAAAAATAGATGCACTTCTGTTAGGATGGCAGGAAGTTATCAATTTAAGATTTAATTCAAAGAACCGCTTGCCCTCCAAAAGTGCTTCTACTCGAAAAGCACATGCTTGTTTTCTCATAAAGTCAGTCACTGGAAATATTCTGCAAAAAGGCGTTTTTATGTGCTTTCGAGGGACTTCTGTATAATGGAAAACTTGAGAGCCCTTTCCCATGGGTGCTCTAAGTGGGTGTTCTATTTCCTGCGTGCCCTATGCAGTTTCGTGTAATCCTGCATGCCCTGTGCAGTTTTGTGTAAATGCGAGGCAGCCGTACCTTTCCCTGGAGCTCGGACCAACGTCACAGGCTCCCCGGGGCTTCCGCGAGCAGGAGCGCTGCCAAAGATGGATTTCCGGCTTTTTCTGTCTTTTCCCCTTCCAGAGCCTGATGGGGAGAGGGTGGAGAGGCCTAGTTCCCACGCACACAAACACAAACAAACACATATGTAAGGTCACGGCTGCAGAGTATACACTCCTCCAGAACTCAAGAGTCTGATACTGTTTGTTTGTTCAAGACTCGCCTCTGGGACTATTACAGCTTCCAGTAGAGCCGAACACCTGAATCTAATTTACCCACCCGTTTTCACCAATTCAGCAAATTCTACAGCAGTTTACATTAGCCATGTAACACAAATATGCAAGAGATAAAGTGTTGCTTATTATAAATTTAAACTGTAGTTGAAATTTGTTGCTACTTGAATAAAACTTGAGAGGCTACATTTGTAAAGTAAAGCAGCTTTCCCAACACCATCTTGTTGTACCTTAGGAGGTACAGTAGCATCTACTTTCGCTAGTCAACACACTGGTTCTTTGTCAGTCAGTCGTGGACTGCATGCACAAATCTCATTATAAGCAAACCACACAAAAATCCTATGTAGTGATGCACCAAAATTTAATTTTTAAATTGAACATGATGCAATTTTTATATAAACTTGCTAATAAATATAATTAAATAATTATAAATGATATAATTAAATTATATAATTATAATTCTTCTGCAATTCATTGCTGAAATATAAACGTTTAAACATTGTCTGTAATAAAAGCTTGCTATGGACATTAAATGACTTTCCATTTTATGTTACACTGTTTACGAGCTCTTTTATTTGCGTCTTCACGTTTTAATGAGACATGCAATGTGTGTCGTTTTTTCAGCATACTGTACCTTCTGATGTTCATCTGTGTTTATTTTCTGCTATAACTAAGAGTAGGTTATTGTGATTATTGGATAGGAATAATACATATCGTTGCCTTAGAATTATAAGGTTCTATCTGACATTTGTGTCAAAATTGAGTTATTGACATTCTTATTCGGTGACAACTTATTCACATTATGTGATGTTTCTTTTGTAAACTGTGTACATTTTAGGCTTTTTTTAGAAAACAAATATGGTTCTATCTACAGTCTATGGAATGCAAAAACTTGAAGCTCAATATCTCAAAAGTGCTCAGAATGCAGACAGAACCTTATAATTCTAAGGCGACGATATAATATACGAAATATTTTTTTGATCATGCATCAACTGCAAACAGCAAATCGTGTGCATTAAATAGACATAGTCAAAATGCACCATGATTTTGGCTTAAACTGAAACTATTTCATGCAAAACCAGAAATTCATTTTCTGCCAAATATTTCAGTGTGTCCCAGAGGCCGTGACTTTTCTCACTGTGGTCATGTAATAATGAAACTAGATGTAAACCTGGGAATTTGATAGCTTGACAGTAGATGACCAGATCAGAGAGCTCTTGAGCAATCTGTCTGCTCTCCTTCTCATTCTGGGACACGTAGAACTCCTCTCCTAGCTCCATGTCAAACATCTGCAAGGGTGCAGAAGTACAACCATCACAGATCACATATGTATTCAGGTAGAAAGTAACTCAAATGTTTATTACTGCAGTTCTGTACAGACCTTTCCTTTGCTTCCCGCTTTCTTAAACCGCTTGGGCATCTCATCGTTTGACTCATATTGAAGTTTCTCAGTGGATGACTTGCCTTCGGGTTTGTCTTCCAGAATATTGTCTGCAGAAAAGAAAAAGATGAAGAAACGTCTATACAAAAACCCAAAGATAATTTCCTTCAACCTAAAAGCATTATGTGATTTAAAAAATGAAAGAAATTGTAACAATTCCTTGGCAAAAAACGTTGCAAAGCACATAAAGGAATGAAGCAGTATTATCTGAGAGCAAAAGCCAAGAAAGACTGTGACATCAATAGTGTAGTCAGACACTATGTATATACTAACTAAAGGGATAGTTCACCCAAAACATCTATCATCATTTATTCGCCCTCGTGTCATTTCAAACCTGTATGACCATCTTTCTTTATTGGAACACAAGAAAAGATATTTTAAAGAATGTTGTTAACCAAACAGTTTTGGTGACCATTGATTATGTATTATTATATGGACGAAAAAACAGACATTAATCAAAATAAGTTCAACAGAATAAAAGTTAATCACACAATTTTGTAACTACATGCAGTAAATGTAAATGATGACAGAGTTTGAATTTTGGGGTGAACCATCCCTTTAAAATCTGGAAGTAAATGGAAATTTCAGAAGTTTTTCTTCTCTGTTCTGACGTACATCAATATCCATACTTGATTTTGTCCATCGGGAATTGATTGATGTGAATGACAGGTTAGGGATTATTGTTCCATCTTCATATTGGATGAAAATGGATGTCATTTTGAGGGGTGGAGCATTTTAATGTTTTTGATTAAACATTAAATGGGCACATTATTTAAAAAAAAATAATGTGCATGGATAATAACCCATAAGTGTCAATTATGATTTAATGGTAACTTGATGTAAAATGCCCAGTTACACTACCAGTCAGAGGTTTTTGAACAGTAAGATCTGTAATGTTTTTTAATGTCTCTTCTGCTCACCAAGTCTGCATTTATTTGATCTAAAGTACAGCAAAAACAGTACATTTTGAAATATTTGACTTAAAATAAAAATGTTCTATTTGAATATATTTTAGAATGTTATATAATCCTGTGATCAAAGCTAAATTATTAGTATCATTACTCCAGACTTTAGTGTCACATGATCCTTCAGAAATCATTCTAATATGCTGATTTGCTGTTCCAGAAACATTTTTTATTATTATTATCAATATTTAAAACAGTTCAGTAAATTTTTTCAGGACTCTTTTTCAGGATGAGCCAAAGATCAGAATTTATCTGAAATATAAAGCTTTTGTAACATTACACACTATACTATTCAAAAGCTTGGAGTCAGTATTTTTTTATTAATAAAGTATTAATTATAGAGTTAGTACATTTATTTAGCAAGGATACTTTAAAATTATCAAAAGACATTTATGTTACAAATGATTTCTATTTCAGACAGTTGTTATTCTGAATTTTCTATTCATCAAAGAAACCTGAAAAAAAATTCTACTCAGCTGTTTTCAACATAATAATAACAATAATAATAAATGTTTTTCTGATCAGAAAATCAGAATATTAGAATGATTTCTTAAGGATCATGTCACTGGAGTAATGATGCCAAAAAATCAGCTTTGAAATCACAGGAATAAATTACATTTTAAAATATATTCAAATAGAAAACAGCTATTTTAAATGGTACAAATATTTAAAAATTTGACTCTACTTTGGATCAAATACATGCAGGCTTGGTGAGCAAAAAAAAAAAAAACATACTGTACAAAAACTTTTGACTGGTAGTGTAGTTTTGTCATTCATGAACAATGTTCTGACATCCTCAAAAAAGTAACCACATCTAATGGGCCTTTATTTGATTGAGATCACAGAAGCAGCCATTCTGTAGGTGTGCAACCCACAGGCGCTGTCAGGAAGTCACAAACGCTATTAAACGGCCATCCGCTGATGTCACACAAAGCAATCAAAGATTTGCCTTTTACCTTATTTTGAAACAAATCTTGTACGATTTTTGAAATTTGTCTAAAATCATGGCAAATGCATACCCGTCTTCAGAAAGCAGGTTGATTGAATGCCCGGCATTCCCCTGACTACACAAACTCATAGCGGAGTCTCCTGGGAAAGCCGTATGGGAAAGAACAAAGTCTCTTTTAACAGAGAGCAGAGCAGGGCCTGAGAAACCAGATGGCTTTGTTTTTCCCCCACCGATGAGCCAGTGCCGCAAGCAAGGTCGAGCCATTTTCAAAACACCAAGGACGTGGAAGCGAACGTTAAAGCAAGTTTGGGTGGTTTTGTTTATACACCGTACCACCCGTCTTTGTACTCAAAAAACACTGATTTTTTTCATGGCAGAGCAGACAGCACATACCTAATGGATCTCAGACATAAGCACCATTATTCTGCTTTGATTTCCTTTGAGTCCAAGCAATCACATCAGAGTCAGCACACCAGCAACATACAGCAGTAAAAGCGACACACATTACAGCACACATTTACATGGGCAGTTGACATGACACATGTACCCTGTCCTTAATAAGAAACACCAATAATTTATCACTTAAATGTTCAGAATTTGGCTGGACAAGCAAGTAAAATGTAGAAATTTGGAACAATGCTTTAGTATGTATGCATTATCTAATTGGAGTCTCCCAATTTTCAATAATTTCTTTACAAATTTGAAAATACTACAAATGCTTAGTTTTTATACCATGTCTATTTGTCAGCTACCCACACACACTCACACACAATACATTTACCTTCCTGGCCATAAGAGGCTGTGGAAGCATTGAGGACATCAGCTAAGAAAAAAACAGGGAAGAAAATGAAAGAAAGGAGGGGGGAGTGGAAAAAGGTCAGCATGCTACAGAGTGAAGGTGCCATCGTGAGAACAGTAAAAGATCGTGAGAGGGTTAGTGAACAGTACAGAAAATTCCACTCAATGTTCCAATATTCACTTTCGATTTGAGTTGAAATAAAGGACATGTTGGCTTGAGCAATGCAAAGCATGCTTACCATCAGACAGTGACTCATAATCATAGTCATACTCGTCTTCCTCCTCTTCTTCTTCCTCATTGTTTCCCAGGGATGTTCCGCTGACTGTGCCGTTGTTGGCCTGGGCCTGCATGTGAGCCAGCTGATGTGCCTTTTGAAATAGGAAAAGTTAACAAAAAAACTTATATATTCTTTCTTGATTTGTTACATGGAAGCTGCATGGACTCAGTAAAACTTGTTGATACTAAAAATGCTCAACAGTTAGTCAAGACCACATTAAAGCTGTGCAGATTTCCACAGAATTGGAATTTCTGCCGTTCACACCATTCCACACATTCCCAACCCTTCGCATGTTTGTTTATTAAATATTTTGGCTAATTTGATTGTGCTTTCCAATTCAAGCTCAGCTTAAGACATTTTAAAATGTTTAAACACATTCTGCAGATTATCCTCAAAAATCAGTGCAGATCAGTCAAGTCAAATATTTGCACAGCGCTTTTCACAATATACAAAACAGTTTTACAAGAGCTCATACTGTCATCTATAAAATCTTAACGCTTTAACAGGGCAGTTTTAGGGCTGGTCAATACGGCAATGAATACATATAACAATAGTACAAATCTTTAAATTTAGAACTAGCTATATTGTTTATTTTGTGTAGAAGACATATCAAGCACAGGCCTTTTCTTACATGTACAAACATACATAAAATACAACAAAATTACCCCAGATTACATCAAGACCTAGTTAAAGGATTAGTTTCCTTCCAGAATAAACATTTCCTGATAATTCACTCACTCCCATGTCATATTCATGTCTTTTTTTCTTCAGTCGAAAAGAAATTAAGGTTTTTGAGGAAAACATTCCAGGTGCATATAGTGGACTATAAAGGTCCAAAATGCAATTTCAATGCAGGCTCTACATGATCCCAGCTGAGGAATAAGGGTCTTATCTAGCAAAACGACTGGTCATTTTCTAAAAAAAATACAAATGTATATACTTTTTAACCACAAATGCTCATATTGCACTAGCTCTGTGATGCGCGTCTACGACTTCACGATTATATAATCAGGTACACTGCCCTCCAAAAGTTTGAAAACACCCCTGGAAAAGTGTGGTTTTGGACAATATCAGCATTTTTGGTGCAAACACATTAAAGTAACTTGACATTATCATTGAAGACCAGCAATAATATTTTTCATTTTGATTACATAATAATGGCAATATATACATGTCAAAGTCAGAAATACCCTTTGCCAGCTGTGATGCCTGGTTACTGGGTTAAACTTGGCCCAGGTTTTTAAAAGATTTTTGGGTCAGCACACCTTAATAGCTTCAACAACTGATAGTTTAGAATACAATGAATTTAAGCTGTAATTACGCAGAGCTGTAATAGCTGCTAATGGTGGATATTTTGATGAATGAAAAATTTACGTTTTTTCTATGTATAAACTGTTTATGTAATAAAATATGTTCTCGTAGTTTGTGTTGTCCCTTATCAGTGCAAAATTATCACAAATTAAAAAGGATTCATGCCAATATTGTCCAAAACCCCACTTTTCTAGGGCATTTCCAAACTTTTGGAGGGCAGTGTACATAATCAAAGGTCACACAAGCTTAGTTCTTCATCTGAGTACTTTAGTTCAAAAGGGTAGGGCGAAAAACTCCAAAATCCAAACTCCTCCAACTTCATATCATCCGACAACATTGTTTTACCTGTTTTGTGAAGGCCGTTTGACTTTCTTTGCATGTTTGCTTTGTAAACACTGGGTCGATAATTCCACCTACGCCACGTGTGACCTTTCCAACATGCATTTGTAGTTAAAAAGAATATCAGTTTAATTTTTTAGAAAATGACAGTTTCACTAGACCATTATTCCTTGGTTGGGATCGTGTAGAGCCCTTTGAAGCCTAACTGAAACAGCAGTTTGGACCTTCAACCCATTTATCCCCATCGAAGTCCACTATATGGAGAAAAACCCTGGAATGTTTTCCTCAAAAAACGTAATTTCTTTTCGACTGAAGAAAGAAAGACATGAACATCTTGGATGACACGAGGGTAATAAATTGTCAGAATTTTTTTATTCTGGAAGTGAACTAATCTATTAAGACAATTCGCCTTGTTGTGTGGCTGCTATGATTCATTTAGGTGAGATTTTGTAGAAAATAACTAAATTGTGCATAAACCAAATAGCCTTGAAATCCGTTCTGTATTGTCACCATACATCTAGGTATATGTTCCTCTCATCTACCTTTTGTTTGAGAATGTCCACTGGAGCCTGGTGAGCTTTTAATTTCTTATTTTTCAATAGGATCTTCCCTTTAAGCTGCAGGGGAGATGGAAGTAAAGGCTCATCCGCAAAATCACTCTCAAACAGGAACTTGGTCACCAGCTTCTCACCAAACACCGTCTGAAGAGCAAAATATATGAACAATGCTCACTTCACAAAAGAAATGGCCAAACAAGCAGGTTGAGAACATTGGTAACACTTTAATCTAGGGACCAGTTCTTACTATTAACTAGTTGCTTGCATGTATGCTACTAGCATATTGGCTGTTTAGAAACAGAATCAGAAAGAGCTTTATTGCCAGATATGTTTACACATACAAGGAATTTGTTTTGGTGACAGAAGCTTCCACAGCACAAACAGAATGACAGTGACAAGACACAGATAATAAAAAGAATAAAAATACTATAAGTAAATAGGAAATATGTGACCCTGGAACACAAAACCAGTCATAAGGGTCAATTTTTTTAAATTGAGATTTATACATCATCTGAAATCTGAATGAATAACTTTCCATTGATGTATGGTTTGTTAGAAGACAGACAATATTTGGCTGAGATACAACTATTTTAAAATCTGGAATCTGAGGGTGCAATAAAAATATTGAGAAAATCACCTGTAAAGTTGTCCAAATGAAGTTCTTAGCAATGCATATTATTAATCAAAACTACGATAATTTTGACCCATACAATGTATTTTTGGCTATTGCTACAAATATACCCATGCTACTTATGACTGGTTTTGTGGTCAAGGGTCACATATTACAAAATTTAAAATATACAATATTTGAAGTTTATTTGTACTTATAGAGCACATATTAACGCCTCATTCTGCAAGACCTTAATTTAAAACCATTAGTCAAACTTAACAAATACTTTATTAACTATTACTAAGCAGCAAATTAGGAAGTCATAGTTAATAGTGAGAAATTGGTCCCAAAATTAAAGTTTGACCAGAACATTAAGTGGACTCTGATTTAGCGCAAAAATTCAAACAGGTACCTTAAAAATCTCAGCCATTTTGCGCTGCTGTGGTAAAGAGCAGTGGTTTTCGATGGACAGAATCACAGGCATCTCTGAGTTCACAAACGCTGAACGATTAATGGCTTCGACAACATCCTACAGACCACAAAAGCATTTCCGTCAGTGATAAACATACATAAAATCAAGTCTCTTTAAGTACTGATTTCTAAACAGACCTTAAAGGGAATCTTAGTAGTAAGTGTGTGTCCATGGTAAATAACAGGCATGCCATCATCCCCATCCCAGCAGTCCAACTCAACGCTACGACAGCCCTGCAGCAACACCTACGATAGAACCAAAAAAAAAAAAACAAACACTAACTCAATGAACGCCTGCAGGCATCATTCAGCTACATTAACTTTCAGGTGACTTCTACAGGACGGCATGTGAAGCAGTGATCGTCAAGCATATTTATGGAGTGCATTGTGAAACGTTTTTTAGCTCTGGATCAGGTTCAGGATAAACAGAGAAGCTCTGCTGAAGATGTACCTGGCTGTAGAGCTCCACTGAAGACTCTCCCTTCAGCTGATGGCCCGTGAGGTATGTGTTATGAGAGGACTCAATGTAATAGTACGAGAGCGGATACTGGAGCTCATCCAGATTGACTTGAGACTCCTCGTTTTTAGAGGCAAAGTTATCCTTGTCCATTAGAAACCTTTGAGAGGCAGATTAACTTTTGGTCATGTAGCAGAGATTATATGAATGCAGCAGAATATCCAAAGTATTCTGTTTCTGAAACGGCTGGTCTACATTATTTTGTCAAAAATGTTTAATAAATCCAAACCTGGCAAATCCTTCAAAGGACATCCACCCCATCTGACGCATATTTGAAGAAGGCTCGAATTTCTAAAGAAACAAAAAAACAAATTAAACATTATCACATTGGCATGCATATCATTAGTCTCAAAGTGATTTATGAGCTGGTGAGACGTTAATATCGAACTGTCAGTCAGTGACTTCTATTCTTAATAAAGGAAGAATCAATTGTGCTTGTTGTTAAGGGTAAACGATGACCCACCATTGAGAACTTTAAACCCGTGCCAGACACTTGACAGCACTTTGACAGAAATTTGAAGCAATTTTCTTTTCTGACAATAAAACTTTGCATAAGTAACACAAGGAGGAATGAACATGTTGGCTTGAACATGTCTTTTCAAAGTTTTAAAACAACTTGAACAACAAGTTTGAAGGGTAGACAAGACATATAGACTGACGTGCCAAGTTTGGAGAACATAGTTTGAAAGGTCAGAAAAATAATTTTATATGATTTTCCTGCCTTCTTCTGTAATATTTATTTAAAATAAAAAAAATGTCTGTCCTTAAATGACATCCAGGAAGTTAGAAATAAATAGGAACATAGAATCTATGTTGCAAACTGTTCATTCAGTTGAGGCCAAAAGTTTACATACACCTTGCAGAATCTGCAAAATGTTAATTATTTGACCAAAATAAGAGGGATCATACAAAATGCATGTTATTTTTTATTTAGTACTGACCTCAATAAGATATTTCACATTAAAGACATTTACATATAGTCCACAAGAGAAAATAACTATATGTAAATAACTTATAAATATTACCCCGTTCAAAAGTTTACATATGCTTGATTTTTAATACTGTGTTGTTACCTGAATAATCCACAGCTGTGTTTTTTTGTTTAGTGATAGTTGGTAATGTGTCCCTTGTTTGTCTTGAACAGTTAAACTGCCTGCTGTTCTTCAGAAAAATCCCTCAGGTCCCACAGATGCTTTGGTTTTTCAGCATTTGTGTGTATTTGAACCCTATCCAACAATGACTGTATGATTTTGAGATCCATCTTTTCACACAGAAGGAAACACAATGCATTAAGATCCGGGGGGTGAAAACTTTTTGAATTTGAAGATCAGGGTAATTTAACTTATTTTATCTTCTGGGAAACATGCAAGCATTTTGTAGCTTCTGAAGGGCAGTACTAAATGAAAAAAAAATATGATATTGAGGCAAAATAGGAAAAACGTACACATCTTCATTCTGTTCAAAAATTTGCATCCCTGGCTCTTAATGCATCGTTTTTCCTTCTGGAGCATCAGTGAGTGTTTGAACCTTCTGTAATAGTTGAGTCCCTCAGTAGTCCTCAGTGTGAAAAGATGGATCTCAAAATCGTGCAGGCATTGTTGGAAAGGGTTCAAATACACAAAAATGCTGAAAAACCAAAGAATTTGTGGGACCTGAAGGATTTTTCTCAAGAACAGCAGGCAGTTTAACTGTTCAGGACAAACAAGAGACTCATGAGCAACTATCAATAAACAAAAAAAAAAAAAACACAGCTGTGGATCATTCAGGTAATAACACAGTATTAAGAATCAAGTGTATGTAAACTTTTGAATGGGGTCATTTTTACAAATTCAACTATTATTTTCTCTTGTGGACTATATGTAAACGTCTTTTTATGTGAAATATCTTATTCAGGTCAGTACTAAATAAAAAAAACAACATGCATTTTGTATGATGCCTCTCATTTTGATAAAATATTGGTAAACTTTTGACCTCAACTGTAAGTCTCCTCAGTAAATTCTATAAAATGTTTTGGCTGAGGTCGGCTTTCAGAAAGTTCCTCCACTCACCTGTATGATGCTGAGGATCTCATCATAACTCAGATGCTCTCCCTGACAGTTGACCAAGAAGTCATTAAGCTGAGAGATGGCCAGTCCCAGCACACCCAGCGATGAATTCTCCACTCCAGTGCCATTGGTCACGATGCTAGCAGCTGCGATGGCGTCAGAAATCTGCTTTTGGTTGTCAGACATTTGCTGACGTGTACGGATAAAAAGGCCCAGGTCAGAGCCGTTGCGAGTCAGGAGATCTGTAAAGAGATCAGCTTTGTAAAACCATCCTACTTATTATAAGTTGAAAATGACTCTGTTATTCGCACATGCCCACCAAGATCTGGTTGCAGTCCTGTAAGCTTGTCGTCAATTCTCAGTGTAGTGTAGAGTGGGACAGAGTCAGGACCCGAGCGACTACAAGGCACGGCATAAGTGTCGAACAGTTCCTTCATATCCTTACGGCTGCGAATGCTGGACACACAGCAGACAAAGAGGAAGGTTTTAACAATCATCCAAATTCAAAACACAAGCATAGTATTTTCTTGGAGGGAAAGGTATGTTCTACCTAAAAGACTTGAAGAGCTCCACAAATTCAACAAAGCTCATGATGCTGTCGGAGATCATGAGGTCCTGGAAGCCCCTGAAACAGCCTTTCCCTCGGCCATGCCAGCTTCGACTGCTCCAGGCCCTAAAAACACCAATGCATTCAGCTCTGATGCAAAACTGCTTTTGCTACTAGTTTTAAAAGAACAGAAATTATTCTACACCATGCAAGAAATCAATGAGATTTGTTCATGCACATCACAAAAACACGTTTGATTTTAACCGTTAACCATATTTGTGCACTGAATAAACGCCTTTTCAGAAGACTTGGATTAATACAGATTAATATGGATTACTTCTACAATGTCTACTACAATTTACGTACTTTTTGAAGCATGAAAATGTTGACTGCATAGACTTTAAATGGAAAAAAAAGATGAGATAATATTTAAAAAAAAAAAAAGTTTAATTGTGACAAAAAATCTTCTTAAATCCTATCCTTCATGTATCTACCATCTTTCATGGAATAAAATAATTACAAATCCAAATTTTACTCATTTATTATCCTATTTAACTTAAATGTGTCAGATTATGGAAGTAAAATACATTGTGAAGAAGGTTTAATGTTGACTAATTTGCATATTTCATGTTGCACCCTTCTCGTATACAAACACCATAAAATATCTTTCAAAGAACAGGATCGAAAACATACTTAACCCATCAAACACATTGAATAGAAGCCTGTGTGCTTTCTGGGAATGCACTGAAATTGTATTTCTAAAGAGGGAGTGGCCTTACCCTGGTTGACTTTTGGAGTTGCCGGGGAGAATTGGAGAGGAATGGGGGCGTGTTGGGGTGGGGGTGTTTGTGTTAAAGGAGCCAGAGGAAGATGAAGAGGAGGATAAGGAGGATCCAGGAGACTGGCCTTTGCTGTTGGATAATGAATGGGGTCCAGGGTGGCCAAAGGTACTGCAGTCATCTGAAAACATTCAAGCATGTCACAATGACCCTGATTCTCTTAAGACATTTGCTTTACAAAACTAGTATCTCCAGTGTATAAATGGAAAAGTATTGGTAAAACAGCTAGAACACCATTCTTCAACAGTTATGTCTAACCAAAGTCAGATTAGCTGTCAACACAACGCTCAGTAACTCTCACCAGCGTCTTCCTGCTCAACACTTTCCAAAGGGTCTGACTCTCTCCTCCCTAAAGTCTCCTTACAGCTCTTGGTCTTGCGTGAGATCATCTCATCATCGGTTCCATCGCCACTGTCCCCCTGTGAACAGAATAGTGCATTAGTCAAATCATTTAGCCAAGCCAGGACAGTCTGTTTTGGCTCACAGCCTTTCACTTCTTACCCTGACTAAGGCTTTCTTCTTCTTCTTGACGTTGGAGTTAATGCCCAGCGGGCTGTTTTTCTGGGCTGAGTTCTTCTCTGCACTCTTGCTGGCGGATCCAGGGCCGCTAGCGCCTATATTCCAGCGCCTCCCGCCGAACAGCTCGATAGCATGGGCCAGTGTGGGCCCCTCAAATCTACTGTCCTCCTAGAACAGGAAGTTTTACAGCAATAAAAAATCCACTGATAATAAAAATGGACAATAACAATGAATGGAATTTAGCTTTCAAAATAAGTAAGCTGTGCCTTAGCTGACCTAAAGTAAGCAGAGTTATGCTAAAGGAAAACAGTGCAGGGCAATCAGAGCCAAAACTGGAATGTGTTTGGTGGAGTGAGATCAAAGTCATCCAATGTGAACTTCGACTATTCAACTTTGAGGAGAATGCAACATATGTCAAAAATCTTTATCTAAAAGCAGACTAGGCTAATATAAGGTGGTTTGGAAGGTCAGGTTATCTCATGAATTACTCATCCTCAAGCCATCCTTGGTGTATATGACTTTCTACTTTCAGACGAATACAATTGGAGTAATATTAAAAAATGTCCTGTTCCAAGCTTTATAATGGCAGTGAATGGCTGTTGAGATAAGTCCAATAAAGTGCATCCATCTATCATAAAAAGTACTCTACACAGCTCCGGGGAGGTAATAAAGGCCTTCTGCAGCAAATTGATGCATTTGTGTAAGAAAGAGATCTACATTTAAAACTTCAAAAACCATAACCTCTATCTTACACTAACTGTCGTATGCGCACTCACGAGAAAGTGGCGTTCTAGCGGATGACATAGGACGTAGCCGAATACAAACAGCAAAACCGGTCACGAGGATTTGTAAAGAAAAATGTCAGATGATTTTGATATAAGCCAAGAGGAGACTGGTTTTCCTATGGTGTAAACAAAACTTGGTTCTCGCGAGACTAGCATATCCTCACCGGAACTTGCGCTATGCCTACGTCCTACATCATCCGCTGGAACGCCACTCTCTCGTAAACGTGCATATGACAGTTAACGAAAGTTAGAGATTACAGTTTATATGGATATTTTTCTTGCACAAAGTGATCGATTCACTTCAGAAGGCCTTTATTAACCCCCAGGAGCCATGTGGAATACTTTTTAACATGGGTGGATGCACTTTATTGGACTTGGACAAAATCTCAACAGCCATTCACTGCCATTATAAAGCTTGGAAGAGCCAGGACATTTTTTTTAATATAACTCTGATTGTATTCATCTGAAAGAAGAAAGTCATATACACCAAGGATGGCTTGAGGGTGAGTAAACATTAGTGAAATACTCACAGTAGAAACACTCTCAACTGTATTGAATAAATTCACTGTGGACGTAAAATGTGAACGTACCTGGTACAAACTAACATACTGCTTTCGCAGCCATTGTAGTCTCTGGTCGGGAAACTTCCTGATCTTTCTAATGGCAGTGAGCAGTTCCTGAAGGCCCTCGTGCAGCATGCGTGCTGTGTGCTTAGGGGCCACAAAGTGTAGGAGCCTGTTGTCTGTGGTGTGAAGTCCATATAGCAGCGTGACACCATTTTCACCAGGGTTCATGTTACACAGTTTGTGCTGCAAGCACACATAGTTAACATCCACACCAGGGTGACCCATAAACACAGCCTTAACCACGTTAAGGTCCAGGAGTCCGTCGGCCAGTCCATAGTGCACAGGTTGGCTCAGGGGTAAGTGGTCTGGGAATGGTGGATGTCCCATGAAGCCTCTGGCTTTTCCACCTGGGCTACAGCTACTTTGGGGCTTGGCCCAGGTAAGGAAGCAGTTATCAGGCTGTAGACGGAGAAGGCAGCGGGCGGTGAGGTGGGTTTCTGGGTCGTAGTGGATAACGGTTGCTCCCTGGAGAAGGAACTGGTGGATATCCGGCTGAATAGAGAGCACATACCAGGGGATGAGCTCTGTTCCATGGCAAAATGGTCCACGCACCTCTTCTGTGGTCTGGAGGTCAATATCCTTAGCCAGCTCAAGTGGTTCCACTTCAGAGTCTGACAGGTCCCCGACTAAAAACCTACAAAAATGACATGAAGCAGAAATCATGAATCAAGTGACTGAATAAACAGAACTCTGCCTGGGAAACTTCTCACTGTCTTGGAAAAGGTAATGCCATATTAGTCTTGCAAAAGGAGTTGGCATGAGCTTAGAGTATTGAAGAGCACTGCCTATCTATAAGACACAAATTCAGGGACTGTTATGAAACACAATACAATGCTTTTGAGTTTAATTACTTTAAATCGTGCACTGTGGCAGAGTTGGCATCTTGAGCTTAAATGTGGTTGTGGTCTGAATCTCATTTACTCGGTCTTGATCTGGATATGGGTCTAGGTTTGTGGTCTTAGACAAGACTGCAGTCTATTTGCAGAGAGTAATGAGGGTGATAATTACTTCAACCACAGGTTTGCACTGTATCTGCACCATTACAGAGGATTCACAAGAATCCCATGGCTCTTAACGGCTACTTAGCCTCTGTATTTAAAATGAATGGTGGAAAAAATCCTGCAAAGCCATTTAACTAAAATGGACAGTCTGGTTCTTGGACAAAGTTTTTGCCTGGCTTCTGGAATAAGGTCTTGATCTAGACCTGGATTTAGAGTAGGGGTACCCAAACTCGTTCCTGCAGAGTTTAGCTCCAACCCCAACGAAACACACCTGAACCAGCTAATCAAGCTCTTTCTAGGTACACTAGAAACTTCTCGCCAGGTGTGTTGATATAAGTCGGAGCTAAACTCTGCAGGACACCGGCCCTCCAGAGCCCAGTTTAGGCACCCCTGATTTAGAGCATTGATTTGGGTTATAAGGGGTGTGGTATTGGTCTGGGTTTTAGGGAACTGTCTGCTGGTCTGGATCTTGGTCTTACGCTGGTTATTGAGGGGTTTGCTTTTGGTTTGGTATTGCTCTGAGTTTTAGAGGGTTTCGTACTGGTATGATAAGGGATTGGGGACTGTTGAAGAATCCGGTCTTGACTTCAACTCTGCACTGTGTATTCAGTGGAAGGAAATCCATGCATTTCTAAGTGCAATCACATCAAACCCATACAAATAGAACAATGCATGTCACTTAGAAACCAACGCAGTTAGTGCAAGCATTAAAGCACAATCTGGCAACTTACAGGACACGCTCTGTCCCAGGTCCTTTTCTTGAGAGTTGAAAGTAAGGGTGGAGCGTTGAATTGAATAAAGGAAAAAGAAAGAAGGTAGTGGTTTAAGAAATGAAAGTGGGGTGGATCTGTACCTAAACAAAGCATGCTCAACTTTGATACATTTGTGGGGTAAAGTCAGCCCTGCGACTGGAAGAGTTACCGGGAAAGAAGTTAAGATAAATAAAGAAGTACATCAAAGACTGCTCAAGACTTAGTCTCTTGAAAGATGAAAATGCTTGGGATCAGCTCAAATGCTTGTCTACAACAAAGGCAATGAGATTCTCCAGAGACACAGTATTAACAACCAATATAAGCACCTTCCTGCACACAACAAAACCGCCTCAGCGTTGAGGACAAACAGTACTAAAAACTTACTGCTTTCTAAGGAAACATGGGTTTTGTAGTGCTGCTTTGTACATAGGTCAACATGAGAAACATTTCAGTCAAACTGAGCATTCACATGCTACTTTTGTCAGATATGATTTAGTTAAGTAAAAGTGAGGTTTAAAAAAAAAAATAAAGCAATAGACTTATTTTTTGGGTCTAGGATTTGTGTGCTCTTATGGTGACCATAATAACAGCCAAATAGAGTTGCCATGATGTCATTTTCCTGGGCTTTCATTTTACAGTTCAGGTGATTGACTCAATTAAACCTTTAAATTTAAAAGCGTCCATGAGCAACAATAGCAGACGTCAAATCTCATACATCTCCAGCGGTCTGGCAACTTTTGAGATTGATGGGAATGCTGGGCATTATAGATCTCCTTGGTAAACACAGGTACTGTAAGTGCAAAGAAAATACCCAAAGCTCTATGCAGACAGCCTGTTAATGGTATTACAGCAAACTGCGAATGCCTCAACATATATAGATTAGACTAAACACATCATATATTTGCAAACAGGGTCAAAAATAACTCACTGGTTTCTGCTCTTGTCTTTGAAGGAATTTTTGGGGCAAACTGTGATCTCTCGTGCCTTCTCTTCAGGCTCCTCAGTTTCTAGGCTTCGGTTGCAGCTGCGAATGGTCTGCAGAATGTTACTGACGGTCGCTTCCTTGTCTGAAGTGTGGAGCCCGTTGCTCCCAGCCCTCTGCAGGAAGTGCTGCTGGCCATTGTAGTCGGTGACAAACTGTGTAAGGTAAAGAGCACTTCACCACAGAGATTCCACACAAAAGAAAATAACTACAATTATGGACAATATGAGGAGATTTGTGGTCTTTAAAAGCTTTCATGGGTGATTTAATAGTCACCAGAGTGACAAAAAGTCTTTTTCCTGGTTGAATCTTTCTAATGTGTTTTTTGTAAAGCCAGGAAGCAATTCAGCAGGCATATTAAATGTTTGATGAAAAGGTAATTGCTCCAGCTAGCCAAAATGGTCTCAAGATTATTATTGTAACTGTAAAAGGCAATTAAATTCAACCATGGTGATACAATTTCCTGTGTTAGTCATCATCATTTTTTGAAATCACCTAATCCTCACCTCAACAGGATCTTCTTGAGAATCAAAAGATGGACGCAGTCCAATAATGCTGGCAGCACCATCCAAAGCCTCACTAAGTTCCTTAAGGAACACACCACAGAAGGGCACCACTTTGCATCCTGGGATGTTGAGAGCACGATTGACCACTTTTTTGTACTCAGATGATGATTCATGCTGGGCCATTGCATCCTTCAGACCGCGCATGGTCTCAATATCCGCCTGGTCCATAAACTGCCACATCTTAAGCACTTTGCGAGACCTGGGAAAGAATGAGTGGTGAGCAAGATGGTAGGGAGGATGTAATTACTGGGTATTGCTCAAAGTTCTTGAAGGGATAGTTTACCCAAATTTCATTACTCAGCCTCATGTCATTCCAAACCCGTAAGATGTGCGTTCACCTTCAGAATCTGAAATCTGAGAGCTTTCTGACCCTGCATATACAGCAACGCAAATACCACGTTCAAGGTCCGTTAAGGTAGTAAGGACATTATAAAAATAGTCCATTTGACATCAGTGGTTCAACCTTAATTTTATAAAGCTGCGAGAATACTTTGTGCATAAATAAAACAAAAATAATTACTTTAATAAACAGTTTATTATCGTCCGTGTCAGTCTTCGATGCATGTGAACACACGTCAAAGACGGACACGGAAGAGAAAAAATTGTTGCATAAAGTCAATATTTTTGTCCTTTTTGTGCACACAGAGTTCTCCCGTCGCTTCATAACATTAGGGTTCAACCACTGATACCACATAGACTATTTTAACCACGCCTGGGCCTTGAATGCGAGTTGCACTGCTGTCTATGTAGGGTCAAAAAGCTCTCCGATTTTATCAAAAATAATTTGTGTTGTGAAGATGAATGAAGGTCTTACGGGTTTGGAACAACATGAGGGTGATTAATTAATGACAGCGTTTTCATTTTTGGGTGAACTATCCCTTTAATCTTAATGGTGAGCATAAAACCTTTGGTAGATGACTAAAATTGTCATCTAAAATTAACTAAAAATTAACTTTGCAGATTCATAGTAATACTAGTGTTGAGACTCATCCTTTTGCATGTTACAAATGTCGATGACTCAAGAATGTTCCTCACTTTGTTAAGTATCACACAATACAAACAGAAAGGACCATTTATTCTCAAAGGATTATTTCTTTTCTAACCAAGTAATTCGAGGCATCATGCCATACCTGAGACCTGCCAAGAATTCCATGACCGCATTATAGTTGCCCATATTCCAGGAGCACTTTGCCACATGGACGAGGTATGAGAAGACTTCTCTCTTTTCCTCCATGGACCCAGCAGTCAGGATAAGCCAGGTCACCCATGAGCTCACCTAAATATACAACACACACTTTAGTTTGAGACACTACTGAACGAACAACTACAGCAATCTTGAGAAAATACTGATCACCTTACTTTCATCACTTTATTGGTGTGCAATCACATATATTTGGAAGAAACGCTGCAGATTGTATAACATAAATCTTTAGCTTTAAACCCAGGAGTTCAAACACGATTTCATTTACATTTCCAAGAAAAATGAAGATTTGAGTGCACAGATGTAGATTCGAGCCCACTGGACGCCATAACACTAACACAGATAACAAGACAGCAATGCATACAACTGCTGGGTTACTGTATATTCCAACATTTTTGAAGTCATACAATGAGTTTATGTGAGACAATTCTAACACATTATTCAGAGCAGACAGGACACTTGGCTTAAAATGTTTTGTGCAAACTTGGTATAACCTTACATAAAGGTTTGAAACAACATTAGGGCAAGTAAATGATGAACTTTTGCTTTAAAACAAACAACCAAGTAAAAAAAAAAAAATCTCTAATGTTACTTTTTTCATATGTCAGCTTAATATGCACCTTAGTAAAAAAAAATACTAAAATGTTTTTAAAATACATTTATTTCATGCTAAGTATTCTACAAATACATTTACATATGATGTACTTATTAAAAATCCCCTGCAATTGTACTTTTAGAGTACTAAACTGGTATATTTAAACTAATTTTGTACTTAATGTACTTTAATTGTGCTGAAGTCCAACTAAAAATATACTGAAGCATATTTGATTGTGCTAAAGTGGAACTATTGCAAGTATACTTAAAACATATTTTAGGCTTAATATTACGAAATGTGCATTGAGCATAAGTAGTACTCTAAAAAAAATATGTCAGTAAATATGTTAATAGACTTACAATACTTAAAAGAAATGCATTGTAAAACTATTGCTTTTTAAGTAGGGCAGTCATGTATGGTTTGTTTCCCTTTGAAATCTGTACATCCTGCATTAAGCTTCAAAGGTGCAATACTGCATCCTTGCAAATGCATTGCAACATGCTAAAAACCACTCAGAATACTTTTGCAACTCCACAGCAGTGTCAACCACCCAGGACATCCCAGTAACTGCATATAAGCATGCTAAAGATCATTTAGAATACCTTAGCAATTGCATAGCAGCATAGTACAGTAATGCATGTAAAAAATAGGGCACAATGTACTGCATTATATAAAGGAATTTTCAATATAAAGGAATTTTCTGTATTGATTTTTTACAGGTGTTTTGCCAGCATTTTAAATTTTGCACTGCATTGCATTATGTTTTAATGTTAAAAACCAGTACATTTTCTTTTTTTTAAGTTATATTGTAGCAACTGCATAGCAACACCCTGGCAACCACCCAGAACACTCCAGTCTCGTTGTGTCAAGTCTTTGTACGGTCAATCACCACTCACATTTTCTTTAAACACAAAGTCACAGAATTTGACCGTCTCTAGTCCTGTACACTCATAACAGCAATCAGTTTGAGCACAAATATTTATGCGATGGCGTGTTGTAGCTAAAAACACCTCACAGTAAGTCAGTCAGTTACATAAACAGTTCTGCCGGGGCCCGGATGGTCGGGAACGTTTAATACGAGGGGACCGGTAGACGCTCATGTCATTCTGCCAGGATTCCACCGGACAGACTTCCAGCCAGCAAGCAGTGAACGCACAGCAGATTTGACACATTAAAACTTACGTAAGAGTTGCCAGAGACACTGCACCCTGGAAGGGGCTTCAAAGGCGGCTGGCGGTCAAGTGTCTGAATAAGACCACAAACAACAGACCGCAACAAAGACAACAGACCACAAACACTAAGTTGCGCATGGACACCCAGTGGCAACACTTCAGGGATGTATTACTGGGGTTACATCATAACTAAAATAACACAACACTTTAAATGAGTCCACAGGAAGCATTAGGGTAAAAGAGCAAACCAAATCCATCTAAAGGAGGAATCCGTGATTGTTCGCAAAGGACACTAGGATTAATGCTGGGATGGATGAGGCATAGTCCTGTTATGTGATCTATTCACTTTATGCCGTGAGTGACATCACATCGAAGACCATGATCTAGTGACCTCCCTTCAACCAGGAAACCTTCAACGTTTCTTCTTATCAACTAGGCGATGGAAAGTTAAGCAGGAACTGCATTCAGCGATGAAAGATGATTCTTTTAGAGTATTACGCTACTTGACAAGATATCATAATGATTTGAAAGACTGCCACAATGTGAAGTACACGTGAAGGTCACCTTTTTGAGTTGCGAGCCTTACACAACTAGCATGTAACTGTAAGCACCTGCAAATCTTTATTTCATGTTATTCCCAGTCATAACCTGTCTAGATTTTTGCTCTTACATAAAACATAACCAGCTTTCTTGATTTTGGAAGTTTTCATGTTTTAAGTCTTAAAGAGTGCCAAAAAGGGCAAATATGCATTTTATGCCCATTTTGTGTCTTAAAATCAAAACCAGCTGATTTAAAGGCAAGCATGCACCTTAAAGATGACATCATTCAACTTTCTTTAAAAAACGCAATTTTCCTCTGGCACTCTTCATATCAAATATTTAAGACAACTGCAAAAAACTCACATCTGTTTGGATAAGCAGGTACACGCTGTGAATGTAAAAAGATCCAAGTAAAACAAGCAATAGAACAGACACACTTGTGACAGCAACCAACAAACCCGTCCTGCAACTATGACAAATGTCGTTTGGTGTCCAACTCGATTTTTCTTCCAAAGCTACCGCCCTTACATTCCCTTTGGTATGAATCTGCAACATTATTGAATGCTCACCTCGTTGAATCTTGTGACGAGGTCTTCTACTGTGTTGTGGTGGTCGTTCTGAGTGGGCATGATGGGGGCGGACAGGGAGGCTTTCAGGTGCGGGTGGCGTTTGTGGCACTCTGGGCTTCCTAGGTCTCGGGTGAGAAAACTGAGGTAGTCAAGGGGGAAGACGCGGCGGTACAGCTGCTGCTCCTGTTCTGTCAGAATGGTGGCGATCTCCTCGGGGAACTGGATGAGGTGCCGCAGGTCGGCTAGTTCCTTACTGATGCCAGTCACGGCAGACGGGAGGATGCTGGAGTTGGCCATGGAGCTGCACAGCTGCCGTTCTGAGAGAGACAAAGACAGTGGAGTTTACTGAATAAAATCTGTATGGACAAGTAACGTTCTCAAACTCTAAAGTCCCTCACCGACCACACTACACCCCTATTTTCTGCCATTTTACTTAAAATGATAGAGGTTGCAAGCTCAAGCATTAGTGATTGATAGCAAAGAATAACCAAAGGTGTGTCAGTGATGTAACAGACAACTAGCTGTTGAAGGCTAACTAGTTACAAAGCACGTATGAACCAGACTTGCTCTCAAAATTTGGTGTTCGGTTCTGGAAATCTAATTGGAGTCACTTTGGATACAGAATGCAGAGTGACTTTCTTTTATAACCAAACCGTCTATAATCTATAAACAGAACTGTACTGCGGGACTTTGCTGCTCTGTAAACATGGCCATTAAAATGGCATTCACCTAATGGGTTTTGATGGTTTGCCCCACACACCCCAAAACCTATATTCTTTTCCTCCACATTTTATGCTATCACAAGAGTACAAAGCTTTGCTCTGAAAGGTGGGAAGAAAAATGAAGCCATCTCAGAGGTATCGTATTACTAGACTATAGTTGAGGTCAAATGTTTAAATACACCTTACAGAATCTGCAAAATGTTAATTATTTTACCAAAATAAGAGGATCATATAAAATGCATGCTATTTTTTTTTTTATTTAATACTGACCTTAAGATACTTCATATAAAAAACATTTACATATACAAGAAAATAATAGCTGAATTTATAAAAATGACCCTGTTCAAAAGTTAAATGATCCACCTAAATGATCCACGGCTGTGTTTTTTTGTTTAGCGATAGTTGTTCATGAGTCCCTTGTTTGTCCTGAACAGTTTCCACAATCCTTCAGATTCCACAAATTTTATTGGTTTTCAGCATTTTTGTGTATTTGAACCCTTTCCAACAATGAATGTATGATTTTGAGATCCATCTTTTCACACTGAGGACAACTGAGAGACTCATATGCAACTATTACAGAAGCTTCAAACGCTCACTGATGCTCCACAAGGAATAACGAGGTATTAAGAGGATCAGGGTAAATTTAACTTATTTTGTCTTCAGGGAAACATGTTGTTTTTGCAGCTTCTGAAGGGCAGTACTAAATTAAAAAAAATATATGATATTTAAGCAAAATAAGAAAAATGTACACATCTTTATTCTGTTCAAAAGTTTACACCCCTGGCTCTTAATGCTTCGCTATTCCTTCTGAAGCATTACTGAGCATTTGAACCTTCTGTAATAGTTGCCTATTAGGAGTTTTTCTGAACAACAGTGGGCAGTTTAACTGTTCAGGGCAAACAAGGGACCCATGAACTATCACTAAACAAAAAACACAGCTGTGGATCATTCACATAGCAACACAGTATTAAGAATCAAGCGTGTGTAAACTTTTGAATGGGGTAATTTTATTAACTCAACTATTATTTTCTCTTGTGGACTATATGTAAATGTCTTTTATGTGAAATATCTTATTCAGGTCAGTGCTAAATAAACAAAATGACATGCATTTTTTATTATCCCTCTTATTTTGGTAAAAAAAAAAAAAAGAACATTTTGCAGATTCTGCAAGTTTTGACCTCAATATTCTAAGGTAGCTTTACATGCATCCATCATGGAGAATTGCAGAATGCATTGCAACAAGCTCAGTGTAAAAAGTAAAAATAAAAATGCGCTGGACAAGTGATAAAGTTTGCTAAAAATCAAATTCATTACTTATTATTAATACTGGAAAGTTTTATTCAAAATATAATTAAAACAGAGAAATCTTGAATCAAAAGTAGAGAAATCTGTACAATGCACAAACTTGCCACTCATGAGCATTCATTGCATTTAGGATGCTAACTTATAAGGTAGCTGCCTATATAACCTGTAGGTCAGAGCCACTATATAAAACATTTATTACACACCCCTAAAATGGCATTTATAAATTCAACCAACCATTTTTACATCAACATATAAATCAGTACCTTTATTGCAGCAAGACAGGGTTGGTAATAATTGTTCATTACGCCACAGTCCACAGGAGGAAGATAAACACAGATATAGATAACCCAATCATAATACAATAAAGTACAGTATTTGCACGGTAATTAAAAAGAAACGGAAAGCACCGCAAAAGACTAAACAAATAACTTTGATAAAGTATACTCTGAGATACCGCAGTCTCATCAGTGAAGTCTAGTAAAAGTGGAAGACACCAAACAGGCCAGAGTTGTAAATATTCCCAATATAACCCATATACTGTGACACTGACGGATCATTTCTTCAACATCACCGGGCACAGTATTTTTTTTTTTTTTCATTCAGTCTCGGTGTATTTACATATCTCCACTGTTCCCTCCACTCTCGCCTGAGATTGCGATCAGAAAACAGTTATGCTGGTATGGCGCTCAAGGGCAGGTCAAGCAAAAATAATATAAATACTGTGAATCATGCTTGTCTGGATAGCATCAGCTGTCAAAAGCAGTGTTTGCAGACTCCTTCGGCTCAACGTGCCGCCATGGCGACCGCCGGAACAGGAGGGGCAGAGTGAGAGCGCCGTTCGATTTGTGCATTCAGTCTAGTCGTCTGATAGAACATGAGGGTGTGTTTCTAGTGGACACTACAACTCTAAGCATCATATCAAAGGTTTAAAACACTCTACATTTTGGACTTAACATGTCGCTAAGCTAATGGCACAATACTCCAATAAAGAAAAAGGCTTAGCACGCAAATGATAGATTAAATAAATATAATTTTATATATACAGAATGCAAGTATCAAGACTGTATGCTGTCTATGGGAGCAGCTCACTTGCAGTTCAGCTCGGAAATGCAATTACAAAGCAATCAAACTACTTTAAACTGAGCCAATTGGCAATTATACTGAGAGTTCTTCTGAGGTGAGTTTTCGGCACATCATCTCTAATATGCGGTTTCAAATCGATTCGCATTTCATTAGCCATCACGTGCATCTGCCTTGTGTCCTTTTCTCTTCGCACATGGCATCTTTTGAAGCAAAATGGAGGGAAATGAATACACCGCATTAGGCTGTGAATGAGCTGTCCTGATCTTTATGCATGGGCCACTCATGGAGCAGGTCTAAAGCAGACAGAAAGCAGTGCTCGTTTTTGTGAACGACAGCAGAGATCCTGCTACTGGGACACGAGGAGCACATGCACATGTGTATATGCTAAAAGAGCAAAAAAAAATTAAATTGGAAGAAAAACACTTGTGATTGCACTTACAACTGTTGCAATAAACAAATTCTGCAAAGTGTTGATTAAAGCATTGCTTATGGGTGCAATCCCATTTTTGTCATAATAAAGCAGCCTTAAGTACGTTTATGTTTCTAGGCATATGCAAACACTCTATAATATGCGGTTAAAAGGAAAAGCAGATTTATTTATTTAGATATGATGCTGATGCAACACATTAGCCACTCTAAAATCAATCAAGAGCTTTAGAAGCAAAAACAGCTTCCGTCTTGGATAGAAATAGCCTGGCTTATGCATGTTTGATTTATGACCAGCGAGTTTGACTTATAACATCCCTCGTATCCCATCTCCTATGAAGAATAAATCATTAATAGAAAGTGCTTCTGCAAAATAACTAACCTGTAACTGCCTAGGAGGACACATCAGCACCTATATAAACCATACAACCATAACAAGAAATTTCTCAACAAACTTCTCTCTGGTGTTGTAGCCTATTAACACTACAGCTGAATTATGAACATACACTGTACATGCTCCATATATCATAAGCAAACAGATTTGCAGTGTTCAGTGCATTATGAAGGTAAATGCCCTTATACTCTTCTACAACCTCCAGAAAAATATGCAATGAAAATGCAAGAAAAACTAGAAATAGACAGTCATTCAGAATAACCTTGAGCAGCATGTTTTATTTTGTGTAACAAAAGATTGAAAGCCTGCAGAACCTCACAACCTCGCAAAAACAGAAATCCTTTCAAAACCACCTGTGGATGTACCATTAAACTACACACGCATTTTAATGCTTAGTACTAATCTTGATTTAGTATTTCAATTCAGGTTCAAGGTAGTTTAAAAAGACTTAATCTACCTCACCTAACGTTTCGGTGAAGAAAGGGCTGATTTAAAATAAAACATAAAATTAAATAAATCACATTCTTCCATCTTCTGTTTAAACAGAACCTTTTTTTCTTCAACAACTACTGTCTATATAAACAATGAATTCATTCCATCCTTTAAAGGGACAATCACTAATTCCTGTTATTGTTCTAAACCCATATGACTTTTTGACTACAGCTGCCACTTCTCAACACAAGCATATTATGCAACCTGAATCAAACATTAAGACATGTTCCCTGTAGATTAGTACATACCTGACATAAAATATAACTAAAAAAACTGTTTCTAGGGTTGTTTTTGGTGTTTTTCTAATCTCACACACCAAAAACCTTGGACTGCCAAGGTACATTACATGACTAACTCTCAATAAAGCAAAAAAACAACAACAAACCACACTAAACACTTTAGTCCCTGACATCAGGCACTGGCCACTAGAACAGCACCATTGATATCATATTGAAAATAACTCCACAAGTCACAGCACTGCCTGTTGCTGTGTGTCTATGGTAAAGTTGAAGCGTCACTTACTGAGCAGCCTGTAGTCCATCCTCTGCGAGTGGGAGTGTTTCATGGTTGTGGCCGTAGCGGCAGGCGGCTCGCTGACTCCCTGCTTCACGCCACAGTGGCGAGAGGCGCTTAGCCACATTTAAACTCAGCCTGACTGCAGCTGCCAGCTCTCTACTACCACAAATCTGACTCGCTGCATATCTCACTCGTTCACACACACACACACACTGTTTGGCCACTCATACTCCCCTCCCTCTCTCTTGCACTCTCTCCCTCACACACACACACACACACAAACACACACTTACTCTCTCCATTGGCTGCTCCTTCCTGGCAGGTCATGTTACTCATAGATGAAAGCAACACATAGTGTTAAGTGCAGGTCGAGGAAATCGAGCACCCAAACATGCTCCGATCACCAGTAAAGAGCTCGTCGGTTGACTTGGGTAAAAGTCCAGCAAGAACTTGATAGGCCAATGACTTTATAGCCTAAATTTGGGCATGAGACTTTGGGGATGTGCTTGAGAGTGCGTGTTTCCATCATTAATTTTCCCAGTATATCCTGAGAGAGAATGATCGAAGAACAAGAACTCATCCAATGGCTTTATGGCCCATATGCAAGCTCCATTAAGCACAGATAAAAGCTGTTTGGCAGATCCAGGAATATAGCCATTAACAACTGAAATCAATCCCTTAAGACACGTCAAAGTCAAAGTTGCTGAATATAGGAAAGACCTCTAACACAACTTTACAACATTAACTGTTGCGAACATCAACACAGTTAATCTGGTCTCTCATGTCTTCCAAACCTGTATGACTTCCTTCTGTCGGACAAAAATGGAGAAACTTTGAAGAACGTTCATGCTGCAGTTTCTATACAACAAAAGCAAATGGGAATGTCAAAAAACTTAAAGTGCCTTAAAAGTAGTCCATACTAATCATGCAAGTCTTCTGAAGCCATGCAAAAGATTTGTGACAGAAATTTCAAACATCATTGGTTATCATGTGTAATAACCAAAGTTTGAATATGTAGAAATGTTGATGAGTTTTGAGATCTATAGCAATAGATTTTCATATGAATATCAACTTATATTGTGCTCAAATAAATAAATAAAAACATGCATGGTTTCAGAAGACTTTGAATTAAGAGCACATGTCAAGACTGGACAAAATTTATGGTGTTTTTTGAACTTTAAAGCCCCTGGTCACGATTTAATATGATTATACAAAGCAGCATAAACATTCCGTAAAATATCTTTTAATAGTATTCTCAGTTCAAAGTTCTGCAGACAAAATAAAGTCATAAAGGATTGAAACAACATGAGAATGAGAAAATGTTCCCAATATACAGTACAAAAGATGATAAAGCAAAATAAAAGTTTTATTTGACACAATAAAAGGTTTGCCATTTCCTGCACTCACTCATACACACAAAACACGTCATCAGCGTGCAGTCCGAAATCTCAGGGCTATATAAACACACCGTGACTGTCTAACACAACCTGCGCCGTGCGCAATGCCTCACTTCGAGTGGTAAAGGTCTACGAGTTTGCATTTTTCCTGCGAACACAGAGCCGCCTCTCATTCAGCACATATGTGAGCGAGTGTGCTCTCCTGACCTGACCCAGCCGCCGCTATTCCTGTCCACGTCCATTTATCACCGCTGAAACGCCGTTTGCGTGCTGCTGTATTGTTTTCAAGTAACCCAATTCTAATTGTCATTTTATTATTCTTCTAAAATGAGTGTACTGCTATAATCAAAACGTGTTCAGTGGAGAACTGTTTGCTCCCATACAAAAAGCTTTCTCCTGAGTGAACCTGACCCCCTGTGGATGGGGTTAATAAAAACCTGTGCTGCTTTAAAGACGAGAGATGAATCTTAGAGATGGATCTTTTGCAATGACTCTAAAGCCCTAGACTTCAAATAGAACAAACTCAATGACCACATGACACAAAGGCAGCCACTGCTACAGCACCATTTTGTTGCAAACCACTAACATACACAGATTAGCTGTCGACCCGTATGAATGATTCTTACAATTGTATCTTCTGTTTCCCCTTCTGAAATGCATTTTTTAAAGTGCTAGAAATACATATTTTCATGTACAAAACTGTTCCAAAATTTAGGATCAGTAAGATTTTTAAGAAAGTAATACTTTTATTCAGCAAAAAAAACATTAAATTCGTCAAAATATCTATAAATGTAAATGTCAGATTTCAAATAAATGGTGTTATTTGCTGTTAAGCAGCTCAACTGTTTTTAACACTGATAATAATAAGAATGCTTGACAATGAAGCCTGGAGTCATGATGCTGAAAATTCAGCTTTGCATCACAAGAATAAATTACATTTTACAACATATTAAAATAGACAACAGTTCTTTTAAATTGTAATAATATTTCAGAATATTAATGATTTTACTGTATTTTTTTATTAAATAAATGCAGAATTGGTGAGCATTAGAAACCTCTATCAAAAACATTTTAAAATTCTTAGCAACCCCAGCCTATGTTAGAGTATATACATTTTTAATGAAATTATTTATCTTTACAAAAGAAATATGCAAGCAAGCTGTATAAATTATACAGCTTCAGTGTAAAAAATGTAAAAGCCCATTTTGCTATTTTGACATGACCTTAAATTTTATGTTAGCCAGTTAATATTATCTTGGTGACAAATCAGCTGAATTTACAACAACAATGTTGAACACATCACAGAAAACCAGTTGGATCACAGATGTACATTTACTGAGTAATCCACTATTTTGTAGAGAAAGGTCAAAACTACAATTTAAAACAAGATACATTACTAGTTTTAACATTATTTTTTCTTCAGACATTCCTCTTTAAAAAAAAATAAAAGTAGTATTATCTATATGCAAATTTTTTGACTACTGATTTTATTGTAATATCTCTGGAACTGAAACATTTCGGTCCTTAAAAATGCCTAAAGGAAAGTTTAAGACCCAAAATCTAAAAATGCATTAAAATATCTTTAATGCTTCTTGAGTTACAGGCATTCAAACCTTGAAGAAAAAAACCTGAAAAGTGTTGTTTCCCCATTTTTGAATGGTCATTATTAGCATGTAATGCAACAAAGAGTGCAAAGTCAACAGACTTTACTAACAGACATACCAGTCTCTGTGTGAAAATAACAATGATGCGGCTATCGTTCTGAAGTCATTTTTCCCTTCCTGTAATTTGGCTCCAAATCATAGATGAAAATTGACATTTTGACCCCCCATACAAAACAGTAAATATACATCCGTAACTTTTAATATTTTGGCTTACATCACCATATATGTTTATCTTACTTCAGAAAAAAACATTGACATCATCAAAAAATTTGAGATGGGGAAGTTTCTGAAACTTGGTTGTTTTGACACAGAATGACCCAATTGTTTAATTGTGCAAAGCATAAACAATGGATATCCAAGATCAACAAATCTAAAATTATCACTTTGAAAATGAAAGTGACTGCTCTGCCTGGCTTGAAATACCCCGGTTTGGCAGCCCATCCTTATTGTTATAGCGCTGATGCTAATTTGTTTCATTCATACCTGAATCAAAAACAGTGCAGGATGCTGAATGTGGAAATTCTACAGTGAGCTGCATTGAAACGTAAACTGTTTTTGAATGGGTTGGCTCCAAAAAGCTCCTCACGAAGTTCAATCTTTACTAGCTGTTTGCATGTGAATGGTGATTTTCAAATTTCAAAAGAAAATCAGCACAACATGCAAAACAGATTTCAGGTGTGCAACACTGCCATCTGCTAAAATAAACATGAGACATCTGTACGGGGTAAAGAAAAAAGTAACCACCTACACCATGGCCTCGTAGGTTCATTTCACAAAAACTGACCCAACAAAATGGTCTAAAACTACAGATTATAACTAACTTTGCTGTCCAAAACAGCTAATAAGACTCAGCACACGATGAGATTTTTAGTGTCACTTAATTTACAGAACATCCTTACCTCTCACTATGTTTGAAAAGCCCAAAAATGGTGAGAATGTCCATTGAGAGGGGCCAGATTGCATTTTGGCCCAGATGCCTGAACGTCCCACAGCTCGCAAGAGAAAAATAATGCTTGTGTATTTAATTATGAGGCCGCGAATACCAGGGTCACTGACTCACGGTCCCACACAGACGTCATGTCACCTGGAATTGGTCCAGAGCGCCGTGCATTCGATTCACTGAGGATCGTTTTACACTGACATGCCTCACGAAGAGCTTGAAGGTTACACTCCAAATGGATGAGCGCCAGGTGATAAGCTAATGCGTCCAGAATCGAATTAAATCGAGAGTACTGTCTGACTTTTTGCAAATCAAAGCAGGCGTTTAAAGTGCGCCGTTTGAATCAGTTGGTGAGCCACAGCGAAAGAGGCAAGGGTTGAGGAAGTCAGAGACTGACGCCCTTCTCCCCCGCGTCAGTCGCGTTACACAGCCCTCGACGGAGGAGAGATGATTTTCATTAGTTCATAACCTGCTTCTGCGGCGCCTGTAAGAGGCCTCCTCATAAATCATCTTTCAGCCAGCAGAAGTGCTATGTTCTCTTCAGAATAAAAGAAAAAAAAAACTGTGATAAAGTCATTATGCACAAAAGAAGATTCTCCTAACAAAAGAAACCAATTATTCTCATGCAGAAAATATCTTACTATTCTTGTATTATCTATTACCCCGTAATTGCGGTGCTTGTGACAAAGTTTCCATCAAAGACTAGCTTCTGAAATCATTGTGGAAAATCATTACAGTATGAATGCCACAACGCATTACTTTGAACACAGAACACTTCTTTAAAAAGATGAAGGAGCATCTGAGTGATAAGAAAATAAATGCTGTCAATACTCCATTACTTTGAACCTTCGTTTAAAAAGATGCTGGAGCATCTGAATTATTTGAAAAATCAGTGTGCTGATAAAAAAATCTTAACTTCATCTAGTGTCCCAAGTCAACACTAGTGGGCTTGATGTGCAAAAACAAAGTTAGGGATCCTCACATTCCTATCAACCGAAATCCTCAGTAATTCTATCCAGAGGATCCACAAAGACACAAAGGAAAGCTATAAGGAAAAAAACATCCACATGGGAGTACAAAAACCCTTAAAGATGTATCTTTTTTATCTGTTCTACCTGAATAGAAAGTATTGTTCCACATTGGCTGTGGTTGTGTAGCAAGCAGCAATTAGTGTCAGCCTCAGACAGATGACACAATGAACACTTCTGAAGAAGAGCTGCTAGCTGGAATTGTCAGGTTAGTGCCTTTAAATTTTTTTTTAAAGGTACTCAAGAGTTTTATATGCAAATATGACATCCTTGAACAACAGTACTACAGCTGTACTAACTATATGCCTTGCAGCTACAGTATGTCCATAAAATAACCTGTACTTACACATTGGGAAGGATACAAATTCAGTGTCTAGACACATTTCGTACTAATTCATGAGGTTGTGTCTATATGATTTGTCACTGCTGTGCCATTTTCTCAATGAGCTGCCACTTTGTTGCATGTGAATCTATCATTATGGCTATTAGCATCCATTAAAAACTGCCAACAGTTTAACTAATTTTCAATAAAGTTTCATTAGTCTTGCTACAATGTTTATAACTGTAGCAAAGAGACAAAGCAGTGGAATTAAATCCGTTTCATTTTGTTGATATCATTATAACCAGACCAGACATATGCAACACCAATTACATAACTTTAAAGAATACGTTTGATGACTTTCAACCAGATTTTTATTGTTATGATATCACTAGTACGTGTAAATGAACAATTTGTATGCTTTCTCTGCATTACCTGCACCAAGATATCCCTGTTTATTCACAGTGTTGGGCAAGTTACTTCCAAAATGTAATACATTATGTCTTTTAAAAGTAATTCGTTACATTACAATATTACTGTGACTGAATTGTAATGTTACACTACTTTTGAGTTACTTTCACCAAAATATCCACAGAAGTATGACTAGGGATTATAAAATACCAAAATGTAGTTTATTGCTGCTCATTATAAATCCAGTGGAGGGTAATGAGGTAGGTCTATATTGCATAAAATCATATTTAGATAGGCTACCGGTATGTAGGTCTACATTAACATTACTTAGTTTAGGTTAAACACAGATAAGCACAAAATTATTACATTTATAAATAATGCTGGTAAATAAAGCAAAATGTTATAATGTACAAACAATGAACACAATACCTAGCCTATAGACTATTTTAAATGGTTTTCGGAACAAAACAAGAATGAAATATATACGTTGCTAAACAAGCCAAAAAAAATTAGGCTAATTTAAAGCAAAACTGAAAGCAAATGCGTTGTTCTCACGCAGCAGTGTGTTTACTTTTATCTCTGTCATCTCATTTTTCTTTCCGTGAACTTCGTAGAGCGCCACGCCACACAACATGAACCAAACTCAGCAGCATATGTCACTTAGTCCTTTCCTTTCGTTTTGTTAATCTGTTAATTAGGCTATTTAAGTTAAATATATTTCGTGTATTTATTCATTTTATATATAGACTATGATTTGCTAAAAAACAGATTTTGTTATTTTTAGTTTAACTTAAATTTTGTTGCTTGTCCACGCTCGTCCACCGCCCAGGTGTTTCCAGAAGTTATTTGTGCTATTTCTCCTTGTTGAGAGTTTGGTGTCGCACAGAGATTACACCTGATTATGCATTCTTATTTTTCTCTCTGATGAAATGAATAAAACAGGAGTGTGTCCATCTCACACATGTAGAATCCGTCTCGGCAGTCATCTTAACCATCGAATTCCAGCAACAGGAAATAGACAAACTATTTTACACAGAGATTTTTTTCTCTGGTGCTGTTTTGCGATGTTGGTAAATTCACTGCTTAATTTTGAGTTAAAATATGTTGTTGTAACTTGTGTTACTGAGATTGTAACAAGTAATAATATTACCAAAATTTTATTAGTAATACATTATATTACTGCGTTACAGCAAAAAGTAATATACTACTGTAATATTATTACTTTTGTAATGCGTTACTCCCAACACTGTTTATTCGTTAACAAAAGTCTGCCAAATACAAAAATGCCAAATTCCATCTGGAGTTTTAGCAAAAGCCCTGGAGCCATCAGCTTTTGTTTAAAAAGCCAAAAATCGGCCAAATCAAAAATGCATTTTGGGTGTTCAAGTTTTTGTCAAAAATAACTCCATTTTCTGTATTCATGTAGCACAGATTCCCCAAATAAATGTTTTTAACAGCATAGACAGCCAAGTTGTATCAAAAGCTCATTTTGTCAGTGGTGAATTCCACCTTTAAAGGAATAGTTCACCCAAAAGTGAAAATTCTGTCATTAATTATTCACCCTTACGTCATTCAAAACCTGTAAGACCTTCGTTCATCTTCTGAACACAAATTAAGATACTTTTGATGAAATCTGAGAGCTTTCTGACTCTCCATAGACAGCAATGCATGAGTTGTTTAACAGCACTGTTGTGGTACTCTCGTGAACATACAGCAGAGACTAACACAGAAGAAAATAAATTATTTATTTTATAAATTATTTTTGTTTTCTCTTCGCACAAAAAATATTCATAACCTGCACAAAAGCTGCACAAAATTACGGTTGAACCACTGATGTCACATGGACTATTTTAATGATGTCCTTACTACCTTTTTGGGCCTTGCACATGGTAGTACCACTGCTTTTCAAAGCACTCTGATTTCATCAAAAATATCTTAATTTGTGTTTCGAAGATAAACAAAGGTCCTACAGGTTTGGAATGACATGAGGGTGAGTAATTAATGACACAATTTTCATTTTTGGGTGAACTGTCCCTTTAAATCGTAAAAATGTCAGAAGAAAGCATCAACAAAACATAAATGGTGGGTTTCTTTACCTTTCAGCATCGCTCGACCTGTGGAGCCAACAGTGAAGCCGGGCAGAGAACTTCGGGCCCCAAGAGCAGCTGTGGCCTCCAGCAGAGCCCCACTCAGATGAGCTGCAATGCTGGTTCTAGGAGAACAGGCCCTGAATCTATTCTGCAATGGGGATACCGGCGGCCATGACACAGCCTGGGCAAGCAGCTTTCTGGACGGGTGCAGGAGATAGACCTCAGGACTCAGGGTTGGATCAACATGGTCAATCTGTAGAAAAGACAACGGCAATGCATGTTTGTTAATGTTTTTGTATTGTTAAACAGAGAACATGCTGTCTGAGGTTGTCGCACCCAGAAGTTGTGAACCTTTTTTCACTCCCTTTGCCCAAGACAATGAATACAAGGAATGAGATGCAAGGAAATTTTCGCACCGATTAATAAACTTGTGACAACATCGATGTTAACCAAATACACTGCACATTTTACAAGAAAAGATATTTGTCGATTCTGCATTGCTTACTTTGATCTTTAGGGTTAGACCTTTAAACTGTTCACTTTCTTAAAACAAACAAATGCTTAAAAATGGTGGATTCATTTTGATTCTTACAATAAAATTACTACAATGTGGCTATGATTAAAAAAACAAGAAACAAATTCTTAATTCATGACCACAATTTTAATTCAAATGAGGGAACAAATTAAGTACTTATTATACACAGTTGAAGTTAAAAAGTTTACATGCTTGCAGAATCAGCAAAATGTTCATTATTTTACCAAAATAAGAGGGATCATTCACATAAGGGATCACTCACGTAAAATGCCTGTTAATACTGAGCTGAATAAGATATTTCACATAAAATACATTTACATATAGTCCACAAGAGAAAAATAGTATTTGAATTTATAAAAATAACCCTGTTCTAAAGTTTAAATACACTTGATACTTAATACTACCTGAATGATCCACAGCAAATTCATGACTTTCTTGTTTGTCTTGAACAGTTAAACTGCCTGCTGTTCTTCAGGAAAGTAATTAAGACCCCACAAATGCTCTTGTTTTTCAGCATTTTTGTGTATTTGAACATTTTCTAACAATGACTTTATGATTTTGAGATCCATCTTTTCACACTGAGGACTCATATGCAACTATTACAGGTTCAGGTTACAGGTTCGAATGCTCAGTGATGCTCCAGAAGGAAAAACAATGCATTAAGAGCTGGAGGGTGAAAACTTTTGAACAGAATGAAGATTTTTCTTATTTTGTCTAAAAATCCTATATTTTTTTTCCATTCAGTACTGCCCTTCAGAAGCTACTTGTGTTTCCCAGAAGACAAACTAAGTTCAATTTACCCTGATCTTCAAATTCAAAACATTTTCACCCCCAGCTCTTAATGCATCATTTCTCCTTCTGGAGCATCAGTGAGCATTTGAACCTTCTGTAATAGATGCATATGAGTCCCTCAGCTGTCCTCAGTGTGAAAAGATGGATCTCAAAATCATACAGTCATTGTTGGAAAGGGTTCAAATACACAAAAATGCTGAAAAACCAAAGAATTTGTGGGATCTGTAGGATTTTTCTGAAGAACAGCGGGCAGTTTAACAAGGGACTCATGAACAACTATCACTAAAAAGCACAGTTGTGGATCATTTAGGTAACAACACAGTATTAAGAATCCAGCGTATGTAAACTTTTGAACAGGGTCATTTTTTATAAACGGAACTATTATTTTCTCAGTGAAATATCTTATTCAGGTCAGTACTAAATAAAAAATAACATGCATTTTGTATGATCCCTTTTATTTTGGTAAAAAAATAAATAAATAAAATTACATTTTGCAGATTCTGCAAGGTGTGTGTAACTTGACTTTAACTGTATATAAAAAGAACAAGAATAACAAAACAAATTAATATTAAACAAAGACATATTGCCAAATAGGTATCTCATTTTAAAGCATTTTAATTAAGACTATGTTGATAGAACTAATTTTTAATAATTTAGGAGGTATTGGGGCTGGAAGTTTGCTGAGGTTAAGAACCACTAGTCTAACTAACTAGTGGCAGAACTTATCAACTGGCTGACTAGTCGATACAACCCTTAATAGACATGAAGGCTGCCATCTTTGCTTCTGTAATAATCTCTGACTTGGTCCCCCGCAGTGATTTCATTGCTGTCAATGTGAACAACCCAAGGAAGCAATAGCAGGTTCCTTAATAATGATAACCACAGGAGGTTATGAGTCAAAAAAAAATCTCTTTTCTGAACTAGTAACTGCTGTATGATCAGCCCAATAATAGCAGAAATGGAGAACAACAATCCCAGGTCTTGCAATCAAACTTGTCCTTATTGAGAAAGAGCACCGATTTGGGGGTTGTACTCCTATCTTTGACGTAGTGCACATCTCCTCTCTCTGCAGTGAGCGGCCATTATTTTACCATTACAGATCCCAGACAGCATTTCTGCCAGCTGCTTCCTGGAAAGTCATTACAGCTGTTGTCTGTGCCCTTCCTCTGAAACGATTGACCCAGCTTCTTTGCCACCTCTCTCCCCAAACGGCGCTGGCTCTGATGAGAATTAAACCACTCTCATTGGATAAATGGATTCAGCGGCGATGCAACGTGACACAGGCGAATAGCAGGTGCTTTGAGCTAAAGCAGAGCGAAGCACAGGACCTTCAAGACCTTTCACTTAGATTGTGTTTATAATGTAAGAACAAAACCAGAAAGAAGCACGTGTGAATCACAGGAAGATCAATTTTGTAGTAAAATAAGCTTTTATAGTAAGGTTTTTTACTTTTTACTTTTTACACATAACCACTCTATAGAAGCCCATTTCCGCCAAAAGTCAGAATTGTGAGATATAAACTCGCAATTCTGTAAACATATCAGTCTTTTTTTTCTCCTCAGAATCGGACTTTATAACTCACAATTACGAGAAAAAAAAGTCTCGCAATTCTGACTTTATTTCTCACATTTGCGTCTTTATATCTCGCAATTCTGACTTTTTTCTCACATTTGTGAGTTTATATCTCACAATTCTGACTTTATATCTCGCAACTGTGAGATTATATCTCGCAATTCTGACTATATAACTTGCAATTTTGAGTTTATATCTCACAATTCTGAGAAAAAAAGTCCGAATTGTGAGTTTGTATCTCGCAATTTTGAGAAAAAAGTCAGAATTGTGAGATAAAAAGTAGCAATAATTAAAAAAAATAAAAATTATTCAGTGGCGGAAACGGGCTTCCATACCATTGATAAGGTTGGGGTTGAAAAAGATGTTTCTTTTGCATAAAATAATAATAAAAACATAGTAATATTATTTTATTATTATTTATTTTATTTTTTTTCATTTTTTTAAGTTAGATTTCAATACATTTTCAAATGTAATTTATTCCTGCGATGCAAAGCTGAATTTTCAGCAGCCATTACTCCAGATTTCAGTGTCACATGATCCTTCAGAAATAATTTACAACATATTTTGTCAGGAAGGAAAACGCATTTACATTTTTTTAAATTTAATCCCATTTTTGTGAGTAAACTGCACTGTAAACTACCCTAGAAAAACATAATCAGCAGATGCAATATTTCAAGGGTGAGATGAGTAACGTCTCTAATTGGACACACAGAGTGTTGCGCTCGCCACCGAGGATAAAGGAGCTTATTGCCACAGCAACCAGGATGAAAGATTCTTGATAGTGCTTAGCAAGTCAATTGCTGTTTCTCATTTTTCTCACTTCAAACAAAGAGAATACAACAGCAAAAAAAAACTAAATAAAGATGAGTACTTACGTAATGAGGCAACGCTCCTTTGAAACTGTCAGGACTTGTGTTTATGAGGTTTTAATCAAGAAAAGAAAGCCTGCTTTAGTATACTTAAGAAAAGAACATGTCATCACAATATGCTTAAAAGCGAAGGCAAACACATTTTTGAGTTGCTGCCGAACAATTACGACACTTGGTCTCGAAATATTTCATGTCACTTTGATTAGTCAATACATGAGTCAACATTATTTAGAGCCCAGATAACCAATGGACTTACATGGTCACAGCACATTATCATAAATTACACCACAGTGCTGTTGATTCTGTAACTGTACATCTGTGAAGTACTTTCTTGATCACTTCACCACATTTTTTACAACATGTTTATAAACTTAGGACCTACATTCGTTCCAATAATTTAATGATTCTTCACATATTATTTGCATTACAAGCTGGTTAATATACTTAGAATGTGCATGAAAGAATACTGTACTAAGGCTGTTATCTGATTGATGTACAAACTGTGCAAACACACAGGACATCAAGGACTGCACCTGTACAAAGGGCCTCATTGTTTCCGAACGTTAAGCTACAGCACTAAGCAAACCGTCTCCTTATCTGAAAAATGATTTTGCAGAATTGGCAGTCCTCAGAAGCCCCTCCCTGAGCCGTACAGCCGTGGTCCTTTATAATTACTCTTTAATGGGATGGGTTTCCTGCTCTGCTCATGATAAAAGCGAAGTCTGCATTTGTCAGATCTTAAACTGGACCTTAGGGACTAAAATCTGCACGTTCACCAGCCGCCTGAAGTCTGACACTCATTCTTTTTGGTTTCAAAATCGACAGCACAGACGCAAACTAGACACAGTTCTCAAGGAGTGGCATTTCTCAGTGCAAACGCTGCTGCCACACTCTTAAAAATAAAAGTTTCAAAAGGGGGGTTTCGCAGGGATGCCACAGAACAACCATTTTTTGGTTCTTCAAAGAACCTTTCAGTTCTTAAAAGGACTGTTTTTGGAGTTTCTGCAGGCTTTATGATGGTAAATTAAAAATGTTTTAAGAACAAAATGTAAAAACTAAATTGAAGAGAGCATAATTGGTTTCTAACAGATTAACAGATTACTTAAAAAAAAAACTGCTTAACAAAATAGCTTGAGGATTGAATAGCTCTGATCCCAAACACTAGAACATAGAAATATGTTTTACTGTACCTTCTAATCTCACTGCAAAAAGTAATTCTGTCCTGTTTCCACTGCAAATGTCTAAACGATTCTTAAATCGTGCATAAAGGTGCATTTACTTGAAAGCAAAATGTTGTACGATAAGTCGTCTTGTTTCCTGAGAAACGTATCCAAATGAAGGGAGTTTATGATCACAAGAACAAAGATCTGCTTAATTCAAAGCAAAAATAAGTTCTTATACCCCACTGACAGATATTTGTTTTAAACATTTTTGAGACAACCAAAAAACAAAAACATAAGATATAACACAAACAGACAACACAAAACAAAACAAAAAAAAAAACACATACAAAAAATAAAAACAAAACAAAAACACAAACAAAACGACACAACAAAAAACATTAACAAAACACAAAAAGACAACAAAATAAAAAAAACAAGACAACAAAAAGTAAAACAAAACCACTAAAAGAACCAAAAATTAAAAAACAAAACAACAAAAAGCAAATGAAAGACACAACACAAAACAAAATGACAACAAAACAAAAACAAGACAACAAAACAAAATGAAGTAAAACAAAACAACACAAAACAAGAAAACAAAAACAAGAAAACAAGACAACTAAAAAAGTAAAAAACAAAAACGCCACAAAAAAAACAAAAAATTAAAAACAAAAAAAACAAATGAAAGACAACAACAAAACAGAACAAACTACAACAAAAAAAACAAAATGAAGTAAAACAAAACAACAAAAAAATGGAAAACAAAACAATAAAAACAAAAAAAAAAAACAAGACAACTAAAAGTAGTACAAAACACCACAAAACAACAAAAAAAGTAAAACAAAACAAGAACACAACAAAACAAATGAAAAAGACAACACAGACAAAATTAAATGACAAAACAAAAAAAAAACAAGAAGTGTAAATATGCTTTCAGCTGGAGCAAAAGAAGTCTGGTTTCGAGTCACGTGAACCACCGCAGCGTGCACACAGTCTGCCCCAGTCCATGCGTGCATGAATCGGTGCAGACCACAAAACGTATCGCACCCATTTGATTTCTGCACAGAATGCTATATTTCATAGCTATATGGTTATATATTGTGGCTGTCATACATTGTCAAATGCGGCTTTACCGAGATCAACAGCTCTGGTCCAAGCTGTGATATAAACGGAAAGCTATTGGTGGTTTAAAAAAAAGGGGGCAGGGCTGCTTGATACATCCAGCCCTGTCTTCCTGTTCTAGCTTTTTCTGCTAGATCTTTTTGGGTGGATGATCTGAGTGGTTACTAGAACATTTCCAAATGGTTGCTAGCTGGGTCACATTAAAACTCAGCTTAGGAAAGTAATAACCTGGCACGCTTCAATGCTGCAGAACGTGTCTGGCTCTAGAAACCCTTTCAAAGTATGACATGTTTCTCAATCCTTTCACTGACATTAATGCTCAAGCGCTGACTCTCTCTCATTGGCATGTCCCCATCTGACCACAGCGCTAGCAGGTGTGTGAGTCACCTCTAACTGCCCTGTGAAGATGGAGGTGGTGACAGTCTCTGGGCAGAACTTAGGTTTTTTCTGTAACATTTTCGTAACGTGTAATATAACACCGGTTTCAAACAAACAATCAATGTGTCAAATTCAGTTGTGTTATTATCATGTTAACCGGGACCTAAATGAAATCACTTCAGTGTCTGATGTCATTATGTCAAGATTATCTAAATTAGATTTCACTGAAAAAACATTCATTACACAGGCCATGAGAATCTCGTTGACTCACTTTGGGCCTCTCGGCTCTCTGTCTGTCAAAGCTTTGTTGTTGACCCTCGTCTTGATGTTCTGGGCTCTCGATAGCCACTAATCCACCAAGTGCTTTGTAGAGAGAGTCGCTACATGAACGTCCAGCACAAGGGCTGAAACTCTAGCTGGGAGGTGTGTCTCACTCGGGCTCTGAGGCCGCAGACACGCAGGAAGGGCTGGAATACCTTGAGAATGACTGACACACAGCAGCTGAGTACAGTACTCAGCACATCCAGTCCCTGCTGCCTTCAAACGCATGCCAAACTAAAGGGTGCACAACAACTATGAAAATATAATTGCATAATGTTCTCATTTCAAACCAGCTCTGTATGGAAGCCTGTTGTAAAAGAAATTAAAGAGATGATGTGACTTCTTGCAATATGACAATCTCTGACAATTACTGAATATGCCACAATTGTAACTTAATTTGTTTTTATGAAAAAGCTGCATTTAGATTCTTAAAAATGTCTCAAAACAACAAATCACAACAAAATAAAGAAAAGAATAAAAGCAAAAAAGCAACAAAAGACGTATCACAAACAGAAAACAAAAAACTTAAAAAAAATAAAAAAAAAACAAAACACCATAAACAAAACACAATGACAACAAAACACCACAAAAACAGTAAGAAATGCTAAAAAAAACAACACACAACACAAAAAAGACAAAGCAAAACAAAAACAAAAAACAAGCCAACAAAATGACAACAAAACATCACAAAAGAAAAATGGAAAAACAAAACAACAAACAAAAGACACCACACAAAACAAAATGACAACAAAACAAAAAAACAACAAAAAAGAAAAAGAAAACAACAAAAACACAAACAAAAAATGACAACATGACAAAGTAAAACAAAACACCACAAAAACAACAAAAAAAGGGAAAAAAAACAAACAAACAAAACAACAAAAAAGGGGAAAAAACAAAATACCACAAAACAAAATGACAACAAAAAAACAAAACACCACAAAAATGGAAAAACAAAATTTAACAAAGACACAGCACAACACCACAAAATGACAACAAAACAAAATAAGTTAATAAGTTAATAAAAAAAAGTAAAAAACAACAAAAACAAGAAAGAAAACAACAAAACGAAAACAAACAAAGACAACACAACAAAACAAAAACAACAAAAAAGTAAAACAAAATGACAAACAAAAAACAAAAACGCAACAAAACAAAATGACGACAAAAAAAATAAAAAACAAGTAAAATAAAACACCACAGAAACAACAAAAAAGACAAAACAAAATGACACAACAAAAACAAAACAACAAAAAAGATATAACAACAAAACAACATGACTAAGTAAAACAAAACACCACAAAAACAACAAAAAAGAAAAAAACAACATAAAAGAACAAACAAAAAGGAAGAAGCACAAAATGACAACAACAAAACAAAGCAACCAAATGAAACGTAAAACAAAATACCACAATAATACAAAATAGTTTTGTGCTACATAGAGATATGTGTAGTGTAAGTAATGGCAAAATTTTAATTTTGGATGAACTATCCCTTTAAGCAATGTTTTGAATAAAGGGCTACAAATCCTTAAGCACAAGATGCTGTCTCCTTTCACCCCATCTAAAATCTAATTCAGCTGACTGAACATTTCATTTGCATGATAAAGCTGAATTTGCACATTAATCAAGCCCTCTTTTCATTTGTTCTGTACCCGCTCTGTAAAAAGCCCCTGACAACAGTGACACAGCCCACCTGACACACATCTAATCAGTGTATTTACTCCGCAGCCCGTCACATCCCGTATCTCGCCTCAACTGTAACGCTGTGCATTAATATACCACTAATGAAGCGCAAACTATCAGCGTTGCTATTGACTGGAAGTGGGCTTGATTTATTCACCAAGAGAGCTTGCAGTCAGAGCTGCCCTTGGGCATAATGACTCAGCACGGATCCTCAGGGTTGATACGGGGTGACCTGAGGATCCTTCTAGCACACTGAGAGCAAGGTCTCATGTGACCCAATCGCTGCAGCTGTCACAGACAGGCTAGGTGAAGAGGTTCAGCTGGAGCGAGTTTGTAGCATTTTGAAGCATAAGCAGGGTGGTCTAAGGTTACAGTGAAGAGGAGCCAAATCAGGACCAGTGTGTATGTGAGATATGCATGTATCTGTTGGGAGATATGACTTGGACGTATGGATTTTTTAATTGCAGATGCTGACACTGTTATTTAGGACTGTTTTGTACATCTCTCAAAAAATAAACAAACAAAAAAAAAAACACAAACAAAAAAAAAGAAAAATGACAAAGCAAAACAGCGCCACAAAAACAACAAAAATGGAAAAACACAAAACAACAAACAAAAAAGACAACACAAAATGACAACAAAACAAAAAACAAGTAAAAAAAACAAACAAAAAAGAAGAAAAAAGAAAACAACAAAAACACAACAAAAACAAAAAAGACAAAACTAAATAAAATGACAAAACAAAAAACAACATGACAAAGTAAAACAAAACCACAAAAAAGGGAAAGAAATGTTTATAACTAAAATAGATTATTTATAAATGAATGAATGAAAAAATGCTATTATAACATAAATAAAACACGCATATAAAAGATGCAACAACAAAACAAAACATCACAAAAGGACAAAAAAAAGATGCAACACAACAAAACACCACAAGATGACAAAAGCTAAAAAAACGAGACTAAACAGAGTAACACAAAACACCACAAAAACAACAAAAAACAAACAAAACAACAACAGAACTAAATAAATAAATCAAACTTAAGATCAAATACAGATATGTTACAAGAGCGCCTTGTTCAAGCAAAATCAATGAACGAACTGGTGTGACGTCATTTCAAACAAAACAGCTTTTTCTTGTTTGATACTGTAAAGCTGCTTGGTTTAAAGCAACGCATTATTTAACTTGCACTGAAGTGCCAAGTTGCAGAATTGATGCAAACATTTCCATATCGCTATAATCAGATGCTTTCTTAACTGCTCTTTTCTCACCTGTCATTTGTGGTGTGTTTATTTTGCTATTGAGAAAACACACAGCACATATTTACATATTGACCTAAATGTTGCTCTCAGCAGTGTGGATGGCATTGGGATCTTCACTAACAGTTTTAGAGTATATCAGGGCCCTTACTTTGCCTCTGCATTGAAAGCGGACTAAACTAATGTGACAGTTTAAAAGGTGAACTTGAACTTGCCAATAAACCGCAGTGATCGTATTTAAGCTAAAACCTCACAGTCGCTGGCTTTCACTGTGTTAAAAGCAGACTATACAGCAGCCATTTTCCTCCGGGACGTACAAATAACTTCCTCAAAGCATTAATCAAACGTGACACACATTCTGCCAAGAACAATCATGTGTTGAGCTTAGAGTCGTGTCAGCAACTCTTTGATAAGGTTTCCACAAGAACAAACCACAATATGGAGAACTGCACGGGACTTATAATCATTACTTTCCTAAATTTCTCAGAGCTGAGACATCCATTCAGGTCTGTTAAACTGTTCTTACCCTGCATAAAAACGGTCTTCATGTTGTGCAGTTTATGTTGATCCTTTTTATTGTTCGGAAGACTGAAGAATTTTTAAAAGCAAAGACTGACCGGAAAACAAACTGCTTTTAATTTTTTCATTGTGACCATGGCCTTTCATCTAGGCAGAGAGCCATCCCAAATCTCGTCCTGATCTGAAGTCTCATATGACCCCCCCCCCCTTCTCATTGGATGGATGTCTGGCCTTCTTCAGAACTGACTAAATATTTTGCGTCCACGCCAGTGTTGTCCACTTTTCCAGACAATGCTGGCTTTGGCCAATCACAAATCACAATTAATTCTGTTTGGATAGCCTGAAACACAAATATCTTTGCTGATACACATTTTCTTATCCTTGAAAGAACCAATGTTACGTAAGGTAGCTTTTGCTTAAGGGCCACGGCAGGCATTTACGTTCATGGAATAATGTTTTCTTCTGAGGAAAATCACTTATGGAAACATAACTGAAGCGATATGAGCTCGAGAGTTTGTGGCAGAGGCCCAGTTTTAGTTATTTCTGCTGCCGTAAACATGACTGTTTATGGTTCAGTCTCATTCATGAGATTCCAGCTGTCAATGTAACAATTCTGTCCGTGCATTACGCACCTGATGGGAGTAACTACGTGCAACACGGGAGGAACCCTATGTAATCCTGTTTTGTCAAAACAACAGGTGTTCTTTATGTTTGATAGCAAATATTAGCTATGGATGTTTTATTTTTTGTCTCTTGACCCTAAGCACTTCACATGAAAGGTTAAAATGGTACTTTAAAAACTTTTACAACATGTTTAGTGGAGATGCTTAACCTATTTACTATTTACATATTTACTATAAGCATTTGTTTATTCTTCTTCTTCTTCTACTTATTATATTATTATTATTATTTTGTTTTGTAGTAACTATAATTACTTTGAATGAGAGCATCTGCCAAACCAGTATCTGTAAATGTAACAATTCTGCCAAAATCTTTATATACATGATTCTATTTCTTACAGACATTGTGGTCAAGATACAGACATTTAATTTAAAATAGGGCTGTCACTAACGATTATTTTGGTAATCAAGTAATCGGTTGATTATTTTGATGATTAATAGAGTAATCTGATAATTATATACTTTTTTGGAGGTAATAAAAATACACCCAAGCAAATAATAGCCTTTAAAATGTAAGTAATTATATGGTTTTAGTGAAAAAAAAAACTCTGAAAATACATACTGTATTATAAACAATAGAGGGAGACCCAGTGGCCTGGCGACTGTTTTTAAACTTTACAGTGCGATCTAATCCTAGTTTAATATTGACTAAACAACATTTAATTCAAATGTCGACCTAACAGGGATGCAACAATACAGTTAGTCCATGGTTCAATACGTACCTTGGTTTTTAACCATGGTTTTCGGTTTGGTTTGGTTCTGATAGCTTGCCACATCAGTGTGTTTTTTTTTTTGCATCTAATTAACAACAAAATACTTCTGTAAACCTCTATACACTGGAAAAAGCGTGGATTATTCTATGTGTGCTTAATATTTCTTTTGAGAGAGGTATTATTTTTCCAATTTTACGCAAAATAGGATAGGTTTCATTCATACTGGACGCCAGAGGGCGCCCTCATGCAGAAAATCCACATATGCGTCAAAGAGATAACTATGATGACGTTCCAGCCAGGAAATCTCTAATAAGGATAAAGGTATCGCTATTGCTGTAACTTAATAAAAACATGATATAACGTTAAACGTTTTGAATGATGAAATGTAAGGACAATAAACACTTGTCTGCAATAATATATGGTTTATCTGTGTTCTTCAAGCCATCTTGGGTATTTTCATAATGATTAAGTATATTTGTAAGACACTGCTAATCGACATACACTATAGAATATATTGTCTGCCTCATTCTATGATAAGAAGCCACATCAGATCACAAAAGGAGGTTATTTCAAACACTCGACTGATGCTGTGAAGTAAAAAATAACATTCTCTTTTGTTGGACGTTTAGAAAGTTTAGAAAGGTTTATCATTGCATTTCATTAGAAGGGAAGATGCTCTGCAAGTGTTGCTTTTTCAAATTTAAATGGGGAGGCGTTTCGTCATCTCAGCATGTGAAATTACGGGCACACACACAGCGCATTTCAAGAGAAATTATTTAAATGCAAAACTGAAAAACCGCAATTCACAAGCGCCTATTGAACCGTGGATGTCATACCGAACGGTTCGATATTATATTGAGTATTGTGACATCCCTACTACCTAACCTTTAATATTTGGCCGCTTCTTTACAACAGAAATGCTACAGCCACTGTAATTTATTGAATATGTGGACATCAAAACGTGTAAACTCAGAGTGAGCGCTGGAGCTTATTTTGAAATTGAGATGAACAGTATAGCATATTTAGAAAGATAATGATGTATTCTCCTGTGTTGTCGTAGGTTTATAAATGATTTTCCGTACAAATCTGATTAAATGGTGCACGTTGCATTCCCAGATGAAGGTTATATTAAACCCAAACTCACAACAATATGCAGAGATGTAGTTTGAGCCACTCCACACATGTAAATTATAAGCTTTTACTGTGAACGGAGCCGTTCTGAGACGCATGTACGTAACCTACTCACATGTAAATAATTAAAGTGCATATATTAAAGGGGCCATCGGATGCCCATTTTCAAGTTGATATGAATCTTTAGGGTGTTAATGAGAAGTCTATAACATACATTGGTTAAAATTTCTCAGTGGTAGTGATTAAAAAGAAACACCCTTTTTACCTTGTCAAAATCAGCCCTTTTTAGAGCGAGCCATTGTGTTGCATGTTCCTTTAAATGCTAATGAGCTCTGCTCACCCCACCCCTCCTTTCTGTGGGGTGACGAGCTGTAATCTTTACTTTAGCCGCATTTAGCCACAAAACCTGCTAACTAACATATTACTAAGAAAGGCGATTTGCAAAGATGCATAAACACCCATATACTCACTTCTGCTCTAGGTGATGCTGGATCACAAATGATTTGCACAAACATAGACACATTTATGTAGATCGCTGGGCGCATTTCCTTCAAAATTGAAAGTAACGTTAATCCTCTGCATCTTCAGTGGCTCAGATCTCGGGAGTAAACGATGACTGCTATGTTCGTTACTACATCCAACAACAGAACACCTCCATCACTCAATCAGAGACATTCTTGTCTTTACCTGCACTGGAGTCGACACAAGGGCAGTCGGACTGTTGCAACTCATCAGGGCGGGTCTAAGGTTAGACTGTCATGTCAATCAACTATTGTGGGAGTGGCCTTGGTCGGTGTGACGTCACACTGACAAGCAGCTGAGAATGACCTGATTTGAAAAAGGGTATATTACTTATGCTATAAAGATTGAAGAAAATACCACGGAGTAGATTTTTATCATTATAGGGTGGTTGTGTACACACCGCCAATACACATTTATGTTCAAACAACATGTATAAGTGAGTTTTGCATCCGATGACCCCTTTAAACCTGCATCGCATATATTTATTTAACTCAAACGTGTTTTTGTTTTTTTTTTAAATGGGTTTTATATATCATGCAGCCTTAGCAAACAGTCTAATATTGTGTTTCATGGGTTCTCGTCCACGGAATGCACCACAGTTACTTGACACAGGCAAAATGCAATCAAGGATTTTTTATAATATAGTACTCGAATTGAATCAAGGAATTGATTCAATTGATTTATTGAATTTAAAACTAGCTACTTTTCATGCTACCGTAATTTTATGCTAGACAATAGTTTAATCAATGTGTCTCATAAGGAAAAACATGAGATTTATGGTGTTAAAAAAGTCTTGGGAATGAGAATGTTGGATGTGTTACACCCATCTGATGTAAGCAATGAAAAATGAGATGTTCAGTTCTTAACCTCTGATAAGGAATGCCGGGAATGGACCATCCATCACTTCAGTGCTGTTGCCACACTGAGAAACAATGGCCACCATGCTAGAGCTGCTTACGTCTGACACCCATAAGACCCCAAAAAATGCTTCGTTATTGTCAGAGACACACAGAGACAGTAAATGGTTCTAACAGCACCACTGCGTGACAATAGAAAGGCCAGTTCCCACAATTCAACTGAACCACCGGGGGACCCTAAATCTGTTCAGCAAACTGCACACTTAACAATGATTGCTGATAGTCTCCCTCACTAAGAGCTCAGCGTGAACCTATTCAAATCTCAAGACCTAACTAAATGGAGATGACGTCTACAGTGAAAGTCTTGCAGATTTGTTAAGTGATTCTCACATTTCAATAGTGAACCTTCAACAATCCATGCCGCATTCATTCTCAGCCTACGGGTAATAATAAACTGACTGACAGAAATAAGCATTTTCAAACACATTATATCAAGCAGAAAATGAATTAAAACCTTAAGGTTACTCACTGAACTCCTTGCAAATCCACCTCAGAATCTTTGATTGATCCCTGGGCCCCTAAAAACTAAGTCCACAGCAGCTTTTCTTGTGTAAGAGTCACATGCGAGATTTAGCATTGATGTGGCCACTGCTGTAAGCCTGGAGGCAGGTTCAGGCCATTAAGGAGCGTTCAATGACCCTGATGTCTTAGAAGGACTTGGTGCTGTTCTGGCACACGGCAGAGGGAGGTGGGGCCCGAGCGCTTCATAATCTCCTGTTGAATTTCACATGGGGACGTCTCAACAAACCCCAGGACGCGCTCTATGATCGCTTATCGCAGTTCCCTGGCTTGTGCATTTGTGTGTTTGGCTGTGCGCTTGCAGCACGTGTACGCAAAGACTGTGCATGAGGCAAACGCTGGAAGAAAGAGCCAGAGATCACACACTGTTTGTACAGTATGTTTATACTCCAGCTGAAAAGGCAATGAAAAGTAAAGACACAGTCCGTTTTAACTCTCATGTTCTGTTGAGACTGACTTTATAGGGAGAGTTAACCCTGAAATAACAACTCTTATCATTTGTGAACCCTATGCCATTGCTAAGCACAGGATTCTTGCACATTTCTGTACATTTGACAACTCAAATGCCTATTTTGTCATTGATTACTGCTTATTGCTTATCTTTTCATTATTATGTTAATTTAGTATTTTTCCTAAATATTATGTATATTTAATCCACAATCCAATCAGCGAACTAGGTTGTGTCCTGTATATAACAGTGTATGTGGTATAAAATAATCTGAAGAACATTTGGAACCCAGACAATGGTTAGTAAATAATTTTTGGGCAAACTATCCCTTTAAATCTAATAATGATAGCAATTTTGCAATTAACCTCTAATTTTCCCTTTCAGTTCTATTAGTATGATCCTCTGACCTACTTAAAATCTTTTATACAGATATCATTACAGTTTCATGCCTCTGGTTTGCCACAAATTAGTCACGCACATGCACATGAACTGATATGCAACACATAAATCAAATTAAATAACATTCAGGAGTGAACGGCTACAGCATCCACAAATATTTTGTGAAAAATCATTATGTTTCAAAGCTAGAATTGCTGAGACGTCAAGTAATGTAGCATTTTTCGCAGATGTGTGATTAATGTTATCAACTTGACATTTTGCTATAAGCCGTTCTTGTAAGATTAGAAAAAGTCATGCAGCATCATCCTGATGCTTCAAATGTTAAGTATGCTTTTTGAGATATTAAAAGGGCCTCTGGGTAAAACCAGAAGGGTTAAGAGCAGCGAACATCTGAATTTGCTCCAGCACTATAAAGCTACAAGCGCATAGTGACAGAGTAAAAGCTGGAACTTATTAGGGAGAAATGAGGTTCTCTGCGGGATGCTGTTATCTCATCCTGTTTCTCATGATGTCACACCGAAACTTTCACTCCAAAGCCTGTTCTGCAGCCTCACGACAGAAAGATCATGTTACTAACATGAATTATAACAAAAGTACTAGCAGAAGTGCAATGCTTAACACTAAACTCCAAACTACACATTTAAAACTAAAGCACTCGTGCGATCATCTAAAAGCCAAACTGGTCAAAAATGGGCTCCAAGCTCATAGAATGACATACAGTATTCAATACATACAATATTTGGAAACATTACGATATTATCTCTTATGCTAAGAAATGCTGCTGTAAAAAATAATAATAATAAAAATAGTTGCTTAAAATAACTAAAATAACTATTTTAAAATAACTATAACTTTAAAATATTCCAGTTATCACTTAAATTAACATTAAGTAACTTAAAATTTAAAGTTGGCTAAACTAAAAATTTTAAGGCAGCGGGGTAACAAATTATATTAAGTTGAATATATAAGTTGAAAACTTTTTGACAATTTTTTTACAGTGTGCAATTATGTGATTAAAAACACAGCAAAAAATCTATAATATTGTGAAATAGTATTACAATTTAAAATAAATGTCTTTTACTGTAATATGTTTTAAAATAAAATTTATTCCTGTGCTGCAAAGTTGAATTTTCATCATCATTAGTCTTCAGCCTTCAGTGTCACATGATCAGAAACGTATGTTACAAAAAATTCTATTTCAAATAAATGCATCAAAGAAATGTTTCCACAAAATATTAAGCACCACTATTAATAACTAATTAATAACTAATAATAATTGAGCAGCAAATTAGCATATTAGAATGATTTCTGAAGGATCATGTGACACTGAAGACTGGAGTAATGATGCTGAAAATTCAGCTTTGCATCACACATATAAATTACATTTTAAAATATATTCATATAGAAAACTTGTAACAATATTTCACAATATTACAGTTTTTACTGTATATTTGATCAAGTAAATACAGCCTTGGTGAGCATAAGGCACTTCATTAAAAACATTTAAATTCACTGCTTCCAAACTTTTGACAAGCACTGTATATTTAAGAAAAAAAAAAGCCTTCAGCAACTTACTGTTTCCAAAACTTCTCATTCGGGCCAGATGATGCATCGTCAACCATGTTCCCTAATAATGAGTAGTGTCTTTTCATTCTTCCTGATGGAATACAGATGCCAAAGGAAGAGCGAGCGAGCAAGAGAGAGAGAGAGAGAGAGAGAGAGAGAGAGAGGGACAGAGAGCGAGCCAGTAGCAGTTTAAGTAAGACGGAGGGGACCAAGTCTTGGGACGGGTTCGATTCACCTTATTTGGATATGAGGCAAATGGGCCGTGGTAATGGAGGTAATGAAGCAGATACAATCTTACACAGGAGAAACGTCTTCAAGCAGACTATCCCAATGACAAACGACAACTGCGCTGACTTCATATTTACATTCCTGTTTATTTGCTTGGCAGGCAGCTCCTGCTGAAGTGAACTCTAATGCCGTTGTCATTCTTAAGGCATTTGCAGCATATAATCAGATAGTGTCTGCAAATGCACGAACGCAGCGGCCAAACGAGAACTCATGAAACATTACAACGCACTTACGCTTCGAGTAAGAGCAATCAAAAGTGTCACAGGCCAACAAGAAATTATCAAACAGCCGTGCAAATTAGCAGCTGCCCACATAAACTCTACAGTGCTCTTACAACTAAGGATGTGAAAGGTACTCGATTGAAAAATAAAGAAAAAAGCAGTGTTTCAAGCTGTAATGACTATATATTAAATACAAATTATAACAAGAAGAAATTCAGAGCTTCCTGATTGCTTTCCAGTTGGTCAAGCTAATCTAAAGGCTGTAAACAAGTCATTCTCTATTATTTGCTTTGTCACATGCTTTTATTAGCAGCATTAAACCAATTAGAGTTTGAGCAATGACAGAAACGGGAAAAAATATATATATATTTTTTAATCATTATTTTACACTCTGTATTCTTATTAATTATTAACTGTAATATATTTGATTATTTTAATTGTTTACGTTTTCATTATATTGTAAATTCAAACTTTTAAACAATATTTAGCCTTTTTAATAAATGATGTGTACACTAGTCACATGACAACATTATCTTATCTTTTATGTGCCTGCAAATTATCGGCAGCTCAACCCTTCATTCTACAGATTACAATTCTTGTTTGTGTAATTATCTAATTAGGCCTTGCAACGGCAGAACCTGTGCGTTTCATCCAGGGATTGCTGCGCGATCCCTGTCATTAAACGCTGCCTGCCGTTGCCATATCAACCTCATAAGCAGAGACCTCAAGTGAATTTCCCTGCAAGACAGCGGGTTACAAACATAACGTGAGCAAAGAATAAAGTGAGACAGAAATGACATTCTACAACCTTACATTTTTGCTGAATACATGCCATTAATGTGGAAATAATCATCCTACGTGACCACTGAAATGATGTCCTTAATGAACGCGTGATTAGGTAACATGGCAACTCATCAGCAAAAGGACGTCAAGTAGCACTCTGAACTCCTCCAAGAATTAAATGAACGGCAAACTAGCAACCATGATTTCCTGAGGGTTTGGTGAGCAAGTAACAAGTGCTCATTTCGCAAGTGTTAGCCGTCTCACAGTACATGAATAAAGCAGAAAGACCTGGAATATTCTTTCTAGGTTCAGAGCTCTGCCAGTTACTGAAGTTGTATAACACTGCCTCCAAGTGGCACAGCTCGCTGTAGGCCAAAACACATGAAGATCAATGATCTATAACCCACAGTTTAGATCCAGCATATCCAGACACAGTGGGCTGAACTAATGTGATGATTAGAGTGATTCATTTTTTCCAAAGCAACAAAAAAAGAACGGTATTCAATGGCCAAGTTGGAGCAGCTATTTAAGAAGAAGCAACATGTGCTCAGCATACATGTGAACTTCTTCAATACTGTACAGAAAACATCCCTGAATTCACCCATAAACAAGAATATTACAGGGTTCGTACAAATACTGTAAAATTAAATTCCAGGACTTTTTTGATTTTCAAGGACTTCGATGAGAGATCTCACTTATTAAACAATGTTTTCTCTTTCAAATTGAAACCAAAGTAAATTTTCTTTTTGTTTCATTTTAAGGGATTTGTATTTGCATATACTTTCATTTTCTTTTTATTTGTTTTGTTTTTAGAACTGTACTGCCTTAATGGTTTCATCTTTTCTACTGTTAAAGGGGTCATCGGATGCAAAGTTCACTTTTACATGTTGTTTTAACATTAATGTGTGTTGGCAGTGTATGTACAAATCTACCCTATAATGATAAAAATCCATGCAGTGGTTTTTAGATAATCTGTAAAAATAATATCCCCTTTTTCAAAATCAAGCCATTCTCAGATGTTGATTGACATGAGTGTCTTACCTCAGACCTGCCTAAATCAGCTGTAACAGTCCGACATCCATTGTTTTGATGCCGGAGCAGGGATGTAAGTTAGACAAGAATATCTCAGACTGAGCGATTGAGGTGTTGTGCTGCTGGATGTAATAATGAACATAGTGGTTGTCATTTACTCCCGACATCTGAGCCGCTGAAGATGCAGTGGATTATGTTTGTTTGTGAAGGGAATGCGCCTCCCGATCTACATACATCCATCGATGTTCGCGCAAATCATTCATGATCCAGTTTCACATACAGCAGAAGTGAGTATAAGGGTTTTTTATGAATCTTTGCGATCGCCTTTCCTAATAACGTGCTAGGTAGAAAGTTTAGCGGCTAAACGCGGCTGAATGCAACTAAAGTAAACAGGCTCGTCACTCCACAAAGAGAAGAGAGGGGCGGGGCGAGGCAAGCAGAGCTCATTAACATTTAAAGCAACCTGTCCAGAACAGGATGATTTTTACAGAGCTGGTTTTGGCAAGGTAAAAAAAGTTATTTACACTACCACTGAGAATTTTTAACCAAAGCATGTTAGAGACTTTTCATTAAGACCCTAAAAAAATTACCAACTTGTAGAAAATGGGCATCTGATGACTCCTTTAAAATAATCAGGAAAAAAAACACTCCAAAATCCTGATCTAAAACAAATGATCCACGCTCTGAAGTCCAGAACTGAATCAAATGACTCGCAAACCTGCACCGAAGTCTCGATCTGAATCAAATGATCCATGATACACGCTCCAAAGTCCCAATTCAAATGATTTGTGAATCTGTAATGAATCTGTGTGAATGTAAATCAAATTATTCACAAACCTGCTCCGAAGTCACAATCTAATTCAAATGATTTGCGAAACACAATCTGAAGTCCAGAACTGAATCAAACGATTCACAAACCTGCACAGAAGTCTTGATCTGAATCAAATGATTCATGAACCTGCACCAAATTCTCGATCTGAATCAAATGATTTGCGAACCCACTCCGAAGTTCTGATCAGAATCAAATGATTTGTGATCCATGCTCCAAAGTCCCAATTCAAAAGATTCGCGATATGCAAAGTTCCAATGTAAATGAAATGATTTGCGAATCTGCTCCGAAGCCACAATGTAAATCAAATGATTTGCGATACACGATTTGAAGTCCCGATCTGAATCAAATGATTTGCGATACACAATCCGATTGGAAAGCTTCGAAACAGTATGTTTTTCTACTAGTTTTATTAACTTATTAAATGTGAAAAAAGTATTTAGTTTTTTTTTTTTTTAATTGCGTGAATTTTGCATGAAAAGATATTAAATACATATAAAAAAATGTAACACTTATTTCATAGATACATTGTCTTTCAATAATTCAAGCAGTTTTCAAGTACCTCTTCAGGAATATTGTTATTTTCAAGGGTTTTACTAGTTCCTTTTACAGCCACACTGTTCATAATCATCCTCAAGCAAACTCAAACTTTCAGGGAAAATCTTTATAGGACTGAAACATTTTTGAAAAACTAAATGTTGGTGACATTAACATCATGCAACTGTGGTGTGGTGCATTTACGGCCTACATGTAGCCTCTTCTGTCGACTGTATTTAGGATTTAACATTGTGTTCAATTGTAAAGATCATCATGATGAACAAAACATGTAAGACTCATAAACACGTGTTGGTCACAGAGATTATGTTCTGCAATAATTCAAAAAATCCTATTGGGTTTTTGTCAAGGGAACCAGGACTTCCTGGTTGGCCTACAAAAATGATATTATTGCATCACTCTCTTATTGTAAAATGCAGAAACAATAAAGAATGAATAGATGTGTCCAGACTGTTTACTGGTAGTAAATGAATGGTATGGTGAACATGCAACGTGCAAACTTTCATGAGCGGAAATGTGCGTCACGGTGATGTGTTCACTTCGGATGAGGTGTGTAACTGTTCTGTGTAAATGTACATGACAGGAATGCTGAGAAACCACACTGGTGTGACACTCAACCGGATACATCCCAGTACAAAGATTAGTTGCATCATTTTTTTCCAAATACCACACATAAATGAGTTTTTTTCAGGAATCATGTTACCAAACATCCACACTAGGGGGCAGAAATCAGCAACCACATCAGAAAGATTCAGTCTGATGAATGCTGAGATCAGAGGTTCACAGTAACCTAAGTGATAAACACACAGAAAAATACAGTATTTACAGAATAAAACATTACTTAGTCCTAAATCAGTATTCAGATTTAAACCCAAAAAATTTTAGCAAAATTTTTTTTTTAAAAACAAATAGCCCAAGAGAATTATATTTTGTATATTTTATTTATTGATTTATTTATTCATTGCATGAAGGCATTACTATCTATCCACTTCAAATGTTGACTACAGTGAGTGTGTGTGTATATATATATATATATATATATATATATATATATATATATATATACACACACACACACAAAACAATTTATATTTACAATTATATTTTTATATTTCACTTATATTTACAATTATGTTTAAATAATACAGAATTATGCATACATTATAATTTTTCCCCACTGTACAGATGATAAAATTTTATGACTGTGGCAATATACAATATATACCATGTCACTTAACCTAAATGGAATCTGACAAAATACTAGTTTGGTGAAAGGGAATGTACTCTCCCTGCAGTGGAAAGCATGCACCTTTGGCCTTTCTGGGTGTTTGTTTTTCATGACCCACACACAGAGTTCACCGCTGAGATTGCTTACCCTCTAGAGAACATGACAACAAACACGTTAAACTTGATTTCCATCTATTCTCCCAGACTGGCGGAGGAGTTCATGAATCCTAGACTTCAACTACTACACACAATATATTGGTTTTTCTATCATTCTATAGCACTTACTATCATTTGACAGTGTTTGACACATTCATCTGACCTCTGCGCAAATAAACATGAAAAACGGATTGGACAGTGAGTGGCATGACAAAAGCTTAAAAAGACACACTATTGTCTTTCAGTAGAGCAACAGTCTGTATCAGCAGCCTAAAACCTGAGCTGTTGGTCCAGCTGGGACTGAAAGCAGCCTGCCATGCACATTCCTGGCAGCTCTGAATCACAGAGACAACGGCAAACCCACACCTTCCCAGAGTAACACCCTCAACTGCCAGCAAACTTATGAGGACAGTTACAAACAACAGGTTAAGACAAAACACTCAGGAGGGCAAGGTATGATAACCTCCATCAATCAAGACTAGAGCTGTTCAATCCAAACACCATCAATAGGAAAACTTGTTTACTTGTAGTTTAGAGTGAACTAGATGTGTCGTAAGATGAGTGACTCATTTGCCTTCAGGTATTTCAATGAAATCCAAGTCACCTGATTAAATAACTAGAAAATGAATAATGAGCAAAAATTTATGTCACCTTAAATTCATCTGCCATCTCCTTTGTTTTCGTTGCTTGCTTACCAACATAACAGCCAGGTCAGTCACTGATGTCACTGAATATGTTGCATTTGACCTAGGTTAGGTGTGTGCATATATTTATGTATGTAAGTATCATGCTTGTTTACTTTTCCTTGCATTTGTGGATGTACAGTATATGACCATAATTAATAAGTATTTTCAAATATTTAATATTCAATGTAAAAATACAATTTTAAAGAAGGAAAAAAAGAGACTGGCTTTAAAAGAGTGCAGTGAGGAGTGCCGGGAATCATTTTGATAATAAAAATACACTTAAGTGCACGTCCAGCACAAACCTGTTAATTACATAATACTGTTATCAGAACACTACTGTAATAGAACATAGCAAATTCTTTCTTCTTCCCCTTTGCTTTGCTAATTACCCATATTTTAATGCATTGTTACAAGAAGAGCACATCCATAAAGGCAGTTACAGATGCTAACTAGCAGTCAACTTCACTATATATCTGATTAATCTCATACAGGATGTGTTAGGCTGAATTAACCTGCTAACAAAGTGATTTAGTTTACCAGTGTTCATTCATATAAGTGCCTGCCATTATTGACTACTGGGTTATTTAAAACAACAATACTCCTTTTTTAATGTTTATTCAAAAAAATATATATATATATATATATATATATATATATATATATATATATATATTATTTCTCGCAGTTATTTCTCTCATATTTTTTGATCAACAGTACAGATTTTTTTTATTGAATTTACATTTATAACATTATACTGTGTTATATTACCTTGCCATTACATTTCAGAAAACTAGTTAACTAGACATGTTTATCTCTTCTGGTCACCGTAAAAATCTCCTAATCTTTATTTTCCTTTTGGAAAGTTATAGAAACGCTATTAGGGCTGCACAATAAATCACATGAGATATAAAATTGTCAGTAAAGCCAGTTCTGTAATCAGTAGCAAATCTCCATCAATCTCCATAAACGCTATTGTGATCTTTTTTTTAACCTTTTGCTATTCATGGCATACATTATATGTTAAATATTACATTTTTTGTAGTTTCTGTTCACCATTACAGACGTTTACCCAACTATGACGACTTCCACTTATGAGAACTCTGAAAATGAGAAAAGGTTTCACATTTAAAACTTAAGTTAAAAAACAGGTAGTTCCGGTCCTTGATTCTGATTGGCCGTGTTCAAACCTGTTGTAAATTACTAAACTGCAAACATACACCTTTGTTTACGTCTGTGTGTTGCTCGGCAGCCACTTTGTTGCAACAACAACCGTTTCTGAGAAACTACATTGTTTGGCAGAAAAATAATGTTTTTATTAATATCATTACACTTTATTTGCTCTGTTTTATTTTGTGAAACCTTACTACAACCATAACCATTTTAAAAAAGCAATAAGCCCTGTGAAGGGGCTTGAGGCTTATTGCTTTATTTTTACATTATCGTCATAAAGTAAACGTATGGGCCTTATGATGGGCCCTATGCGATGCAGAAAACGTGGACGGAATCGCAGAATCCAGTGATAAAAATTGAATTTTCTGAATAACGCTGAATGTCACGGAATTTGTCAAAGTTTGAATGAACTAAACAAAAGTAGGTCATTACACTTAAATCAAATCACAATATGGACTAGTATCTGTAAATATTACACTGCAAAAATACCGTTTAAATGTGAATCCTGCATTATCTGTGTGTCTCTGTTTTAATGAATGGAGCAGACGAGCAGTTTTGTTTACGACACACACTGGAGCATGCGTGACGTTCACAGTGATTTCAGCGTCTGTCATCTCACTAAATGAGGACATAAATACATGAACAATATCTGCTGAGAGTCACTTCATGAGCATTTGACCGTTCCATTTTAGGAAAACTAGCGTTATATCATATACACACACAAATGTAAAGGTAGACACGGGCAACCCGTCAAAATAAAAGTCCAGTTGAGCTTGAAGACATTGTGCCAGATATATATTTCTATTATTACTACTACTAAAATGAAACAAACATTATTTTTAGGGTATAATCACACAACATTTCTTCCATGTTTTAATTTTAATAGTAAATTCCCCTTTGTTTGCCTTCATTTGATAACCAGAACATTTTAAATACACAACAAAGAATTTCTGAGGGTAAAAAAAACCTTTCATAAGGCTATTTTGAGAATAAATTTGAATAAATTAAGTATGCATTCAAATAATTAGACGTGCTAAAACACAGAATTTGATAACAATAAAACATATGGTGAGAAAAAAATACAACATTTCATAGGGCCCTAAACATGTTATTTTGTTAAACCTTTATTAAATTGAAGTGAAACTGTATTAGTTTCATGATTTTAATTAATTAGACATGCTCTTTGATTAATAAAATTTAATTTAACCATTAAAAAGAAGCTGAGAAAAATTAAAACAGGAAAAAACTTTCTGCAGAGTTCAGCTCCAACCCTGACCAAACACACCTGAACCAGCTAATTAGGATCTGAAGGAGCACTTGATAATTACAGACAGGTGTGCTTGATTAGGGTTGGAACTAAATTCTGCAGGAAAGTCGATCTCCAGCAACAGGGTTGGGCACCCCTGCTATAAACGATGAGCGCCGCCATTACGAATTCTGTCTTCCCGTCTCCATAGGAACCTATTCAAATAGCGTCCATCTGTTTTTAATGTAGCTAATGCTGGCAGCTTCATGTCATCTACACACTCATTAAACTTTGGGTAGTTAAGGCTGACAAATGACGCTCATTAAGACACTGCAAAGTGAAGGGGCTATGGAGCCATGTGCTTTAAAAAAAAAACAAAAAACATTTTAATAGGTTTAACATTAGATTATCAACTCGGAATATACACTAATTTTCCTAGAAACAAAGCATCTTTCTGGTTAAGAGTCAGGCGTGACTTCTGTAAAAACATCTATATGCTATCAAAAGAGAATACGATGTTAACAATTAATAATGGAACAAATTCAATGAGACATCAGAAGTTATGTTGACTTTTGCAGCTTTCCAGAATCCATTCCACTTCTACAAGTGCTAATCAAACACAGAGTTTAAGCAGAGCCCACCAAAAGGATATTCCTAAGAGCTCTTCTCATAGCACCTGCTTCCCTGTTGACTATTCTGTCCATTTCTGTTTCAATAGACTAGATTTATTTAGAAAAGTTATTTGATTTAGGAACTTTTGCCTATTAAACACTAAACCACTTCTGGCGAACTCCTGGTTGCTTCACTGACAGTTCAAGGTTCAAAGCAGCGATACATCAATACATCTGCTTGACAGATTAACCTTTATTAGACCGATTATCTGCAATGGCTGATAACGGTTCCACAAATGAGCAATTACAATAGGTTTCTAAGAATTCTGAGTAAATATCGTCCTGTAATAAATGGTGCACCTGATCTGAACTTGCGGCTTTGCTAAAGCCGCTGTGCGACAGAGTGTCTAATTTGTCATTTTAGGTTTCAGAAGTGTGCCTACAAACACCCCCTTTGCTGACGCTAGACACCCTTGATTTAATAAGAACGAAGTGTAGAAGAAACTCCTCTAAATGGCTCATTGTGCGTCTTGAGTTCTCAGAAACACAAGGCATACTTTGTGTGCGGTATCATGGCCACCGTGTCCCTCCCCCCAGCCTGTCCTGTGTTTTGTTTGGCGTGTAGATGTGCGCTCTGCTCACTGACACCAGTGTGCTAGTGAGTTAGACAGGTCTTATCAGTACCTGCCAGTCTAAGGTCTGGTCAGGATATGATTGGTTTGGGCTGTTGATTTGCAAGAGACTCTAGGTGGTCTCTGTCCATGAGGGAAATAACTATGGGGCTGGTTTGGTATGCAAGAATGAGAGGAATGAGTTGAGGTGTATTGTTTCGTCACTTCACTTGTTTGTTAACCATATCGCCTTCCTTTTGTTTTTTTTGTTTTTTTTTGATATCTAGGGAAAAAAGTAGTACTTATTGCATAATGGTAGCTCGTTTGTTTTGACAGAGTCGTTTTTCCAGTAATAAGCTATTTTTTTCCAATGAGTTGTGGTGTAGCGTGACCAAATGTTGTTTTTTTTCTTTTGTGACACTGTAATGCATGCATAGCTTTACAGCCAAACAAGCTGAGTGAGGCAATAAGGAAATGTGCTCTCATAAATTGTCATCTGTTACATAACTGAGAATTCTGATTTTAGTAAATTAACTGGTTAATAAATGATTACAGATCATAATTATAATAATAGTGATCATATTATCATTTATAATCTTACCAGTATACTGTATTTTAATTATGCATAAGTGATTTAATTATACTTTTTGGGTCACTGACAGATATCAGAGTGCTCATTAGTCATTACCTGTTTGGAGATCTCTGGCGCTCCATTGGTGCTAATCAGCCAATCACGAGGCGGTGTTTATTTTCCTGTGGCGGGGCAGGCAAACGCTCTTTGGCTCATTTCCTTTAATACCACAGAGGGCTGTAGTAAATTCCATTTTCAACACGTTCTCTATTTCCACACCAACCCAAACAATGTCTTTAATGAATAGTTCATGCAAAATGAAAATCTGTCATTATTTATTAGTCTTTCTAAACCCTTACGACTTACTTTCTTTTGTGGAAACTATTAAGTTCCATTTAAACATTTATTTGAAAGAGCACCACAACCCATGCATAATCTCATGGTATAAACCACAAACAACACTGTGGTTACTGTCCCCTACTTGCAATCTCATAGGCTCCATTGACTCCTCTGTGGTGTCCACTGAGACAACAAAACCAGGGGTCAAGGCCGGGGGAGGTCAGTTTCAACTATGCACTTCCTCCCTACTGCTGCTATAATCACAAACTGAGACGATTAGCAGATGCCTCTTGGATGCCATGTCCAGGCCTGCCTTAAAAACACACTCCTGAGAGGGAAGCTCTTTGCTCTGAGTGTCAACATCTGAGGCCATGCGCAAACAGCAGTAAAAGCTTGAGAACACATTAAAAGAACAAACTCAGCTTAATTAGAAGGAACAGTCTGTCATTTCATTTAAAGTCAGGATGGACAGGCAAATATGCCATGGGAAACTTTCTGAATTACATGCTCACCAGCTGACCCCAGCAGACTCACATCTGAAGAGGAAGAGTTACAGGTTTTTCAAAACGTTGAATCCTGGCTTTCTAAGTGGGGTCGTAAGTGGTCATAATTAGATGTTCACTGTGGTGGTACACTTCGTTTGTATGCACGTACTATTGGAAGAGCGACGTTTGAGGCGACAGGCTTGCGCAGCAAAAGTATGTTTCCTGTCAATCTCTGTGGCAGCCAGAGAATGGAAAAATCTGCAGATAAAGCAATAATTACTAAGCTAATGCCAAGAAACTTAAAAAAAAAAGAAAAGAAAAAAGAAAGAAATATGCAATTTCCCGTAAGAACTAAATTTCAATTTTAAAAATTATTTTAGCGAGTGTGTCTATGTACATTATATATGTGTGTGTGTGTGTATATATATCATTTGTACAATGTTCTCTTAAAACAGCTCACATGTAAAAAGTTACTTGCATCAAAAGAAAAGGTTCACATGCCAATTCATATTCAAATTTATATTCAAATTTGGACTATAAAATAATCTTACTAACACTAAAGACAGTGCTATGGAAAGAGTGGCCTAATAAAGCAATCCTTAAATTATGGCTTGATGAAACCACAGGACGCACTTCATGACACCACCAGCATAAGCCCTCAGGGATGTGTTTGTGCTTTTTACAGTTATGGTCTTCAAGGCAAGTTTACATACGCCTTGAAGAATCTGCAAAATGTTAATTATTTTTCCAAAAATAAGAAAGATCATATAAAATGCATGTTATTTTAATTTAGTACTGAACTGAATAAGATATTTCACATAAAAGATGCTTACATAAAGTCCAGAAGAGAAAATAAAAGTTGAATTTATAAAAATGACTGTTCAAAAGTTTACATATGCTTGATTCTGTGTTGTTACCTGAATGATCCACAGCTGTGTTTTTTTTGTGATAGTTGTTCATGAGTCCCTTGTTTGTCCCTTGTTTGGTAAATGTAACTTATTTTGTTTTCTAGGAAACATGTAAGTATCTTCTGTAGCTTCTAAAGGGCAGAACTAAATTAAAAAAAAACTGACATTTAAGCAAAATAAGAAAAATCTACACATCTTCATAATGTTCAAAAGCTTTCCTTCTTGAGCATCAGTGAAGGTTTGAACCTTCTGTAATAGCTGCATGTGAGTCACTCAGTTGTCCTCAATGTGAAAAGATGGTCCTCAAAATCATACAGTCATGGCTGGAAAGGGTTCAAATACACAAAAATGCTGAAAACCAAAAGATTTGTGGGACCTGCAGGATTTGTCTGAAGAACAATGGGCAGTTTAACTGCTCAGGACAAACAAGGGACTCATGATCACTAAACCACAAAAAACAACAACACAGTTATAATAATCAAGCATGTAAAGTTTTTAACAGGGTAGTTTTTTAAATTCAACCATTATTTTCTCTTGTGGACTTTATGTAAACGTTTTTATGTAAAATATCTTATTCAGGTCAAGTACTAAATAAAATATAACATGCATTTTGTATGATCCCTCTTATTTTGGTAAAATAATTAATATTTTGCAGATTCTGCAAGGTGTGTGGAAACTTTTGACCTCAACTGTTTACTTGTACAACAGCCTCTCAAAACAGGTCACAAGTAAAAAGTTACTTACATCAAAATACAAAGTTCAAATGCCAAATTTGAAAAAAAAGTTCAAAACTTTAAGTCCTAACTTCCCAAGTTGAATCACAATTTGCCATATTGTAGCAGTACAATTCATTTGTATGCATGTACTTTTGATAAAGAAGAGCTAAAAAGCTTGCCATAAAATACTGCTTCTTTAACAGTTGGAGGCGACAGGCTTGCGCAACAAGAGTATATTTCCCGTAATTCTCTGTGGCAGCCAGAGAATGGAAAAATCTGCAGATAAAGCAATAATTACAAACCTAATGCCAAGAAACAAATGTACTGTAAAAAAAAAGTTACTTACATCAAAATGCAAAGTTCAAATGCCAATTCATATTCAAATTTAGACTATAAAATAACCAAACACTAAAGACAGTGCTATGGAAAGAGTGGCCTAATAAAGCAATCCCTAAATTACAGCATGATGAAACCACATGATGTGCTTCATGTCACCACCAGCATAAGCCCTCAGGGATGTGTATGCGCTTTCTATATTCGCCTTCAAATCTCTAGAGAATCCTGATGCAATATTTTTGAACCACTAAAAGAGATACAGGCTGTCTTTCTCTATCCACTTTTCGTTTTTTTTAACCCTTTTTTATTACCAATATGAGACAATGATGGGCTGCTCTCCACCGTGGTTCAGTCCAAAACCACATTGCCATTGAGACAGAGTATGTGGGTACAAATCAAAACCCCAATAACAAATCAGTGGAACACCAAACTTAAAAATGTGAATACAAAATGGTTTGGTCTCTGGAGTAGCAATGACTACAGCACACTTATTTCTACATGCTTAGACTCCGTGAACTCATTTTTCACCTATATGGAATGAATAAAAAGGTGAAGGAGGCAGGGGTTTAGTGCCTCAAAGGGGCAATAAAGTCTTAATGTCTTAAGCCAGTGTAGCGAGAACCAAAGCACGCTCTAAAACAGAGGGTTCCACTGTCCCAGCCAGCGGGAGAAACCAGACAGCACTGGAACGACCCTTAACACAACAAGCAGTGCTTTTTACAAGTCTACTAGTAAAACGTCTGCCTAAACTCCAACATAATATGCTGCATAATAGATCTGAAGTTCTGCTGAAACAGACGGCAGTCGCCCACTAAATCATCTGTCAGAAAAACCTCAAGCTAAAATGTTTCGTGTCTGTATCTTGCACCAACTTGAAACGTCTCCTCCTATTTTGCTAGTAATTCATCAGATTACAGGCAAAATTAAGTGCTGGCCGGTGTCCATTTGTTAAATAGACTGGAACCGTTACAATTACCGATAAAAATAACAAAATTGCCATGAAAAATGCATCACTGTGGTTTAATCCTGCAATTTGGTATTGCAGCACTGCTAATATCATTACCCTCTACAATAAATTGGTTATGCTACTTCTCATTTGTAATTTACTGTGGATAAAAGCATCTGCTAAATGAATAAAAAAAAGACAAATATTTTATGGTTTAGTTGAATTCACTGAAATGTCTGAAATGTACAGCAGCAAAACCAAGACAGCAAACAAGTTATATAACAGAAATCAAGGAATATGAACACAATGCTGACGAATAATAAAGAAGTCATGTCAAAAATCAACCATAATTTCCTGTTTTCCATTAGAAGAAACTAGTTTAGACTTTTTAACAATTAAACCCATGAAAACTCAAAACTGGTTGTAAATAATAGTGAAAAATCACTTTTTAAAACTGGTGTTCCATTACTACCTCTTAGAAGATTTGGTCTCATACAGGAAATGACAGATGTACCTCCATTATAAAACAATGCCAGGGTTTGAAATGCAGGTTTTAAGGTGTTTTGAGGGCAGCTGTAGCGTTTTATGTGGTATTGCACCAAAGCCCTAAAACCGCCAACATCACATGAGTGTTTTGGGTAGTTTCTAGGTTACTGCCTGAGTGTTCAAGTTGTTTGCTAGATAGTTACATAGTATGGATGCACGCTATATCGGCCACCATATAGGTATCAGCCGATAAATGTTCATTTTTACTGTTATCGGCATCGGCCAAATAAGAAAATTCATCCGATATCTTTAAGCCGATAAATAATGTATTGTATCCTTAAAGGAGAAGTCCACTTCCAGAACAAAAATTTACAGATAATGTACTCACCCCCTTGTCATCCAAAAAGTTCATTTTTTTCTTTCTTCAGTCGTTAAGAAATTAAGTTTTTTGAAGAAAACATTTCAGGATTTTTCTCCATATAATGGACTGATATGGTGCCCCGAGTTTGAACTTCCAAAATGTAGTTTAAATGCAGCTTCAAACGATCCCAAATGCGATTTGAAACTATCCCAGCTGAGGAATAAGGGTCTTATCTAACGAAGCGATTGGGTATTTTCATAAAAATTGGCTGTTTTACCTTTTTTGTTAAGGGTGTTTGATCTTCTTTGCATGTTTACTTTGCAAAGACTGTGTCGGTACTTCTGCAGCGATGTAGGATGATTTTGAAATGATTTTTGAAGTTGAGGGAGAAACTACGATGGGAGTTTTTCGACATACCCTAACTGTCTTGAACCAGAATACACGGAGTGCAGGCAGAGCAGGACAAGACGGGCGTTTGAGATTGAAAAGTATTTACGTTTTTTTTTTATGAAAATAACCAATCTTTTCGCTAGATAAGACCCCTCTTCTTCGACTAGGATCATTTACAACCGCATTTGGGATCGTTTGGAGCCGCATTTAAACTGCATTTTGGAAGTTCAAACATGGGGCACCATATCAGTCCATTATATGGAGAAAAATCCTGAAACGTTTCCCTCAAAAAACAATTTTTTTTTTTTTTACGACAGAAGAAAGAAAGACAAACATCTCGGATGACAAGGGGGTGAGTACATTTTCTGTAAATTATTGTTCTGGAAGTGGACTTCTCCTTTAAGAAACACATTCAGATGCGCACTGTTTGCCATGATGGTTTTGGAATGCTTGAAATATGATTGGAATCACTACGAAAAGTATAATACATAATTGCAATATGTGCAGGGCAAGTCTGTCATAAAGGCTACATAAAATTATAATGTAAACATTACTGTAAATAATGTTGTGGAATCTTTGTGCGCTCGTGTTTTATGCATGTGTTGAGTGTGCCCAGTTACACCTCCATGACAGTTAAGTTCGCTTTTGCATTTGCAGCCTTTTGTGCAATTGTACTTTGTAATACTGTTTATTTTATGCATATCTGATTTATCTCATATATATATATATATATATATATATATATATATATATATATATATATATATTACTTGGGCATTTCTGTCTTTTTGTGCATTTATAAGTTGTAATATTCTATAGCCTGATTAACCCGCTAACAAGCATTTCAGTTTAACTGTGTTCATTCAGCTCTGTAGCTACAGTGCATGCAGCTCAAACAGCATTGCACCTATTAATTAAGTGGCATTAATTTGTTACTTTGTCAAAATCATTGATGCATTATTATTAACCGCCACTTTAATTTTTTTCTTATTATTTTTGTCAAAAATAATTTTATTATTGTCCGTGCAGAGGATATTCCATTTTTTGATCCATAGCGCAAGCATTTTGATTCTTTACATGTAAGTAATTATGCCCAATAACTTGTTTGCATTATTTATACATTATTTTATTTATTTGTAGGACTTTTTATGATGAAATTTGGTAACAGGAGAGTAAAATTATTTTTCAAACATACACTGTTAAAACTAGGCTGCTTATGTTTAAGTGTTTGGGACATGGCTTTTAATGATGAGAACTTTTTTGTAAGCAGGCTCTCAAAAATGTAAAGAAAAAAAAAAAGGATTTAGATTTATCGGCCAACATACCGGTTATCGGCTTTCATATATACAGGGGTTGGACAATGAAACTGAAACACTGGCCAATATAGTGTTGGAGGTTTCATGGCTATATTTATGCAGCCTGGTGGCCAGTCTTTACTGATCGCACATTCCACCAATAAGAGCAGAGTGTGAAGGTTGACTTTGTGCACCCAATAGCTCAAACATTGTACCCTGAAGGTGGTGCCGTGTATTAGGATGATAATGCACCAATACACACAGCAAGACTGGTGACAAGAGTGATTTGATGAACATGAAAGTAAAGTTAAACATCTCCCATGGCCTGCACAGTCACCAGATCTGAATATTATTGAGCCACTTTGGGGTGTTTTGGAGGAGCGAGTCAGGAAATGTTTTCATACACCAACATCACATAGTGACCTGGCCACTGTTCTGCGAAAGGAATGGCTCAAAATCCTTCTGGCTACTGTGCAGGACTTGTATTTGTCATTCCCAAGATGAAATAATGCTGTATTGGCTGCAAAAGGAGGCCAAACGGCATACTAATTGTGGTCTAAACCCAGGTGTTTCAGTTTCACTGTCCAACCCCTGTATATAGAATTATTGGTATCGGCCAAAATTTTCATATCGGTGCATTCTTATTACATAGATATGGCCACTAGATATGCACCTAGCAAACAACCCAAAAACTTTACAAGTGTCCCTTCTGGAGTCTAGGGTACTTTTTAGCCGGTTTAGTGAGCAAGTAAAAACACAAGCCTATTCACTTAGTAAGTAATATCATAATTCTCCTCAACAAGCCGCATGATTTGAGTTATCATTCAAGTAGCACAAATGGTTTAATAGTTATGGGTTTTAAAAATACATTGCAGAACTTCACAAATGAGCAACTGCAATAGTAAGAACCACTAATTATGCACCCTGAGAATGCAGGGTTCAATTTTAATTATTTGTTCAGTGATCAGAGACAGCAAAGAATCTCACTCTAATGCTTATTCCGAAACAAGAGATACAACACAAACATTCAGAGCAGGAACTGTGGCACCAACTGTGAGAGAGGCACATTCACAGAGCTTTAGCGTAACACCTGAATAACCAGTAGTTCATAAAGGAAGCATTCATACCACATAGAGCTTTAGTGAGAAGGGAAATTGACCTTACCTCTGCAAACCTGACCCCTGGGTATGTGAGAAGAGCCCTGGAAACCTGCAGCTGGATGGCCTGAAGAGCTTTGCTGTATCCTCTTGCCTCATCACCAAGGTGGCATATTTTCCCACAAACAGACTCCCAGACTCTGTCAGAGATGCATCCGGTGGGTAGAGTCCTCACTATAGCTCTGGTGCCAGTGCACACGGTCTTTTTGATCTTCTGATTGTTCTTGAGATACCTCCTGACCAGGACAGTAGAGCGTTCTTTCTTATTACGCACAAACTCACTGTCAGACACTGTGCCCTCGCTGTCAGTACAGTCAGGTACAGACAACCTAAAAGGCGTGGACCTCTTAAGGCACCTGCCCTGAAAGCACACGGGTTTGGTTTTTCTATTGAGCCTTTCCAGACTGGAGAAGCCATTTTTATGGCACACGGCACATACGAAGTCCGTTCTGTCATGCATCTTGTTATTTACGGCAGTGCCGCAGCCATTGGTGCACTGAGGCCTTTGTGGTGAGGATACTGGCACACTGTTTCGCCTCAAATCCAGCCCGCAGAACGGCAGGCCCTCCGTGTTTTGGCCAATTACGTGTTCCATCTGGCACAGCTCACCATCCGAGCCACTCAACACTGGCTGTTCTCCAGCAAGGCAAGTAACATCAGAAGAAAACCCTTCTGCTTTGCACTGCTGGGGCACCGTTCCCCAGCTTCTAGGAGGAAAGCTATTCTCCGGGCAGCCTTCTTCGCTTTCCACTGGATCGCAAAGCCCACACATCTGGCAAACGTACAACCCTTCTTTCCCGTGCCTTGCAGCCCCACAGCTGCAACTTTTGGACCTGTAGGTCTCGTCTAAGCAATCCAAACTTTTAGACCTAGTATCCAAAGACTTCCGTATTCTGCACTCCATGCCCGATGAGTCTCCCTCTGAATAATGGACCAGCGCCAGAGGGGATTTGCTCTCAGGTAAGCCGTAGTTCGCAGATATGAGAGCATCTCCATTACTTGCCGAAGTCTCCATACCAAGACTCTTCACTCCCAGCACTGTGGACACCTTCTTGGAGGCCATGGAGCTCATGAGGCCAATATGCGACTGTCTCTCCACACGAACCCTCATATCACTTGGCACCTGATGACAGATCTGTCTTGCTCAGCTTACACCGAGGACAAGCTTCTGGCAAATTACTCCTAAAGATGATGGCCTTGGGATCAGAGAGAATGTCTCAGTGGGTCTGTCTGAAGTAGAAGCTTTAGGATGACTGCCTTAGGAAAGCGACGGCTGCGTCTTCTCAGTTTTTTCGCCCCTCCCGACTTTAACTTCTTCTCCCAAGACCTCAGGGGCTCAGAACACTGGACGAGAGGGGAAGCAACAAAAAAAAATATTAAATAAACAACATCTCTTGCTACACAGATTTTAAGTGATCTGAAAATGCTCCCTGAATGAATGAAGAAATATGACAATGCAAGAGGAAACATAAACATACTGTAACTCAACACACTGGTTTTACTTGGCCTGGGCAAGGCTAGAAAAGTTTCTCAATCCTTATCAGAACAAAGCTGTTTTTTGTCTAGCTAGGTGCTATCTGGGGAAGTTGTTAAAATTGCTCTTCAACCACAAGCAAAACATTGCTTAAAAGAAATATTTCAAGGGCAGGATGTACATTCTGACAGCGCAAATGAAAATTCACATCTCCCTCTCAGGAAATCACGCAGCTGTCCAAAATCTTACTACAGTCTGTAGCCCCCAAGTCCTATACAAATGCACGGGTCTCGGGAATGTAAAGCTTCGCTTGGAGGGGGTAGGACAAATGAGATTAAAGACGGGCATTCGCTGCATTGATTCTGGGTGAATTCAGCCAGTCAAAAGCCTTCAAGCATTGCTCAGTTCCCACACCCACACAGTCAACGATAAATCACTGCGCTAACACAGCGAGGAGTATTTCTTTCATAACTCAACACTTGAGTGCTTGTAATCAGGCATGGACTTGGTAAAAGGGAAGAGTGTCAAAGACACTACAACACCGCTAATATTGTGTAGGGACAATCTATTTCTGAATAAAACAATCAATGCTGACTGTCTAAGACCTTCGTAAGACCTTCGTTCATTTTCGGAATGAAAAATAAGATATTTTGATGAAATTCAAGAGCTTTTAGACCCTGCATAGACAGCAATGCAACTACCATGTTCAAGGTCTAGAAAGGTAGTAAGGACATCATTAAAATAGTTCATGTGACATCAGTGGTTCAACCGTAATGTTATGAATCCAAAACAAAAATAACGACTTATCAACTTATCTTCTGTGTCAGTTGACACATGTTCACAAGAGTACCACAATGCATCTTATAAAATATCTTTATATGTGTTGCAAAGAAGAACGAAGGTCTTATGGGTTTGAAACAACATGAAGGTGAGTAATTAATGACAATTTTCATTTTTGAGAGAATTATCTCTTTAAAATAAGGGATGTGATTGGTGGATCCAAGGATATTGCTAAGGTGTTTTATCATCTGCCAGAGGAAGCTCATAAGCTAAAATCATTGAGGTAATACCACAATCTCCGCAAGAAGATTCATGATTTGTACACCATTTACTCATGAGACATGCAAGTGGCATTTGCCAATCACAGGCATCGTCAAACCACTTTTAAATCTGAAGGCAAATGCGTTTTCAGAGCATTTTATGTGTGAACTAAATTTAAAAAAAAAATTGTCAAGACAAACACTGAAGCTGGCTTGAAAAAGCTACAACAGGAAGTTAGAAAAAGTTTGAAGTAGAGATCTTATGTGTGAATAATGTCATTCCTTATTTGTTTTCCACTCAAATCTACTGTAAGATTTGGAATAAGGTAGACAATACCTGTGTTTGTGACACAAGATGAGTACTGCTTTTCTTTCGGTTACAGAATCTATCCGAAGCCACTTAACATGTTTTGTCCTTATCTGCACTCAGAATACATTCTGCAACATTGCTAAGGCGCATAACATACGCATTCTTGCTATGGAATGAGATCACTGCACAGATAAACCAGACACACCCTTGCCTCTATGACGAACTGTCATATGTCATATGTTCACATGACTTAGCCTGATGGAAGTGACGGAAAAAAACATTGCTTTTTCGTTTGACTGTTAAACAGCTGATGGGTGGTCTTGGAGGTTGCATACTAATCAAAAAAACACCTCCCAAGTCTCTATGAACTGCTGATCTCTAAACTCAGGTCCTATCATCAATGTTAGTCTGTATGGCTGTTTTAAAAATGGATAAGTCATTTATTTAATAAGTAACGGTAATAGTGATGCTTGTCTTAAAACACAACTAGTTGTTCTTAGAAGTACTGCAAGCCTTTATCTGTGTATGCTACATTATGAAAGATTGCATCCTTTCGGTCATGGTCATTTCCTGTAATCCTTATTGATGTCATGGTCATGTGCCAACAGCTGATGTATTTTATTATATCAGACTGCCTGCAGTGGGTGTTACATGCATTTGTGCCCCAAAAACCCGAACTTGTCAAAGACACCTCATACTTATCTAAACTATGAACTGTAGCAATAAAGAGGCTGCATATCGTGCCTCCAGAAAGGAGGGTGGGGATGAGTGTCTGTTGAGGCATGAGGCCATTGTAACGCTTGGAAATTACGGGAATTCCCACCTCCCCAAATCCACCTCCGCACCCCCTCCTTCTCCTCTTCTTTTCTGAAGCCAGCACAAACTAATTATCTGTGCTAGCTTGATTCTGTTCCCATACAACAGGCGGCTACTGGAGCAAAGCCTCATCCAGACTTGGAAGAGTTCATCTTAATAAAACAAAGTTTATGTGTGGGTAAACAATGCCATCAACGACAACATACATGCAGGTTCAATTCAGATTAGGTAATCGAAGATAACAGCACATCATAAGTGGAACTAGGTCAGCTATTGTTGATCTCTAACCAGTGTTACTGCAGTTAAGGCTGGAATACACGACAACTTTTAAAGTCTGAACAGGTTTCAAAGCATTAGGCATCATACACTTTACAGTTTTGTAAAACAGAACGTGACTTATTGCTGAGAGATGCATGACAATATATGTGTTGTTCTGAAACTGGCTCAAAATATCAAACATGGTTAATATCAGTAACTAAACTAATTTATAATCTGAAGCTAAAAAAACATGAGTCTGTGCCCATCATAGAAGATTTTATGTGAAATAAGTCAACTTTGACTGCCAAGAATCTGCAGGTTGGCCATGACTTTAAGCAACTAGCATCGATTCATCCAGACTGTAAATCAGGGTAAAAATCTAAAAAAGCCATGTAGTGTATTTCAGCCTTTATCTAAAACTAAAATTTGAAAAACAGTTTTCACATAATGAATTAAAGCTAAAATAATACAATTAGGTGAACAACTTCAGAAAACATCAGAAAAAGTATGCTTATTTACAAAACATATTAAAAGTAAAATAAAATAAAATAAAATAAATAAAATTAAAAAATAATGTAAATAAAAATAAATGAAAGCTATATTTTTTTAAAAATACTAAAACAAACACAATTACTAATACTTTAATTACCAATAAAAAATAATTAGTAATTAGTATATATATACATATATATATATATATCAGTGCGTGTGTATATATATTATATACATACTAAAAATGACAAAAGCACATAAAATTACTAATGCTTTAAAATTAATTTATATATATTTATTTATTTAAGAAAAAATACTAAAAATGACAAAAGCACAAAGTTACTAATACTTTAAAATGTATATATATATATATATATATATATATATATAATATATACACACACATACATACAAAAAATGGCACATAAAAAAATTACTAAAACTTTAAAATTAAATATAGATAGATAGATTAATTAATTCAAAATAATAATAAATAATATAATAGTATGTAAATAACACTAAAATAATCTCTCCCTCTGCTTTCCTTGAGGCTTCAGGTATGTCCAAACACTGGGGAAAGACACAAAACCAGTGTTTGGTATCATACATTTACAGTCTAATGATCTCTGATGATTTGAGGGTTCGTCATGTCTTCGACACAGGCATTCCTGTTTAGCTACAAGAAGTCCAGGTGTGTCAACCCAGATTCAGTTTCACAACAGATGAAACAGTCCGTTCTATTTACTCACACCGAAATTATTTCACACAAAAAATGTTCAGCTTCTGAGTACTGTGTCATATATTGAGTATTGCCTTAACTGATCAAAGGTTTATGATTATAGGCTTGTTTACAGCAAAGCAAAAGCTCCCATCTGATCCCAGAACACTAACCGAGTACTACTCGCCTCAAAGTCTTTCTTCATCGAGTTTTCATAAATAAAAAAAAAATAAAAAAGATGTGGCACGTGAACTGAAGCAGACAAGTTTTCCATCTATTCACATTTTCCAGGCTGGTAAATGAAAATGGATTGTATGAGTTTGAGCCCAAAGAGCCCAAAGAGCCCAAACCCCAGGATCACGCGTGCAAGATCAGGTTACAGAGCTGGTCAGCTCAGTCACAGCGCAAAGACTTTACTAGAGCAACATAAGATTTCCATTAGAAGCTGATTTCACCCAACTAGACTTGGGGGAGCCTGTAGAGGCAGAAAGGGGGGACAGAAAAATGTCTCACTGTGCTTTTTGGAGAACGTAACGTTACCTTTTACTAAAATATTTCCTTGCAAATACGTTATCATCATCATGATGTCACACACGATTTAAAAACATCACCACATGTCTATAATAGAAACATCCGCTCTGTCACATTCAAACCTTTAACACCTGCCTAAACACTGAGAAGATTAACAGAATAGTAACAAAGTACCATAGTAATACAATGTTTTTTCAGTCATGTCCAAAACGTGGTATTACTATGGCATAATATGATACCATGGTATCATCTAAAGTACTATAAAGTAAATATTACACCAATATACACGAAATAAAACAACTGAGGTGAATGAATACACGCGAGTAGCAAGACAAACTGTCTTTCTTTCATTCACTTCCAAATGTAGCAATCCTACAACACGATTTATCAACTAACACGCTGCATCAAACATTGTTTTGACGCTCAATTGTAGTATATTCACATAAACACAAGATTTAACGCTACAAACATAACATAAACACGTGCCAAGGGCAGGAGATACTACTCACCGCTGCAGAAAGACACACCAGAAAACCGTCTCACAAGCCAAACTAAGTGAAACTCCATCGTGGTTTCAGAAAATGACTGGTAAATTTGCAGAGCCCAGCAGCAACCGTAGTAAAACAAAGTTGCAGTTAAGTTGGTAGAGGCGGGAAACTCAGTCAGTCATTCAGTCAGCACAGCAGCAGACACTGCAGAGAGCCGCTAGCGAGCACAATAGCTGAATTGCAGAGGTGTCACTGCATAGGAATGTCTGAGGACTTTAACTCACTGTACCGCTCAAGAGACTGACACACTTCATTACTGTCACAGACACATGCTTGCGTGTCTTCAAGAATACCTAATAATTCGCTTTCAGAAGTTAGTTCTTAGACGTACCATGGTACATTCATGGTATTTATTGGAATTTTTTGGAGTTTCAGTTAAATACTATCCAATATCTGATATGGTAGTCATGCTTCTTATATCATATAAAATACAAATGCAATAAAGCGGGGACTGTCACTGATCTATTCTGCAGGTTACAACATTAAGCCAGTAGGTGGCGACATGTGACTGTATTTATGAATGAGTCATTGAATAATTTATTCAGCTGATCAATATAATGCCATACTATTTTGTTCGGAGATGTCCAATGGTTGACATGGTTGGGACTATTTTTATTGGTAAAGCAAAAACACAAAAGAAAAACAGCACAATTCTTCTGGCATATGGGGTTTCATTTGTGCCAAAAATGAGCATTATGCTTTGTACTATACACGTGTATTGGTCTACAGCCTGTTTGTTTAGGTAAATCAGTATCTGTTGATGTTTATGTTGTCTGTTGATGTCTTCTTAATCTGTCATCCTGCCATCTTTTTCACTTCCGTTTTTACTGTCATCTTTATTGCAGTTTTATTCTGTCGTCTTTACTGTCAGCTTATTCTGTCATTCTTACTGTTGTCTTGTTCTGTTGTCATTACTGTCATGTTATTCTGTCATCCGCACTATGACATAAAGGAAGATAGAAAAAGACGACAGTAAAGATTGGAACCCCATACTGGGGGGAGGGGAGGTTGAACTCAGAGCTCAAACGAAGCCTCAAGTTCGACAGTAAACCATGTTTGTTTAGTGTTAACCATTAAGACTGGATGGGCATGCAAACTTGACTTTGGCTTGCAAAATGACTCGTGTATCATCGCATAAAATATGAATAATTACACAGCACTTAGTTTCGAGCTCTAATTCGACTGAGCGGTCTTCCAAGAGCTCTGATATGTGGTTGGGATTTTCAGTGATCCTATCTGCAGGTTACAACACTTTGCCAGTAGTTGCCAAGAGATGTGTATCATGAGTGAGTCATTGAATCATTCATTCATTCAATTCATTCAAAACACTAAGTAACATGCTATTATTTTGTTCAGAGATGGGCAACTTGCTTAGACATTTTTCTTAAATTGTTAATCAGCCGTTGATCCTGTTTGAACTTTTGGGAATTTCTTTCAGTGGTGGAGCAAAAACAGACAAACTACTACATGATATGGTAGTCATGCATAGTAGATATCACGTAAAATATTAATATTTACACAGTACATCATTTTGTCCTCAAATTCAAATGGCCGAGCTGTTCTGATATGTAGTGGAGGGAATTTTCATTGATCCTTTCTGCAGGTTACAATGTGGCAACAAGTGACTGTATTTATGAATGAGTTATTGAATAATTCATTCAATTGATTTATTTAAAACAGATTTATTCAGTAATGCTACTATTATTTTGTTCAGAGACATGTAATGTTTGATCCTGTTTCGACTTCTGGAACTATTTTTACTGGTGGAGCAAAAACAGACATAATATACACCAGCAAGTGGCAACAAGTGGCTGTTTTTATAAACAAGGCATTGAATCATTTATTCAACTGATCTATGTAAAATAGATTTATTCAGTAATGCTACTACTGTTTTGTTCAGAGATGTAGTGGTTGATTCTGTTTTGATTTCTGGGACTATTTTCACTGGTGGAGCAAAAGTAGGTGGCAACAAGTGATTTTTTTTATGAACGAGTCATTGAATCATTCATTCAACTGATCTATGTAAAACATAGATTTATTCAGTAATGTTCAAAGATGTAATGGTTAGTACTGTTTTGACTTCTGGGGCTATTTTCATTGGTGGAGCGAAAACAGATAAAATACACCAGCAGGTGGCGACAAGTGACTATATTTATGAATGAGTCATTTAATCATTCATTCAACTGATCTATAAAGCACAGATTTTATTCAGTAATGCTGCTACTGTTTTGTTCAGAAACATGTAATGCTTTACCCAGTTTCGACTTCTGTGACTTATCATTGGTGAAGCAAAAACAGACAAAATACACCAGTAGGTGGCACAAGTGACTGTTTTTATGAATGAGTCATTGAATCATTCATTCAACTGATATATATGAAAGAGATTTATTCAGCAATGCTGCTACTGTTGTGTTCAGAGAGCTAATTGCTGAACCTTTTTTGACATCTGGGTCTAATTTTTCATTGGAGAAGCAAAAACAGATAAAACACACCACGAGGTGGTGACAGGTGACTGTATTTATGAGTGAGTCATTGAATCATTCGATGCATTCTTTTAAAACACTGAGTAGTGTATTGTTTGGAGACATGCAAAGGCTGATTCTACTTTGACATGTGGAATGATTTTCATTGGTGGAGCAAAAACAGACAAAGCAACTGGCATTGTAGTATCTAATTTGTAAGTCAACTCAACACTAAGCCATATGCGACACAATATCATGTTGATACTGTTTGACACTTAATAGAAAATAGAAATAGAAATATCATGGTATACCATTCTTTAAAGCACTGTAAACTACAATTAGTTAAGTACCATTGCAGCAGTAGGAATGCTGCATAGACATTATCTGGTTTTGACTACATCTGAAGGTTACTTCCTTTGGCTAAATTGATAACATTGTTTGATTTCCTGTTGTGCCAAACTAGATGAATTATACGAACGCCTTTACTGGATGAAACTAAGATCACAGAGTGGTGGCAGATGCTTTCATGTTGTAAACACATGTACATAATTTTGTATTGTGATAGTTTATTCCTTTTCCACATGTTTGTTATGCTCTGTTTATGTATGCAGTGGTAATCCACAACTAAAACAGTCCAAACAGAGGGGTTTGCATCCAGTTCCTTCCACTGTTCATTACTCAGTGTTAAAAAAAAACAACCCCAGGGAATATAAAATGAACTATTAGGCAAAGAATCATATAGAAATATGCCAGCGCATATTCACTTTAACTATGTGTTTGTATTCTTGGCAGAATAACGATGATTTTTCCGATTCTCGCTCCACAAGGAGGGAACTCTTATGCCATCCAAAAAGAATGCGCAGTTCTTCCACTCCCAGTCAATCTGTCACATGTAATCCTACAGCATGTGGAACTGTTGCTTTCCAGTTGCAGTTCATTTACAAAACCACACAAGTAAGCCTTTGTATGTTGCAGGTCACTGTGACAGTCTTTTATGTGCTTTTATGATTTCTGAGCATTCATGTTTGCACGACTGCTGCTTGTTGCATAACAATGCAGACATGATTTTGTGTTTTTAGCTCAGGTGTTTTTGATTATGTTTTGGGAGTGGATTATTAAACAAGGACTTAAGTACTTGTAAATATTCAAATAAGGCTGTCACAGGTTTATGCGATAGTAACTGCTATTCGAGTGGTACTTGTGACCTCATAATCTGTCACTTTGTGGCCTTTTTGTTTTGTCTTTTCATCTAAACACCTGCAAGTGAAGGTTTTCATGAACTGAAGTCTCAACAACTGAAGGTGGTGTTGATCTAAACCTGTCAATGTCACCTCCTAATCTGTGTTACACTACTGCCCTCTACTGGATAGCAAAGTCAACTGACTACTTCAATCATAAGTGGATGCTGACAAAAGAGTTATGAATATCCTCAGTCTGAGTGACTAAGCACTTAATGTAGTCAAAACTAAGCAAAAAGCATGTTTGTTTATTCACTTTCTAATTATTTGTTTGTATCTGTAGCATCCATTATGTTCTTCTGCACAAATGTTATGAAGTTTCATCCGTTATAATTTCTTTTGTTTACTGTGTCCATGTGGCAGAATGAAATTTATTTATGTATTTATTTTCCACTAATAGTTTAGACTACTTTTTAATGAATGTTTGACATGTGCCAAACATCAGGGATGGGCAAAATTCAAACAAAAAATAAATAACTTGACTTAAGTAAATAATTTGACAAAATATAACCAATATTCCTAATACATTTTCTCAAATAATTACAGATAAAGATAAAAAAAAAAAAAAAAGTCATACTGTATAGCTATGAAAAATAATTTTATCACATTTTATCACATTCATCACATTAAAATCTATTACTTAATATGCTGAGCTATAACCACACAAATGTACTTATAATAAACATCAAAAAATGTCAAATTTATTCATTCAGTTTTTTATACACTGTAGAAAGTTTGTATTTTAGAGTACATTTTACAAAAAAGTTACTATTTTAGTGTTTCTAATTTCACTTTTAATGTTACTTGCCATTTCTTTGTAATTATTTGTGAAATGTACTAGCAATTTCTGAGTAAAATTTGTTTATTCATCAATTTTTGATGAGGTTCTTTAATGATTATGAAAACTATTATAATTATTATAATAGTTATAACGAACAACACATAGAGACACTACTAACTTTTATATTTTAAAGGTGCTGTCTCTGAGATTCAATTGCTGCTTCATTGAAATTTAATTCAAGTTACAGTTCTGTGTCTGTTTGCTACCCTCAAATTTAAGAAATTTTAAAGGCATCCTCAATTAAATTCTGAATGGTGCAACACTGGCAATGTGTCATATTTTGGCCAAACCCTAAAATATCTGTTTGTTGTGCATCTGTTTAACAGTTAACATTTTTATTTGTATGTAGACATTTTATCCAAAGCGACTTTAACAAGCAATTTGTCACAGATCCAACACTATTACAACAATGAAGTTAGCTGAATACATTTTATATAGTAGATTTACATTGGCATTGTATCCAAAATAAATGATTAGTGAGGGAAAATGAAGTAAATACACAGTATGTGTATTTTAGGTAAGGCTAGCAACTGCATAAAGGCTTGTAAAGTTACAAAATGTAAACCGGTTCCCATATCTTCTGTCAAGGTTGTGTATTTAAAAAGGAGTTTGGTAACATTTAACCAAAATGTTTGTTTAAGGAGATTAAAGGATGTAACTGAAATAGCCAAAGCCTTAATTAGAAGGTTGTTCCATGTGTGTTTATTGAACCTGTGTTGATCTATCATTAAAGCCTGCTGCTGTTATCTGTTGAATGTATGTACGTTAGAACAGGCTGTTCATGTCTAGAGTTACTTACCAAACAGTCTGGGGCCATTTGTTGAGGATAGGGCAAAACAGCTTGTTCTCGTTAGGCAGAAGGCAAACATCCCTGGATGATGCATAGAAAATGCTAAAATTTTCTACAGTTCACCAAAAAAAAAGTAGTTTAAATGCAGCCTTAAAGGGCTCTAAACAATCCCAGCCGAGGAAGAAGGGTCTTATCTAATAATTTTTTTAATACAAAAGCTCATATAGTACAGGCTCTGGGATGTGCGTTCACGACGCTACGTACTATTGAATCACGTCGAAAGGTCACGCGGAACGTAGGCGGAACTACAAACCCAGTGTTTACAAAGCAAACACGCAAAGACAAAGTGCAAGTAAGTCAAACACTGTTTACAAACAAAAAGGTACAACAATGTCCTCTCAGGTTGTAGGAGAAAATAAGATGGAGTTTATCGCCATACTCAGTAAACAGACGATGAACTTACACGTGTTTGGTAGTAGTGATGGGAAGTTCGGATCATTTTACCGACTTGGACATTTGAGTCTCGTTCAGCAAAATGAATGAATCTTTTTTCGAGTCATTTCGTTCATTTTTAGCAAAATATAATCAAAATATAATCAAAGTGTTACTTCCCTAACACATCTACTGCTTACACAAACGTTGATCACACTACAAACAAGACAAAACTATAATGTTATAAGAAACAGAAAAAAATTAATTTATTGTTTATCTGGGTCTTTAGTCTATGATTAGCTCTGACATGTTTTCAGGTTTGAGTCGTTCGTTTATCACGAGACAGCCCCATAAGGTGAACGAATGACTCGAAAAACCCAAAGACTCGAAACAGTTGAACTAATTCCAGTACAGAACCTAATAGGATGTTGCGCATGCGTGACTGAAAGAATCACTCCCTGAGACGACTCGTTCTTCCCGAGTCACACTGAAGATTCGTTCAAAGTGAAAGAATCGTTCAAGAACGACCCATTACTAATTCGTAGCATCGTGGACGCGCATCCCAGAGCCTGTGCTACACGAGCTTTTGTGCTTAAAAAGTATACAATATTTTTATTTTTCGAAAAATCATTTCACTAGATAAGACCCTTCTTCCTCGGCTGGGATTGTTTAGAGCCCTTTGAAGCTGCATTTAAACTGAAAATCCTGAAATGCTTTCCTCAAAACCCATAATTTCTTCACGAGTGAAGACAGAAAGACATGAACATCTTGGATGACAAGGGGTTAAGTAAATTATTTGTAAATTGTTGTTCTGGAAGTGGACTTCTCCTTTAATCGAAACAGATTTGGAGATGTAAATTTTAGTTAAAATCACTTGCTCACCAATGAATCCTCTGTAGTGAATGGGTGCCTTCAGAATGAGAGTCCAAACAGCTGATAAAATTACATTGTCATACAATGCCTTATAATGATGGATTTGTTTCTTACAACACACAGCTTTTTACTTGACAAGACATTCTTGTGATGTTTTTATTATAGCTGTTTGGACTCTCATTCTGACGGCACCCATTCATTGCAGAGGACCCATTGGTGAGCAAGTGATGTAATGCTGAATTTCTCAGGATTATCTACATTTTAGATGGCCTGAGGTTGAATAAATCTTAAGCAAATTTTCATTTTAAGCTGGAATATTTCTTTAAATGGTGCTGCTGTGTGTAACATTAGTACACAATAGTATGCAATTAAAATAATCCCATCTAAGGCATAAAATCACAAAATGATGGGAGAAAGAACAGAAAATCCACAAGAATGCAGCTATAATCCTACTTAACCGCTTGGCAGAAGTGAGGATCACATGATTACCATGTTGTAGCCTGCAAATGTAAATTCTTGGTTAGTACTTCCAGAAAGAAAGACTCTGTACTCAGCATTGTAGGAATCTTTAATTTATTTCAACTACCAAAGTTCAAAAGTCGTATAAATAAGCAAGATAAAATCTACAGCAGGCATTATTTAAATTGACAACCTTATTCAATAAACACTTTGGAGGGATCTGCTCTTACATAAATGGATTGTTGACAGAAATGTCATTAGATAAAAAATAAAAAACAAAATAAATTAAGGCAGCATTTCCATAAATCGCTGGTGACGTATTAGTAAACCATAGTGCTTTTAATAAAGATAAACTGACACAACAAGTCAGTGTAAAGTGCTTTTAGGTCAGTTTACACAAACAGGTTTAAATAAAATGATCAAATTAAATAAATGTAAAGGGAAAACAATCTAAAGAGCCCCATTTCTGACAGTCATAGCCTCTTGTAACAACTCATCTTTGTGCACATGTCTGATAAACAAATAAGTGTGACTCATTCCATATCAGGCAAATATGTGTAGCAAACCTGTGGATATATCTAAGGTACATAAGGACAGAGTTCAAGTGGTTCATTAAGGTTCAGAACACATTACTGATTGCATATTCAGCTTTAAGCACATATAATCCAGAACTTAACAGAACAAATCTTCATTTGAGCGTGCAAAAATGTTCAGACAAACTCTTTACCCTGTGTCTTCCTTTTAAAAGCAATGCCAGTTACAGTATATTGTCAATGCAAAGTGCAAAGGGTTTTATAAGGATAATTTGCCCAAAACAAAAAATCCTGTCATCATTTACTCATCCTTGTGTTGTTCCAAACTTCGAGATTTTTGGCAGAATGTTCACGCTGCTCTTTTCTATACAATGAAAATGAATGGGGCACAACAACAAATGACATTCGATATCATTCATGTCATACGGATGATGACAAATGGAGTAAAATAGGAACATTTCAGGAAATAACTACTTAGATTTCAGTGCTGTTCTCAAACAAATCTACCATGTGACCGTGGGGTCACCATATGTGACCATGGACCACAAAACCAGTCATAAGGGTCAGTTTGTCAAAATTAAGATTTATACATCAATAAATAAGCTTTCTGTTGATGTATGCTGTATTAGGATAGGACAATATTTGGCAAAGATACAACTATTTGAAAATCTGGAATCTGAGGGTGCAAAAAAATCAAAATATTGAGAAAATCACCTTTAAAGTTATCCAAATGAAGTTATCTAAATTATATAAAACTTAGAATAAAATATGGAAAATGTATGGAACGTATGGAAAACAGTGACTTTGCGACAATAAAAAAAATCTCCTTTTTTGTTCCATGAAAAAAAAAATCATTTTTAAAAATCATGGTATGAGGGTGAGTAAACAATGGAATTGAACTTTTTGGTGATATTTACACACATCAAGCTCAGGTCCTGACCAGCAGTCTATTATTATGTCATCGACTAAACTCTCTATATGATAAAGCAGTACTGTCTCAACAGTAGTATCTTGATTAAAAAATATCTGTTGTCTTCACTAAAGAATATTGACTTTAAGAAACTATAAAACCAATAAAATACTGTCATATACTGTACATACTGCATACAGTAAGGTCCTAAAATCTCAGACTTTCGATGTATATTATTACAGTAAAACAGCTTCTTTGGTATCTAATGCAGCAATTATTTGTAGCAAACATATAAAACCTCTTTCATCTGACTATAATTTGCAATCAGCTTTTATTTTTTGTGCTACTATACCACTTCTTTATGGCCACCCCACTAGTGCTGCTTATCACACACAGCGCTCCTCCCAAACTCCACCATGTCGGTTTGCGGTTGAGGAATAGGAACTGCAGGATGAACGCCAGGACCACATCCATCGTCCTCATCAGTGCAACAGGTCCTGCTTTTTCAATCTGCAGGGCTTTGGTTAGAAACGTCTGGCCGGCTATACCGAGCAGCCCGATGGCCATGAGCGTCCACCTGTCCCAGCCGCAGGAAGGAATCTTCCATTCGTCCAAGATGAACAAAACAATGACACACTCGATAAGTCCCAGGACTGCATAGTACCACACGGAGAGGTAGTAATGAACACTTTTCCCTATTTTTCTCAGAATGACCATAGTGCAAGCCGCTCCGATCGCCCCCGCGAAGGCAGCCACCGTGCCTTTGATGTGATTGGTGTAGTCTCCTTCGATCCCAGACAGCTCGCCACCAAAGAGGAAGGGAGGTCTGGCTATCAGTATGACACCGGTAAGTGTAAACACAGTAAAAATGACATCCCATATTGTGCACCTCTCCTTGAGGAAAATCCAAGCCAGCAAAGCTGTGAAGACTGGATTGCTGAACATTATAACTGTGGCGTCGGCTAGGGGCATCTGCAGAACTGCATAATACAACAAGATCATGGCATTGGACCCCAGAAACCCTCTGAGGAACAGGTAGACTCGCATACCTCTTGGTCCCAAAAAGCCAGTGCTAAAAAAATAAAATCAAATTTATATTGAATCCAATTAAAGAGTCAAGAGATTGATACTTTTAACACATATATTCAATCACATATTCAAAGTAGTACTATGGATTGATACTTACTTGATCATTTATCAGATTTATACGTTCTATGGATTCTTATAAAGTATCAGATTTACTCCTGTATTATAAAGTCTTACGTAAGATATACATAGTTGTATTATAGAATTATGTATCATATCAGATACATACTTGTATTATAAGAGTCTTAAGATATCAGATTCATACTAGCATTATAGAGCCTTGTATTATATCAGACTTGTTTTGAAGATTCTTGTAATAAAACAGATTCATACCTGAATTATAGATTCATACTTTGGTAATATATTAGACTCATACTGTATTATACATATATACTTACAGATTCAAAGCTGTTTTATAGGATCTTGATATATATTAGATCCATAACTATAATATAGATTCAAACTTGTAAAATCAGATTCATACTTGTATTATAGATTCTTACTTGTAATAAATCAGATTTATACTTGAATTATAGATTCATACTTGTATCACCAGATTCATTCTTGTATTATATATTCTTGTAATATATCAGATTTGTACTTGTATTACACATTTTTGTAATATATCAGATTTGTACTTGTATTATACATTCATATTTGTATTATACATTCTTGTAATTTATCAGATTTGTAATTGTATTATACATTCAAACTTGTATTAAAGATTCTTTCTTGTACTATATCAGATTTGTACTTGTATTGTTTGTACTTGTATTGTATGATACATTAATACTTATGATATAGATTCTTACTTGTTATATATCAGATTCGTACTTGTATTATACATTTTTGTACTATAGATTCTTATTGTAATATATCAGATGCATACTTGTATTATATATTCTTGCAATATATCAGATTTGTACTTGTATTATACATTCATATTTGTATTATATATTCTTGTAATATATCAGATTCGTACTTGTATTATAAATTATTTCTTGTAACATATCAGATTTGTATTTGTATTAATCATTTGTACTGGTATTATAAATTAATACTTACTTGTAATATATCAGATTTGTACTTGTATTAATCATTTGTACTGGTATTATAAATTAATACTTACTTGTAATATATCAGATTTGTACTTGTATTATACATTCCAACTTGTAATATATCAGATTTATACTTGTATTATATATTCTTACTTGTATTATATATTCTTACTTGTATTATACATTCAAATTTGTAATATATCAGATTCATACCTGTATTATATATTCTTATAATACTTCAGATTTGTACTTGTATTAATCATTTATACTTGTATTGTACATCAATACTTATGATATAAATTGTTACTTGTAACATTTCAGATTCGTACTTGTATTATAGATTCTTTCTTGTAATATATCAGATTCATACTTGTATTATATATTCTTGTAATATATCAGATTTGTACTTGTATTATACATTCATATTTGTATTATATATTCTTGTAATATATCAGATTCGTACTTGTATTATAAATTATTTCTTGTAACATATCAGATTTGTATTTGTATTAATCATTTGTACTGGTATTATAAATTAATACTTATGATATACATTCTTACTTGTAATATATCAGATCTGTACTTGTATTATACATTCCAACTTGTAATATATCAGATTTATACTTGTGTTATACATTCATACTTGTATTATATATTCTTACTTGTAATTTATCATATTCGTACTTGTATTATACATTCAAATTTGTAATATATCAGATTCATACCTGTATTATATATTCTTATAATACTTCAGATTTGTACTTGTATTAATCATTTATACTTGTATATTGTATATACATCAATACTTATGATATAAATTGTTACTTGTAATATTTCAGATTCGTACTTGTATTATACATTCTAACATGTATTATATATTCTTACTTGTAATTTATCAGATTCGTACTTGTATTATACATTCCCACTTGTAAAATATCAGATTCATACTTGTACTATACATTCATTCTTGTATTATATATTCTTGTAATATAACAGATGTACTTGTATTATACATTTGTACTTGTATTATACATTCATACCTATAGAGTCATGTAATATACAAGATTCATACTTGTATTGTACATTTAAACTTGTAATATATCAGATTCATTCTTGTATTATACATTCATACTGGTATTATATATTCTTGTAATTTATTAGACTTGTCCTTGTATTATACATTCTTATATATTCTTACTTGTATTATTCATACTTGTATTGTATAATCTTACCTGTAATTTATCAGATTCGTACTTGTATTATACAATCATACTTGTACTATAGATTATTACTTGTGATAGATTCATACTTGTATTATAGATTCATACTTGTATCATAACAGATTCATACTTGTTTCATAGATTCTTGTAATATATCAGAATTATATACCATAGATTCATAGTTGTATAATAAATTCATACTTGTAATATATCATGGCTGGCATGACAAACAGCATCTGGAAGAAGCAACGTATTGCACTGATTTCAATGGCGTGCATCCCCTCGATTTTCTTTACAAGAAGAGCCGCAGTGGAGAAGAAGACAGATGCTAACAAGGCATAAAGGAGGCCCAGCCCCGGACATGCTGGTTTGTTTTCTGTGGATGAATATAACAAAACAGCTTAACATCACATCGGTTAGTCAATTACACAAAAATTGGATGATATGCTTCATAAATAAATATTTGCTGAGAATAGCCACTCAATGCAGACAACTCAATGACCAAGGCTTTGCAAAATTCTGTACATTCTTTCAAATCTCCATTTTTTACAGACAGCAGAATTCACAATTTTTTAATGCTTCTTACCAAATTACCAAGTTAAATTGACTTTTCCCCACAACCCTTTTTAAAATTAATAATGGTTAATTTTCATAAGGTAATGTTTATTTACTGGAGCACCATATGAAAGCACTTTAGCACAACAGTCATTTTAGACAAATCATTCGCACAAATGATAGAAATGAGAAATGAGAAGTACACAGCGTGATTTGGCTTTGTGGGGTGTGATCTGAATTTTGATCTTGGAGTGAAATGAGATGGAGAGAGCAAAACAGCATGAATCTCAACACACTGTTGGTGACTCTGTTTAACTTTGACACTGAAGTGATATCAAATGTGACAGGAATGATTACGCAACCAAATGCGTAACTTTAAAAACTTTACTACCTGTCGGTGAGCAGAGCTCATGCTCAGGTTCTGTGGTTGCCAACATTGGACAAACGCCAAATTGTATCAAATGTCCCTTGAGGACCTGGCCTCACACAAAGATCATGGGCCCTGGAACATAACACATACCCAACAATGTGGTTTTGAGTTAAAACAAACAACTTCACCTGACTGTTTAGAGAGAACGCTGCGGAAGGAAAAAGGATACTGTTTCCTGGTGTGATTCACACTTTGTAATTCCCACAAAGCCAGTACTGTTCATAATGATAAGGATTTCTGGTTAAACTCTCCCTGTGAAAATATGCCATCTGCTATTTTGTAATAGACAAGATGGTTACTTAAAATTACAAAGGTATTTTAAGAAATAAAATGGAAATACATGATACATGAATGTACATGATACAATTATTTATTACCATGGTGTCCAATATATCAAAGTATCATGATCACTGTAGCAAGCTAGAATGTTTTATAAGGATGTGCTTGCCTGGTCATACAGAATCTCATTTAAAAACATAGTATGAAAAACATCCAAGTCTGATACACTGTAAGTGTTCCCTTTTCAAAAGTTACCATGGTAACCACAGTTTCCAACAACGGAGTGTTACAGTTGGGTTCCGGAAGTAAAAATTCCATTCATTTCTCCATTAGGGAAATGATTTTGAATAAATGAACTAGAAAAACGTCTAAAGAAAGACTTCCTGAAACCAAGACTACTGAAAAGTGGACGGACCTGTCATACTTTATTGTACTACAGTACACACAGCTGTGGTAAATTAGCCACCACTTTTATCAAAAATACATAAAAAAAAAATCCCATATAAACTTATAGAAATTACACAGTAGAAATAATAACTGTAAAACCTTTTTTGGTTGACGTGGCTATTAAGTAATCACAGTTTATTTTAAAAGCGGAAACAATGGTTACTGTGGTAACTGTGTGTAAAGGGGCTTGATACAATGTAACTGTTCTGTCAGCTTTTATAAAAAAAAGAAGTTACCATGGTAACTCAGTCATTTATTCCACGGTTACTGCAGTTAATAGTTACCATAAAATCAAGATAAATTGATAAGCGTTTACATTCAAACAGTTTAAGAAATAATCAGAAATGTGTTATGTTGGTAAAATCTGATTTACCGATGTTTCATTTTTGATGGCATATGGCTAATACAAAGTTACCACAGATTTACTGTAGTATTTATGGTACTCTTAAAAAACATACAAAGGTTACCAGGTTAAATGTGTTACAGAGACTGCAAAGTCATGCCAAATCACTGATAATGGTTTCTAAAGCCAAGTTACCACAGATTTATTCCAGTTTATTAATAATTATAGTAACCGTTGCATTTTGGAAAGGTGGAAACCATGGTTACTGTATATAGGGGGCTTGATACAATGTAACTGTTCTCGTTACTTTTACACTAAAAAAGTTACTATGGTAACCCTGCCATTTATTCCACATGTGCTACAGTTAATTAGTGCTGTCAAATGAATAATCATGATTAATTGCATAAAAAATAAAAGTGTTTTTTTTTTTTATACCTAGTATATGTGTGTGTACTAAGTATATTTATTATGTATATATATATATATATATATATATATATATATATAAATACACACACATACAACATATATTGTGAAAATATTTAGGCTACATATATATATTTTTAAATATGTAAATATATTTATTATATAAATATAACTTTTTTCTTAAATATATATGTATATATGAGTGTATTTATATATAAATAATAAATATACACAGTACATACATATATTATGTAAACAAAAAACTTAATGTTATTAATCATTTGACAGCACTACAGTTAATAACAGGTTATTGTAACATTTTTAAATGGATAAGTCTCAATCAAATAGTTTAAGAAACGATCAGAAATATGTCCTTGTTAAATTTTTTATTTACTTATTACTTTTATACTTTTTTGACAGAATGTGGCTAACACAAAGTTACCATCAATTAGTAGTATCAACGGAATTTTAAAGAAGAAAGGATAGTTACCACGGTATGTAACGGGTTTAACACAATGTAACTGTTCTCGTCAGCTTTTACAGAATAAACTCTTAAAAGTTCCATCTTTTACGAAAATTAAACCGAATTTTTTTTTAATTAATTGCGAAATCACAGCTAAAGTCTTGGTAAAATAATTTGGGGTTTACTTATTTGACAGTTTAAGAAACGAACAAAATCTTGATTATAATTTGAATTTATTTATTATTTATTTATGGCAGGTCGCCATAATAGAACGTTATCGTAGATTTATTATAGCAGTATCAGCAGCTGTACTAACAGTAGCATTTAAAATGCGTAAACCATGGTTGCTATGGTGAATGTAACTGCTCCCCATTGCTGTAACACTAAAAGTGTCATAGAGGTCACACAGGTGTAGAAATAGAAACGGAACAGAAATAGATCAAATGAAGGACCCACATGTCTTTAATAACTCATATCTTTTGATCGTATAAGAGTTAAGCTCGGTTTACCTTTTTGAACTGTGTTTGTCCCCGTGTCCTCCTCACCATCGTCATTCTCGTCGCCGTCAGGGTCGTTTCTCTTTTCGTCACAAACCCGGTAAAACGCAGCGCCGCTGACCCGCTGGCAGTCCTGCGCGTCAGCATCCGTATCCACTGGCACTTCTGTTCGAGTTTGCAACTCAATTTCCTCCCCAACGTCCCCATCGTCAACTTTATGACAAAGCACACGGATGTCGTCCGCTCTATAAGGGACAACAGATATATCTGTGTCATTATTACTAACAGAGCCATTGCGCTGTCTAATATCACCCATGACAGAGGAGAACAGCTGCTTGGCATACCTTGACCACGCGTCTTGACACACGGTTGCCTTCGGGTAGAAATGGTACCGAGCAACAAGTTAAATAATTAACCTTGTACAAAGAAAGAGATGGTTACGTTCCTCTGCCGCTAGAGGAAGACAAAATGCGTTTGAAGAGCGGTTGGACGACAATGACGTTTCACAGCGTTTCATCTACGGGGTAGAGAATCACACACACATATACAATAACAGTAAAAAGTTTTTAAACAGTAAGATTTTTAATCTTTTTTAAAGAAGCCTCTTCTGCTCACCAAGCCTGCATTTATTTGATCCAAAATACAGCAAAAACAGTAAAAATTTTAAATGTTTACTATTTAAAATATCTGTTTTCTATTTGAATATATTTAAAAAATGCTATTTATTCCTGTGATTTCAAAGCTGATTTTTTAGCATCATTACTCCAGTCACATGATCCTTTAGAAATCATTCTAATATTCTGATTTGCTGCTCAAAAACATACATTATTATTATGTTGAAAACAGCTGGGTAGATTTTTTGTCAGGTTTCTGTGATGAATAGAAAGCTCAGAAGAACAGCGTTTATCTTAAATAGTCGTTATCACGTTTGATCAATTTTAAAGCATCCTTGCTAAATAAAACGATTAATTTCTCTAATTGAACAGTAAATCAGCATATTAGAATAATTTCTGAAGGACCATGTGACACTGAAGACTGGAGTAATGACGCTGAAAATTTAGATTTAATCAAAGAAATAAATTAAATTTTAAAATATATTAAAATAGAAAGAAGTTATTTTAAATAGTAAAAATATTTCACAATATTACTGCTTTTGCTGTATTTTGAATCAAATAAATGCAGCCTTGGTGAGCAGAAGAGACTTAAAAAAAAATTTACTGTTCAAAAACTTTTGACTGGTAGTGTATTTGTACTGTATGGCTATAATATGACAGCACGGTCACATATTCGTCTTTGTGTTTAGTGCACATTTCACCAAATAATATTTAGCTGAAACTGAAGCATATTTGTCTGTTTTTCATTCACACTTTCACGCAAAATTCATGCATCACGACAAAGCAGGCTCATATTTTTTAAGGTTTTATTAGTTCTAACAAAAAACAAGTACCAGTAAACAACTAACCTTCTTTCCCACATTTATTTTACCTCACTGTCTGAAATCTAATCTAAGTTTATTGCATTCTGATTATTAAAAGAAATGTAGTCAAAACCTATCACACCCAATGTGGTTAAACTGGTCGATTTTGTTTAAAAAAGTTAAAAATGGCTTTTTACATCAGTGTAAAAATGTAAACAGTTTATTTGGCAGATTGTTATCACGTCAACAGCTAACTGATTTGACCTTTGTTGTTTCCTTATTATACCTCTTTAGTGACTACACGGCAAGCGTGAGAATATGTTAACAACAGCTTTTGTTGAAAGGGACAAAAAAGCCAGGGAAACATGAAAAGTGCAGAACAGATGGTGACAACAGAGAAAGACACAAAGGGCGTTTCTAGAGAGGCATTCATCTGGAAATATTATTATTAGCGCTAGGCTAGATCATGCATGTAGTTTCACAATAGGCTCGGGTCTGGTTCTCTGCGCTTTCAATTGGCACCCTAACTGCTTAGGTCGATCATCAAGTGCTCGTAAATCTGCGTCTTCCCTTTAAAGCTGGACGCCAGCAGGAACTCTCGGTTGTCAATGGACACCAGCGAGAATGCCCTTGGCGCCTGGACGTTGAGCTCCTGGAAGTGCATGAACTGGCCTTTCTTGGTGTCCCACTGATAGACCTGGGTTAGCGAGTAGTCGCTGCCTAGGATGGCGTACTGCCAGTTGCCGATGGAGACGGGCTGGAAGACCATGGATCCCCGCGAGGGCATTGTCTGTATCTCTGTGAACATAGAGCCGTCCCACTTCATCACCTTGGAGTCACCGATGAAGCGCGTCAGACAGATAAACAGCTCCCCCTTCACCTTGAAGTGTTTGACGGCATAGACGTCCTCCATCTCTGGAATGTCCGTCCGCCAGTCGAACTGCTTCTGGCTTCTGCTCCACTGGTAGATAACGGGCCTCTGCGAGCTGCTAGACAAAATAAGGTGAGGTTTGCCTGCGATGTCCACATACTCGACGTCCGTGTCGCGGTACCACGGATGGAGAGACTGGTGAGAGTAGAAGCCGTTACCGTTCCACTTGTACACCGTGGTGGAGCCGGCCTTCGAGCTGTCCGCTATCACAAAGAAGAACTCGCCGTCCACACGGAAAGTCTCGATGTCGTTGGGTTTTCTAATTTTCAGGATGTCGATGTCCTGGATTTTGATGAATTTATTGGCAGAGTTGTCTCTTTTGTAGATGTGCGAGCCGCCGAAAAGTTGGGCGACTACGATGAAAAGGTGGTTATCGATGACCATTGGCTTGCACACTACTGTGGAAGTGCCTGTAAGGATAACCACAGAAATGTATTTAAAAATCAATTTAGTCAGCCAGTCTGGACAGGAGATGTGATATGTGATGCTCACTCTCTATGGTCTCATATGCTCTGAACTCCATGTTGACGTGGTCCCATTCCATAAAGCTGCATTTTCCAGAAAATGGCTGGGCGTATACGACATACTGATCATTCCCGAATGTAAAGGCCTCCACAGATATGGACTCAAATGCAAGGGTTTTCTTTAAAGCAAACTCTGCAACAAACAATCAAAGATTCATTTTTCGAGCCTTTCTTGTACAGTAGATTTCCATATTACCAAAAATATATTGATAACACCAATTTGCCACTACTAAAAATATGTGACCCTGGACCACAAAACCAGTCATAAGGGTCAATTTTTGGAAACTGAGATTTATACATCATCTCAAAGCTGAATAAATAAGCTTTCAGTGATGTATGGTTTGTTAGGACAGGACAATATTTGGCCGAGATACAATTATTTGAAAATCTAGAATCTGAGGGTGCTAAAAAAATCAAAATATTGAGCAACTCGCCTAAAAATTTGTCCGAATTAGGTTCTTAGCAATGCATATTATTGAAGTTTTGATATATTTACAGTAGGAAATTTACAAAATATCTTCATGGAACATGATCTTTACCTAATATCCTCATGATTTTTGGCATAAAAGAAAAATAGATAATTTTGACCCATACAATGTATTTTTGGCTATTTGGCTATATACCCATGCTGCTTAAGACTGGTTTTGTGGTCCAGGGTCACATATGAGCACGATCTACATACAAAGAGTGCACCGTTACTGTTACTGATTCCAGATTCCAGATTACATGACAAAAATTGTAGGTAGTAACATAATCCGTTACATTACAAATTTTAGGTAATATAATCAGAGTAGTTTTGGTTTACTTTTAGATTACTTTTGACTTAACTTGTTAATCTGACTTAACTTGTTTATCACATTGATTTGAATGGGATTATCTTGTACCATAATGATGTAAAAATGCAAAGAGTAAGAAAATATGTTCCATTCATTGTAATTTACAACATGAAGTGCATTAAACATTATATTACATCAAGGTTTCCCAAACTAGGGTTCATAAAGGAACTGCAGGGGGTTTGAGAGTTTAAGGGAGAAATCCACTTCCAGAACAAAAATTTACAGATAATGTACTGACTCCTTGTCATCCAAGATGTTCATGTCTTTCTTTCTTCAGTCATAAAGAAATTATGTTTTTTGAGGAAAACATTTCAGCATTTTTGTCCATATAATGGACCACTGCATGTCATTACTTGAACTCGGGTTGCCAGAAGTGCAGTTGCTCTATATGTCAGGGCTCTAACCCACTGACATAGATCTATATAGTTTTAATGAATTTTATTTACTACAGATATTATCAATATACTTATAGATATTTTAATACTTCAAAAATAAGAAATATTGCTTTGGCAACTAGCTAAAATGAAATCTGTTTAAGTTTTTTAATATTGTATTTTATTTCAAGTAACAAAGTGATTTTATTATGGTTAGGTTTTAGTTTTAGCCAGTGTTGGGGAAAGTAGTGCATGACAATACTGTATTAATCCCTAAAAACTAATTATGGTTAATAATAGTTAAAGTAACTAATTATGATACTTAAGTAACTTTTATGTAAAGTAATGTGTTATGTTACTTTTGCATTACTTTTTAAAACTGGGCAGGGCTTGAAGGAAAGGTAAATTAACGTCTGTTCAGCAGAAGAAAGTTCAAAAATTTTCAGCAATAAAAACAAAAAGAAGCAGAAACGTTACTAAAGTAACTTTTGCTTATTAGTATGGTTGAATTGGATCATCGAAGGTCAGGTGCTATATAAAATGGGATTAAATATATAAAGGATATTTGTGTTATTTAACATATTTAATTATTGCAGGTTTGCATCATATTCTGAGTTGCATTTCACTGTTTTAATTCATTATGAGGAATACTGAATCTGTTTTTGTGCAGGTGAGATGCGTAGATATTTTGTGTAGAACTACAGAAATCATCATGTTTACACAGCACACACAACTCCTCTGCACTTATTACCAATTTCTCTCAGCATGGGAACAGGAGAATGAGCCAGTCAGTAAATGGGAAAAGTAACTGGCATTTCGTATTTAAAAAAGTAACTCAGATATTTTCTTGTAAATTAAAAAGTAATGTGTTACTTTAATAGTTACCTGAAAAAAGTAATCTGATTATGTAACTCATGTCACTTGTAATGCATTACCCCCTACACTGGATTGAGTTTGGTTAGTTTAGTAATGTTTAGTTTTAGTTATAGATTAATAGTAACCCTGCTTTCTATATTTATCATTATTTTCAGTGCAATGGCCATTAACAAACATCAGCCTGCTACTGTTTTAAACTATTTTGAGATCTACTTTAAACATGTAAAATTCATACTCATTCTCTTATGCAGAAATTGACTATAAATAATGACGAATGTTGTGTTTTAAAGGTAAATATGTAATGCCTTTTATTTATACACAATGCATTTCTAAGCATTTCAGCAGACATGTAGGATCAGATTACTTCAAAGCCAAAATCTGTTGTGCTCAGGAAAGTCTAGTGCACAATTACCTGCTGTAATGCAGTCAAAAGACTGAGGCACCAAGTCATTTATTTTCTTCCCTTGATAGGGTGGAGGCCCGCTGCAGTATAACTGATCCACCGTTGCATTAGTGCTGTACATCCATTCCACCAGCCACTTTAACTTACAGTCACAATTGAACACGTTTCCTCTGAGATCCCTGCTCAGTGGATTAATAGATTATATTTAAATAGCTTTTTCTTATATGTTATATATATCAAGAAAGTTGGACTTGAGTGGTAAAATACATACACTTTTGTTAAGGCATCCATTCCTTTGAAAATATCTTTGGGCAGCGTCTCAAGATTATTGTAGGCAAGACTCCTAACAAACAAAAATTTTTTTTTTAATTGTCAACATTAGTTAACTACATTAGTTAACATGAACTAAGAAAGAACAATACGTGTACAGCACTTATTAACCTTGGTTAATGTTAATCTCAACATTTACTATTACAGAATGTGTATCTATGAGCATAAACAATTTTATCAACTAACATGAACAAAAAATACATACTAATATATATAAAATAATTATTAATTAGATAAAATCTAATATTATAACAATGTATTTGTATTTCGTAGTTCAAAAACGTTGATATACTCACAGGTGAATGAGAGATTTCAAACCTCTAAAGGCATGGGGCGAAATGGACTCGATTTTGTTGTTTTCAATAAATCTGAAGCAGAGTGTAGCATTTATATTGAAACTGAGTGGTAATCTAAAAAGACTGAATGATGACAGTTTCAAACACAGAAAACTCACAGATATTCCAGATGCGGCAGGCCTTGGAAAGCATCTTCGTTGATAAAGTCAAAAGAATTGGCTGTAAACAATCTAAGAAGACATGGAAAAAACAAAACATAGTTTCAAAATTTGTTTCTCTGGATATTAAAGGAATAGTTCAACCAAAAATTAGCTGAACTTTTACTTCAGACCGTCCAAGATGTATATGAGTTTGTTTCTGGATGACAACAGATTTGGAGAAACTTATCATTCCAGCACTTGCTCACTAATGGATCCTCTGCAGTGAATGGGTGCCGTCAGAATGAGAGTCCAAACAGCTGATAAAAACATCACAATAATTCACAAGCAATCCACATGACTTCAGTCCATCAGCTGCATGTTTTTAAGAAACAAATCCATCATTAAGACACTCTGTGCATGATATTTTTTATTGCTTTCTCCAGTGAAAAAGTCATTCAGTCAGGAGAGAAGTACAAACAGATCATGCAGTGTTTACAAGCAAAAACCATCTAAACAATGACATTCCAAACAATATGACAGTACATTTTCATGGGAGAAGACAACAGGGGATTTTTTCACTGGAGGAAGTATTATTATGGATTATAGACACTATTTTGGCCATAAGTGACGGTTTATAGTTAAAACAGCTTGATAAAGGATTTGTTTGTTATAGACACACAGCTATTCACAAGATGTTAACTGATGGACTAGAGTGGTGTGGATTACTTGTGGATTATTGTTACGTTTTAATCAGCTGTTTGCACTCTCAATCTGACGGCACCCATTCACTGCAGAGGATACATTGGTGAAAGTAATGCAGTGTTCAATTTCAACAAATCTGTTCTGATATGGCCTGAGTTTCATTTTTGAATGAACTACTTAAGCAATGTTTCATTTGTTAACACAAAAAAGTACAACCACAAAACATTTGTGACCACAAATATTTTTTCACTTCAGATGTTAAATCAGCCCCAGACATGAGTATATGGCAATCAGTTTCATTCTGATGAGGACAAAATAACATCGGCATTCTTGTTCTGTTTTTAATTATATTGCTGAAAGACCCCTGTCACACATTGTTATTTCTAGTATAGCATGTACCCAACCAGGCTGGTATTTTTACATAATCTTCTTATAAATTCTTTCCATGTGTGCCGATGACAAGTTATTGCACAATCAGGATAGAAACGATAAAAGACTGGTCATATTTAGCATAATACTGCTCGTCAGATTTGCATTTGCCATTGTGTGAGTTTACATTTGCATAGAAATGCATTACTTACTGCCTTTGATGTTTTGTGTTCTGGTAGCAAGTCTGTATGACATTTTAAAACTGCAGAGATTTTCTTATTTGTTTATCACGAGGACAGGGCCATGTCCCTCACAGAGCAGCTGCATTGCATAATATTCACACCAATTTAAAGGCTTTGAGAAATTAGACACGCTGAAGAGTGTCCCCAAACTGGCTGTTTTAAAGGGGGACGGGCTGTAATTGCTTAGAACAAACATTGGACCACTTAACATGGTGATCACCCCATCCTAATAAAGAAAAAACACACACATAACACTAACAGAAACTCACAGAAGCTGAAGGGATGGCGTGTGGAGAAAGCTTCCCCCTGCAATCTCAGTGAACCCAGACTTCACAAATGATCTGTTGGGAAAAGAACCAGTGTAATTTAGATCTAAACAGTGTATGGAGAACATATACAACACATGCATATTGAAAGACTTATACATTTGAATCTGTATTGCATTGTTATATTAATTCGTACTGTACTGGAGCATAATGTAAAGTGTAAACAGGACACTTACAGTGAGACGACATCGGGTGGGAAGCTGTGTGGCACAGATCTCACATTTTCACACAAGGCGTTATCTTTGGTGCATGTGCATCCAGGAGGGCATTTAGGCTGTTTGCCTCTTCTGCTCTCCACTAACAGCAGTAGTGTGGCAACCCAGAGCAGGAAAGTGTATCCCCTTATGCTCCTGTTTGCATATCCCATTCTGTCCCGGTGTATTCCTGAGTGCCGCGGGCTGCTGTGGTGTTTTCGCTGGTGATAAGTGCTGGTCTGCTGGTCGCCTCCCTTCAGTTGTGTCCGTGTGATGAATGTCTGTGTCTCAGTGTGTCAGGCGCTCATCCAAACGATTCGTTCTGCTATAATGAAAATATCCAGCGGGCTCACATTTCCTTAGTTGCATGCAGATTTTGATATTAAACCAATTTCTTTTTATCTAAAAAAAAAAAAACGAGGAAAAAAATCAACATGTGAAAATGAAAGTAAACGTAAAAAAAAAATTATCGGACCAAAATATTTTTCCTTGGCGACGCGGGGAAAGCGTCAAACAATTCCTTCAGATCCTGGGAGAATCCCTCTTTTGCATCATGATGTACCAGCTGCCATCCAATGGTGTTATTACTGTGAATGCGCATGAACCAAATCCATGAATAAGTGATAGTGAGAATATTCATGAGGCTTTGGAGAGATGCACCTGCGCCCCTCAAGCAATCAGAAGGAAATAAGAAAGAAATACTATGCTATTATATGCTTTCATGGATTTTATTGTTTTGTTTTTTTTTATAGTAGCCTATTACTTTAAGTAAAGTGCATTTTAATTGTTCCATAATTCAACTACGTTATATTTATAACGTAAATATTGATTATAAATATATATCGTGCGTTATGAAAGTAAAATAAATTCGATATTACTATTCGTGTGAGTGTGTATGTGTGGGTTTGGTCGTGTGTAAAACACATATATGTATACATGTATCAATTTACAATAAGGTCTCAGCTACATTAGTTAATACTTGAAAAACATTAATTAATTACTTATTTAATTAAAACATTAATTAAGCATTAATTATTAATTAGTTAATATTTACATTACTTAATGTATTTGAACTAACATGAACTAAAAATGAACTGTTGTATTTTATTAACTAACGTTAACAAAGATTAATAAATACTGTAACCAATATATTGTTATCGTTATGAACTAATTCATACATATTATTATATTTATATGTTTTTGAGATATATTGCATTTTCCAAACTGATTATATTTTGTTGTTAATAATAATAATTATATATGATTCTTCTTTCAGGTCTTTGTT